>CM035116.1:134543265-135143265 GCA_020205555.1 Panax stipuleanatus
AAAAGCTTAAAGTGACTTCCACTCCTACAATTTTGTTGTAATGTTTATGACCATTATTACACTTTGACCCCCACAAGTAAATAATTCAGATTAAGCAGAAGAAATTTTACTTTGTTTTGCTGTAATTTTTGTTGTCCTACTTGTAACACCCCAGTCCCACATTGAAAAATATGGGAAAAATTTATTTGTGTATAAGAAATTAATTTGCTACTAAAGTCATGACCTTTTGGGTGAGCTTGTGGTGGGCTAAGAGGACCCAAAAAGATACTGTTGGGCCAGTGGTTTAAGGCTTTAATTGGATGGATTTGATTCGATTTGACCCAAGATCTATTCCGGACTCGGAATTTGACCCCGGGTTGATTCACTACTCCTAACCCCCAAGTAAATAATTGAGATCTTTTTGTACATAAAAGAACTACATATTTCAGGCATGTTTGGTTTCATATCAATTTTCTTTTGCCTGTTGATATTTTAGCAGAGAATTCAGAACTGCCAAATTTATAGAAAACCATTTTGACTTTTTGAAAATTAATTTAGATATTTTCAAACTCAAAAAAGTGATATAGATTCAATTGATTTTAGTAAATACAATAATGAATATTGTAAACTCTCTGAAAATGAAAATTAAGTTCTGCTACTTATAAGATTTTTTTTTTTTTTTAATTTTAAATGAATCATATCAATATCAATTTTGAGTTTGAAAATGTTTCAAATTTTCTAAAAGTCGGTATTGATCTTAGATTTGGAAAGTAGGAAATATATTATTTTGCTAATCTATATATCTGATTATGGATGATAAAGTCTATGGATGATAAAGTCTGTGGGCCTTAGCGATATTATATTTACCATATCTTCAGATTTATGGTGGAGACAGCATTTCTGTGGGCCTGTATTTTCTTGAATGTTTTTGAATGTACTGACATAGTGTCATGATCTCCTGAGGATCCAAAGTTTCAAAGATGCAATACAATTGATTATATTTAGGAATTCAAAATATTGTGTTTGCAGGCCAGAATGTGAACACTAGTTTTCTGAGTCCATACATGGAATCATTGGGGTCCACCTTCTCAAATGGGGCAAACTTTGCAGTGGTGGGTTCATCTACCCTCCCTAGATATGTACCCTTTGCACTGAATGTTCAGATTATGCAGTTCCTTCGTTTCAAGGCCCGGTCACTTGAACTTGTTACTGCAGGTAAAAGTTTTTTTTTTAAAAATTTTATGTGTGCTTTTAATTAGTTGCTATCAATAAGCATTTCAAATTAGGAAAACAAATATTTTAAAAAAATTATTTGATTTTGACGGGGTTGATTACCTGAAAGATATATCTAGCTGCTAAAGATTTGCCAAATAAAGAATCGAACTTCCCAAGATGGGAATTTTTTAGTTTGAAAATTTGTCAGGCATATATCCACTGCTCTTTTAAATATTAAATTTGGATTAAGACATTTAAGAGGGATGCAAATCTTTGTAAGTTGCGTATTAGTTTTTGCTTAATTGCGCAATCGAAAGTTTCAATATATATTTATATATATATATATATATATATATATATATATATAATGTAGGTGGATATATGAAACTTGAAAAAGACAATAGGTTATGTCTTGTGTACTACTTTAACTTGTGTTAGTGTCAAAGCAATGAGAAATCTGAACATTTTCCTTAGCAACCAAACATATAAAATAAGAAAGAATAAAATTAATTCAAAAATGAAAGGAATTGATGGGCCTAAGCAGCTCTAATCCTTACATCTAACACATATTTAGTTTCATTAAGAAGTAGATTTTTGAAACAACCGATTTGGCAATGAGTGAAGTAACCCACAAGGTTCAAATACTAAATCTCAAGGCTTTATTTGCTTATGTGGCAACACAAACACTCACACGTTTCCATGTCGAAGCATCCAACTCAAAACTTGCTTATGGGTTGAAGTCACCCTCGAGGTTTACAAGTCTCAAGGATTGACATGTTAGATGTAAAGAGATTTATATTCATAACATGAGGGAGAGAGAGTTCTTACCTTTACTCCTCATGCTCATCTATTTATGTCAATTATAGATCTTCATATTTTATTGTAAGGCATGGTTGCAGCCATTATTGACCAGATACGAATAAACTAAGAATGGCCTACTTGACTCTTTTATGTTACATACACCTACTAATATGTCCTTATACCGTCCAAGGCATTGCAAAAGCTGAATTTAATTAGGACCATCTAGCACCTTCGGGACTTACCATCGAAAGCTCGTGGTTAACTTTTCATGTGGCAAGTTGAAATGTTTTGCTTTTAATCATGAATAATAATATTATAGTTTCTAGATAGGGATATACTCGCTTGGCTTGTGAAAATCTTCCCTTACCTTCTCTCTACTTAAATGGTTTTAATTTAAGTCTCTATAGACGAGTTGACTAGATTCTTAAACTTGTATCTAGGTTCACAACATATGATCAGTGATGAGGGTTTCCGAGATGCACTTTACGTGATTGATATAGGCCAAAACGACCTCGCTGATGCATTTTCTAAGAACCTAACTTATGCAAAAGTTATCGAAAAGATCCCATCTGTAATTACAGAAATCAAGATTGCCATGAAGGTGAGTTGAGTACTTAAAATTCTCACAAGTCATAAGATTTTCAAGGAAAGCAATGTTTCAGGACCATTGATAGAAATCTAGTAGCTTTGCTTCTCACATCTTCTGGCTTACCCTTGTAAAACACTGAACACTCCTCATCTGTTTCTTGGTATCACCAACAAATATTTCCTTCTTTTTAACTTCAATGTTATTTGTACTAACAATACTGCTTATTTGAGGTATTAAAAATGTTTGCATCATATCAATTCTAGAAGAAAGGCAACAACATATACTGTCAAAACAAAATTTATATTCAAGTTAATCTGTTAAATATTTCTTAACCATCTCTGCCATTTTCTTTTGTCATCCACAGACTATATATGATCAAGGTGGCAGGAATTTCTGGGTCCACAACACCGGTCCACTGGGATGTCTCCCTCAAAAACTTTCATTAGTTCAGAAAACTTCTAAAGATATCGATCAACATGGATGCCTTTCAAGATACAATGCCGCTGCGATCCTGTTTAATGAAGGGTTACACAATCTATGTCAAGAAATGAGATCGGAGTTGAAGGATGCTACTGTTGTATATGTAGATATTTATGCCATCAAGTATGATCTCGTTGCCAACTCTAGCAAATATGGTAAGCTTATCAGGCCTTCTTTTTTTCTTTCTAAATTGGTATGATAGTGCTGTGATGATCAATAGAATCTTTTATCATGGGAATTCTGTTTCTGTAACCTGTTATTGACAAGTTGGAGTTCCTGTTTTCGAGTAAAGCATGTTAGAATTGTCCTTTAGGCTATGTCAGGAACCTTAAAACTCGAGGGAAAACAAAGGAAAAGGAAATGAAATCTTAAACTTTGTTAAGAGTTTTCACATAACTTGAATATGAAAAATTTAATGCATTTGTTGAAGGTTTCCACTTGCTAATTTTGAAAATCTCAACTCGATAAACTTTTTCTCTATTCTGTTGTCGTGTGTTTTCAATGGAGGGATGCGCCCTTGCAGGATTCTCAAGTCCATTGATGGCTTGCTGTGGATTCGGAGGACCTCCATACAATTACAATATCAAGATGACATGCGGTCAGGCTGGTGTTCAGGCCTGCGACGGAGGATCTAAATTTGTTAGTTGGGATGGAATCCATTACACTGAAGCGGCTAACACCATTGTAGCCTCTAAAATACTTTCCACTGTATATTCTACACCGCGTATTGCCTTTGATTTCTTTTGCCATTGATGAGATTGATTCAGTTGTATAATATTCAGCTGGGTTTGCCTTCTGTTGTTGTTGTTGTTGTTTGAAAGCTAGATGAAATAACTATAAAATGCTTTCCTTGTTCTTTTTTGTTAGTCTTAAAATGAGTGTCTTTTCGGTAAGGAAACGGATAAATCCACAACAGAAAATGATATTTTCATAATAAAATCGTCGGTATAGATCTTATAGTGACGGCTTCACTGTCGTTATACATCTATAGCGATACTTTTGTTGAGAAAATATTAAAAAGTATTGTGAAAATGTCAGTTTTCTTGCTGGAAATATATTTAAAAGAGACCTATTATGTTTTGCGAAAGTTTTTAGTTGAATTATAATTACAACGTATTTGTTGACAATTTACGTTGGTCACAATTTAACTTTGTCACAAATTTGTTGACATGTATATATCAGTTTCCTATCTAATATTTACATTTCATATTAATTAATATTCTTATATAGATTGAGTTAGGTGCCAAATAAGCAATTGACAATTATTTAGTGCATGTCTTTTTAAGTGGATTTTGATTTTTTAATAGAAAAAAGAGAAAATTTAAAAAAGAGAATTTATGTAAATAGTGAGAATGACAACTAAATGTATTTATAATCTCATTTTAGTGTATAATCCTCCCCTTTTTAGTTTATTTCAGTTATATATATATATATTAATAAATTTTAGTGAAATACTCCTTAATTACAAAGTTAACACGCAACTATTCTATTAAAAAGTTTCATTTGACAATTTTTTTCTAATAAGTCTAGTTTTTACTGATAGTAGTTTAAATTCATTAATTAATTTATTTTAAACTTAGTCATAAAATAAAAATATATTTTATTAGTCTTCAATTTTATAAAAAATTATTTAATATTTTAAATTAAACTCCTTTTTTTTAAGAAGGAGCATTATAAGGATTTGATGTTAATTATCTAATCTAATATATAAAGCCCGAGGAAAACTTGGCGTAAACAGTTTTCTAGTTTTTTGGCTTTTAAAAATGTCCTTTAATTTTTAAGATAATTTTTATTTTGTTTTTTTTGTATTAATATTTTTAATTTTTTATTTAGTCCTTTAAATTTATAAATTTTTTATTTTTTTCCACATAATTTACACACGTGCGTACCACCATATGTTAGTATATAGGGAGACTTTGGCTTAAACAATTTTCTAAAACTTTATTGACTTCCAAAAATACCCTTCAACTTTTAATATAATTCTTATTTAGTTTTTTATACTATTTTTTTTAATCTTTTAATTTATTACTTCAAATTTTATAATTTTTTTATTTTGTCTCACTAGTAGACACCACCTGGTGATGGTCATAATAAAGGGTACTCAAAGAGTAATGCTCACGTAAACATCACATACCGATGATGTTATGGTACGTGATTTGTTGTTGACGCGATGCACAGTGAGAGCGTCTCGTCTCCTCGTGTTCACCTGAAAACCATTACTGAGAGAAAAGAAGTGAAGCCATGTCAATGTCGATATCAGTTTCATCTCTCACATCACTCTTCTTTTCTGATTCTTCCGACGGGACGCCGATCACTGTCTCGCCACCGCATTTCGTACATTTCCGGTAATGTCCGATCAATTTTCTCGGTAAACAATCGATCCAATTTGATATCTTCTACTGTAATGTTATTGATTTTTAGTTGCCTTTTTTATATTTTGCTAGCAATTTTTGTGGAACTTTAGTATTTCAGCTGAGACTACTTATTTTTCCCCAAATAATTTTGTAACTGAGATTATTAATATTGGGTGTCTGACTTTGTGAAATTTAGTTTAAATTGACGAATATAAATATTTAATTTGCTTCGTCAATTTGGAAATTGCATGTGGGAGAATGTGTCTTATTTTCTTCCTATTATTTGATTTGGCTTGAATTTTTATTATTAAGGTATGTAAACATGTAAAATTTGGTTGTTTAGTTAAGGCTAATTTGGCCACAATAAATATGACCGGGTTCTATTGTTCAATTTTCACTGTGAGAAACAATTGTCAGAAAGTCCTTATTGGGGATGATGATGCATATCAATGTACATAGTTGATATCTACCTGTATATTACATCAATGCCAATTATGATGGTGAAGTGCATTTTTGATTTGCTAGTGAAATGCAGATGTGGTGGAGATAAAGAAATTTTCTTTTGGCAAATAATCTATTTCCTTTTGTGATAGTAAATCTAAGAACATACAAGGGTAAAGGGTATGTAGTAATAATCCACCGCCTTCCGGCTTCCACCAAAAAAAATATTATATTGGCTAAAAAATTTCATGTCACTCGTTCTTAGTTATATATTGTGTGCAATTTTTGAATACATTGTTATGTCAGTTAATAGTTCTGGTAAACAATTTGTGAGTACGGCTGTGATTTTCTATCTAAGAAGTGAATTGCCTAAGTTTTTGGTATTTTGTTGTAGGTTCCAACAAATCACTTACATTTTGCGAAAGATAATTGTTTTCTGCACAATGAAAATGCTGCCAAGTTCTGTATCAAGTTTAATGATTTGAAAACTTGGATATTTGGTAGTCTGAATTTCCGGGGGCCCAAGAGAAAATATAAAAGGGGGAATGAATTTACGAGTCTACAGATTCAAGATAAAGGCCAACTGACAAGGCATTTAGAACGAACTTTGTCACCAGAAGGACATGTTTCTGAACCAGAAGTTAGTTTGCCAGGTTAGTTTAAAATTTTGTATTTTACCACTATATTTGACAAAGTTCTCTGCTTGCTGAGAAGAGATAAGAAAATAAAACAAAATAAAAAAACAAAAAAACAAAGAATAAAGAAAAAGATACGAAGCAATCTAAGTAAAGCTCAGAACCACAATGTCAACTTCCTATTTCCACTGCAGTTGTTACTTCCATGAGAACCTGTTTGCAACATGAAGAGATTTCTGCACTTAATTACCTACCTTACATTTCCCCAAGAAAGGCCAAATCCATGAAATCTCCTTTATCTTTGCCGCTGAAGCATTCCTCCACCGCTGTAGCTCAGTCTACGGCCTCTCTGTGTATAACTGTCATCGGAGCAACAGGTCAATTGGCAAGGAGGAAGATTTTTCCAGCATTGTTTGCTCTGTGTTACAGTGGCTATCTTCCTGAGGTAAAAGTAGAAGTACTTGTATATTTTTCTTTAGCTTTTATGCATCTAACCATAACTACTTCCTTATTCTCTGTATATTAGTTGGAATGTACGTTGTCATTGGAATAATTTTTAGTCATTTTTGTTACTTTAATGTGTTGTGGTGTCTTCTCTTGCGTCTTGGGTCATTGCAAAGACAAAGTTTATATATGGTGTCATGATTTCCTCTTGGTGGGGGGGTTGGTAGGGCAATTTTTTTTGGGGGGTGGTGGTGGTGGTGATGGTGATATGAGGTCAGGAAAATTGGAGAACTTTGCTGTTTTATATGTGAACATTACATATGTTTAAATGGTGAATGAACTTTGACATAGCACCGGTGTAGGTAGGTAGTCTTTGACCTGTTGAGATAAAGTTGTAAACATAACTCAAGACTGCAAAAAAAAAAAGAAAGTAAATTGGAACCCTAGTGCAGAAGACACATAAAGAGGAGACCACCTAGAGGTCTAAAGCCTACTTATATTTTTTATCCATACGAAATTAATAGAAAGTAATGAAGATCTGGCCCTTTTCCTTCAGATTCATTGGTAGAAGAAGTAATTATTGCATGTTTTGTTGGCTAGAAGTTTCTCCCTGCTGATAAAAGTGCACCTATCTGCATCCTCAATGTACAATTTTCGACAAAACAGAAATAAAAGTAAGCTAGCCTATTTTTACATATTCAGAAATTCAGTGACATGAATTCGACGAATGTTCTGTAATGAATTCACTCTGTACTGACCAATCTGCGAGCTGGACCAATTCGAGACCCTAGTTAGCAAATTTTTTACTCTATCCCCCAATATTGGATTCCTCTATAGACTATACTACAATCTAAAAAGTTCAACTCTTTTTTGGAGTGACTTCTCTCATGTCATAAACTCCTTGTGTAGTCATTCTCTAATATGAACTTAATTTGCTACAAACTACCTTCATCCCCAACCCTGATTTGGACTCCTCAACTGCATTCAGTTCTCACACCCTGACCAAGCCCATATTCACCTCCCACTACCCTTCTGCATATAGTAGTGTTGTCTCACTAAATATCCATATCCATCTATGCAACCAGGTCTTACTAAGATGCCCGTGCTGCTATGACTAAGCTCTCTTCTCTTACATAGTGGGCAGCAGTCTACCAGTACACAGTAAAAGAAATATATAGTACTGTATGCAGTATAGGGCCGCTAGTATAAAAAATTTAAAATAAGAAATCAGCTTGATTTTTCATTCTGATTCAACTGTTAGGATCTCTTTTGTTGTACATTTTCTTCTTTTTTTGGTGAAATGATATATGACTAACTTATTCTAGACGGCACATTTTCCGTATGTTTTAACCTTATGCTTTTACAGTTTGAGACCAAATCTCTCTAGTCAAAAGATCAGCACAAATCATTAGTTATTTATGTGAAAAGAGATGAAATTTTTAAGAATTACTATGAACCTTTTAGATGCAAAAAAGTGCGAAAGAATACGTGATGAAGAAATAGTGTAGTGGTTTAGGTAATTGATGTTGCCCAAATTTGAACAACTTTAAAATTTAGAGAAACATTGTATTTCTCCCTTATTATCAGTTAAATGTAATAGCTCGTTCTTCAATTTTTCTCCATGTTTTGGTGATATCATTTCGGCTCTCTCGTGGCTGCAGAATGTCAGTATTTTTGGTTATTCAAGAAGGGATTTAACAGATGAAGACTTGAGATCCATCAGAGCATCAACTTTAACTTGCCGACTTGATTATCAGTATGATCTGCATACCTAGTACTCATTAATTATTTCTGTATGTCCTTAAACAATTCACCGCCTCCCCCCACCAAAAAAAAAAAAAAAAAAAATATCCACTGGTTTATAGATTTTCAATTTTAGATTGGCATATTTGCGAAATGTGTTTTTGTCATCTGGTTTATTGTTTTTACAAACAACAAACGGAGCTTTTAAAATTATGACTTTGTGGGGCATGGGGTCTTTTCTTTGCTGAGAATAGAAGGTGTCAACAGGATTTAGCAATGCCCACTCGGTCTTTATCATTGTGGCACTAACCAGCTGGGAGCCTCATAGGAGGGGCGTAGATGATCCTGCAGTCACGGGGAAAGCCTAGTTGCTCCCTCAAACTAATTATGAGTCATAGCCTGACCCTAGCCCTACTGAGGTCATAGTGGACTTTGTGGGTCTTGTTTGTGAATTGTACTGAAATTCTGAACACAAACAAACTGCATACTTTCAACGTATCAGAATTGTTCCGGCTTGGTTGAAATAACCTTATTGCGTATGGATACCAATCGATTGGTGTGGTTAGGGAAGCGCATCCAACTAACCAGAATTGGTATGCACTTGCAACATCAAGTAACACGTTATTGAGATACTCTTTCAAATTGAATTCTTTAAAATATCAAATTACAGAAAATTAGATGTTTTTCTAGTCATGTTAGATAAGTGGAGACTTCGCTTTGATAACTATAATTAAGAAAAAAAATCTTTTTTTTCTTTGTTTTATTTGGCTTCTTATTATGTATATCTATGTAGGTATTCTTTTCTATTATTTTATTTAAATTATTATTTATTTTTTTGGCTTATTTATTTTGTTTTATCTTCTTCGTTTTTTAGTTTTTTCCCCCCTTGCCTTTCCACTTTTATGCTTACATATGGGATTCAATTTCAAGCCTACTCTAGTTAGTATGGGATAAAAGGTCGTTAAGTTTTAGCTAGTTGATTTTTTCCAGAGAGGATTGTGGCAGCAAAATGGATGCTTTTCTCAGTAGATTATATTATCTTAATGGAGGTTATGACAATAGAGAAGGGATGTTGAAGCTAAATTCTCTGATGGAACAGATTGAGGTAATGGGACATCAGTACAAGTTTATTTGATGGAATACAAACAAATCTTCGTACACTTTCCCATTGTAGAAGTTGGAGGCATTTTGATCTTTAACAGCTGACCTTGTCTTTGGGGGAGTCTGACGTGAACAGAATCTTTTACCTCTCTGTGCCACAAGAAGCACTTCTAGATGCTGCATCCTCACTTGCCGATAATGCTCAATCCCAGAAAGGATGGAATCGTGTAGTAATTGAGAAACCCTTTGGTTTTGGATGTTTTAATTCATCATCTTCTCACCAATTGACTCAATCCTTGCTCTCCAAGTTTGAAGAGAAGCAGTTGTATAGGTAAGCTTGAATGCTATACTGCATTTTTTTCTTCTTCTTCGAGATGCTGTGATATAGATCATGCTTCAAGTCAATTGTAATTCAGGATAGATCATCTCTTGGGAAGAGAAACATTGTTGAAAACATCACTGTTCTAAGGTTTTGTAATCTCGTTTTTCAGCCATTATGGAACCGAAAGTACATACGCAATGCATTAAATTTCACATATGCTTTTATGGATTTTACATACATGTTCATTTTCCACCTGAACAATTACAGGTCATTTTTTCAGAAGGCTTGGTTATGGACATGCAGGGAAGGTTATATTTAGGATTACATTTAATTTAATTCAGCATTGTATTTCACCTACGAGTGATCATTCGGTACAATATTAAATTTTCCTTTTCCTTTTTGAACAGGAATATTGACAATTATGGGATAATCAGCGACATTATACACAGCCATATACTCCAGACAATTGCCTTGCTTGCCATGGAACTGCCTGTAACTCTTGATGGTGAAGACATTGGAAATGAAAAGGTATAAAATCTTTTTCTGATGATACCTGTGAACATAAATTGGATGCTTCTGGTAATATTTCTGGGTAGATTTCTCCTTATTTTACCTGCTGCGTTCCATTGTAAAATAAAATTTAGGAAACTGATATTTTCACGACTTTTTGATATTTCAACATGAAAATAGTCTCTATGGATCCTATAGCTATACATCTATAGCGACACTTTTCAGGTAAAAATATCAAAAAGTCACGTGGAAACATCAATTTCCTAAAATTTACTCCATTTTCACTTTGTAGAAATAACAAAGTAGACTCCAAATCCGGCCACCTTTTTTGACATTATTTGGGTTCATAACGAATACTCAAGCCATGGTAATCTTGTCCTATTCCTACAAGCCCTAATTTAGGACAAGCTTATGGCTGTTATGGGCCAGGGTAAGTCGACATGGTAGGCCATGTCCCAGAAAAAGTGCCCAAACCATCCACATTTATGACATAATAATAAAGTAATACAGCATACCATTCCTACTTACTACTCACAAAATTTCACACGTCACAGGATGGGCAACCATTACGTTATGGGCAATGACGCTAGGAAATGGAATATATTCTCAACCACTTTTACTTTACTTAAATACCCTTCTATGGTTAAGCATTTAATTAAAGGACATTTGAGGGATTTGACTTCCTTCCATTACACGATTCTTTGATCAAAATATGTTAATAGATAGTTGATGATGTTAAGATCAATCTTACAAAAAATTAAAATTAGAATCATAAAAAATATTTTTAACGTTAAAAGTCTAAAAGAATTTTTATCTATTCAAATTTTGATGAAAAATCATCAAATGGTGAACAAGTGTCGAATTATTTTTATTTTTGAAACAATTGTGCTATTCAATATAATAAATTAATTGACCGGTATCAATTTCAATTATATTATTTATAACTATAAAAATATGATGTATTTGAATAAAGTTGGAGGGAAGGTGTAATGGAAGGAATCCAAATCCTCGTTTGAGATTGTTTACAAGTAGTCAAATCTGCTCATAATCCGTTTTAACAATCAGAAAGTGTTTGATAATTAAGTTTTTGATCTCACTATGGAAATAGTCAGAAGTATCAATTTGGAGTTTCTGATTATTTGTCAAATCTAATAATCATGCTTGACGAAATATGTTACTAATTTATCCCTATTTATTTTAGTAATTTCCACCAATCTTACCCTTCTTTAATAATCACATTTTTTTTAAAAGCAATCTCAAACGTACTCTTAACCTAACTAACATGGACATTTCCGTCCATTCCTCTCCGTCAACTTGTACCTCAAAATAGTTTTTTAAGTAGAGATCATCCTTGACTTTGTACATAGACTAGTCAATTTATTCTATAGTAGTAGTAGTTGTTCACTTTTCCATTATAAGCAGCAGCAGCATCTTATTTGTTTTGTTTAGTTTAGTTCCCTGAACAAGCTCATTGCCTGCAAACAAATCTCTATCTATATCTATATCTATATTTACACATTTATATATATATATATATATATAATATATATATATATATAATATAGATATGGATAAGGAAGGGGAAAGAAGGAGGAAGAGGAAGGTGGAGAAGAATGATGAAGAAAATGAAGAAGAGAAGATGGAAAAATTCTTTGCGCTGATTAGAAGCACGAGAGAGGTGCGAGAATGTATCGCAGGCAAGGTAGATGGAGTAAAGGAGGAAGAACTGAAGAAGAAGAAGAAGAAGGCTAATGAGGAGGAGGAGAAGCTGAAGGCACCAGTGGCAGGTTGGTTTCCAGCCTTCCAGCCGGAGGATTTTATGGCCGATTTTAGGCCCAAGGCGGCGGCTGCTGCTGCTCATGCAACAGAGCCAGGTGGTCCTTCAACTGCTACTGCTACTGCAACTGATAATGGAAATAAGGAAGACGAAAGGGAAGGAGATGATAACTTGGACCTCAAGCTTTCTTTGTAATGGTAAATGATTTAAAGTGTTCTATAATTGTTCATACAGTTTAATGGATAGAACACATTTTCCCATTTAATTTCACAAAGATGAATGCATTGCATTTACATTGGAGACCTTCTGATCGGGTGCGTAGGGCAGTCGACCCGTCCGCCCGTGCTCAGGAACGACTCTGTCAACAGGTAGGTCCATAATGAAGAAAAGATTAAAACAGTCCCCCCCCCCCCCCCCACCGATAATGAGAAGCATCCAAGATGCTTGTGATCTGCCCATAAGGGTTTGCTTGGTGGTCTATTAACCAGTTAACTTATGGAGACATGCATAGAAGTAATTTTATAACATGTAGCTGTAAACAACCCAATGAATGTAAAAATGCGAAAGGAGAAAACAGACAGATAAACATTCTCATATCACTAACTTTCAAATGTGCTTTGAATTCTTAGGTGTCGATCACTCACTCAATAAAACTGCACTTAAATCACGAAAGTAATGTCCATTCGATTTTTCAAAGAGAAATTCTCATTTCATTTTATAAAGTCAATTTGCAAATTTCTTAAATTTAATATAAATTCATTTAAATTATTTATAAATCTATAATGGATATTTTTTCACAATAGTTTAAGATATCTAAAATTTATTAACTAAATAATTTCCTATTTGCTACGTATTTAAATTTACGTGAGTTGATTTTAAGTTAAAATAAAATCTTTTGAATTAGATTAACCAATTATCTATACTATGGATAATCATTTTAATAAGAGAGAAAGTTAAACTATATATCATATATTAAAATATACAACAAGAGGATTATCACTTATAAATATTTATTTATTTGTTTTTCTAATTTTTTATGTGTTCTATTAATTAAGATGACATGTTATCTTTGTAAATATGATGCATAACAAACTTAAGGGCAAAATAGATAAATAGTAAATGATTAATTGATTTTATATATGTTAAGGATAATATAGTCTATTTAACATATTTGGGTGTGCATATATATATATATATATAATATTTTATATAAAAGAAGAAATAATACAATAAATGAGTGATAAGAAGTTCACCCTCAGCAAATTAAAAGATCAAAAACAAGAAAGCACTTAAAAAAGTGCAGCCCTCCAATCTCTATATAAATCGTAATAGAGATATCTCTAAAAGCCCCCATAGCAGAAGAAGAAAAATAACCCTATCATTCAAAAGTTGTAAAGATAAGTAACTTTCTCTAAACAACCTAACATTACGCATCATTCCAAATTCCCAACAAGATAGAAAATGAAGGCGCACTTCCATAAAAATTTTGCATCCCTCTCACTTACAAATCCTCTAAAACGAATAATTAATCTTCCAATGTAACAAAACACACCCACTCCTCTCCTAGCACTCCAAAGAGAGAGCTCCACAATCCCCAAGCAACATATAGAAAATGGGACTTTTCAGGCTAATAGTATAGAACTTTGCCCACCTTGTTTTACAAAATTAACACTACTAAACTTTGACACCCTTATTTTCAGAAAAGTTGATGCCAAGTATATAATGTACATGCATATGACTTTTGTGTTGATTCGTGTAAAACATATCAACTGCAATGACATGTTACAACATTTAACATGCCTTCTGAACATCAAGCAAAGGAGACATTACTAAGACAACATTTTTAATTTGTAAGGAAATGCATTATGATAACTAGATGGAAATGGACATTTCCACAAGGTAAATTACCTGAGGAGTGAGGAAAATAAAGTAGAAAAAGGAGTAATCAATCCAATGAGATGTACAGATGCAGAATTTATTTACTTGACATTGTAGCAATCCAATTTGTACCTAAATGCATGATAAGTGCTATTTCTTTCATGCTTCCAAATAATTTAAGGAAAAGAAATTTAATTAAAGAAAAAGCATATATAGTATGAATTAAGAGAACGATTCAATTCAATGACATAGTTTATGTTCCAACAAAACTCTACTGGATTAACAGTAGAAAGGTTTACCTTGATTCATGAGATTCAGCGCCATAGACCTGACTGATAATTTCACCAACCTCATAAGCACTTGTTAAAATGGAACAGTAAGTGATATCATTAGAAAACTTTTGCACACGAGTTGGCGTATGATAGCACTAGTTGTTGATGTGGAAAATCTGAAAAAGTTGTAGCTATATAAGTTGGTGTGATATCGGAGATGAATAACATGTACTACTACATACCAAGCCAATGGAAATAAAGAAGTTTTCCCTTCACAGTGCTTGGTTGACATGCTCCGCATCTGGAAATGAAGGCTCACAATTCTATAAGGAACTGCATAATGCCAATTATCAGGTCGCCTCAAATATCTGCACACAATAGCAGGCGTTCTTCAAGCTGGTAGTCACAATGCATTAGGCATGAATTTTGAACAAGTGTTCATGGAAACTCTGTACCAAAGGCGGGACAAGTGAAGATGGACTGGACCCCGATGACCCATCAACAACAGCAGTCACAAGTGATTCTGGAAACCAATATTAATTGGCCAAACCTCGTCAAAACCTTCAATCAGTTTCTCAGTAGAATGTGGTAGATCCTATTTGGCACATTTTTCCTCGCGAAATTTATATGTATGTATGACCATTGTTCCTCTCAAACTTGCATCACTTGGATTTGAATAATCATGTATATGCATGGTTTCTAACTCAAACCACCCCTGTTGAGAATGATATTGGACAGATTAACAACCGTTGAGATCACCAATAATCCTTGCAAGAGCACAACCCATCCTTAAAATGATGGAATCTATTAGCATCCCTTAAGATGATCTCTCGCCCAGTGACTTTAGATATCAATTTAATAGCGGAATGGCAATCCCCACAAACACGAAGGTTCTTCATTACCCGAATAGGCATGCCTTCAGGGACCTTCAAAAGTCCATATGCCACAGCCAGCTTCTCACTGTGATGCCCCAAGCTATGCACCTTCTCTTCTTCATCTACATCATGCAACACAAAGCTACTATCAGGACAATACCCTGCTTCTCTTAACAAAGCACTTAATTTCTCCAACATCCTCGTGATCATTGAGTGCTCAGGGTGGGAAGTACTATCTCCCCCAGTAAACATATGGACTTTCTTCTCCACTTCAATCCAACTACAACCAGGTGATTTGCTAACGTTCTTTGATCTCATGTTTTTCCTCAGAGCAGCAACATCAGCCCACTTACCTTTTGATGCATATATGTTAGATAGCAAGATACGGGGCCCAGCATTTTGGGGTTCAAGTTGAAGAAGTTTCTTTGCTGCAACTTCAGCCAAATCCGAGTTCAAGTGGGTTCTACATGCACCCAATAAAGAACCCCAAATAATAGCATCTGCTTCTACTGGCATATTATTTATCAGATTCATCGCCTCATTTAGACGGCCAGCTCGGCCTAGCATATCGACCATGCAAGCATAGTGTTCAGTTCTTGGCTCCACCAGATACTTTGATTTCATAGACTCAAAGATTTCAAGCCCTTCATTAACTTTTCCAGTGTAGCTACAAGCTGATAGAACTCCAATGAAGGTCACGTCATCTGCCGCAATGCCTAAAGAAAGCATTTCATTAAAAACTTGAAGGGCTTCTTCTCCTAAACCATGTTGGGAGTAACCTGTGATAATAGAATTCCACATAACTGTGTCCTTGGGAGAAAATTTGTCAAACACGCATTTAGCTTTGACAAGATCACCACATTTCATATATGTTGTTATCAAAACCGAAGCAACATATACATCAGAATCAAATTGAGACCTGACCAACTGAGCATGAACTTGTCTACCATGATCAAGACTTGCTAGGCTTGCACACACTGAAAGGATACTGATTAAAGAAGGGAAATTCAGCCTAAATCCTTGCCTTTGCATCAAAGAAAACAAACTAAGTGCTTCTACTTCAAGCCCTTGCCGTTCATAAACCTTAATCATCGCACTCCATGTTCCATCATCCTTCTCCCTCATTTGATTAAATACCTCCCTTGCTTTATCAACTTCCCCATTATGGCCAAATCCAGGTATCATTGCATTACAAGAAACAATGGACTTGACAGGCATTGCATCAAAAAGCTTTGAGGCCTCCTCAATCCGTCCACACCGAGTATAACCCATTAGCATTGCCGTCCACGACACCTCATTTTTCTCAGGCATGACCTCAAAAAGTTTCCTACCAACATCCACTTTCTCATTCTGGCAATAACCTGAAATCATGGTAGTCCAAGAAATCACGTTCCTTCGCGGCATATCATCAAAGAGCTCGCGAGCTTCAGCTAAACGACCTTCCTGACAATACCCAGCTATCATATTAGTCCTAGCAACCACATCTTTCGCTGGCATCATATCAAATAGTCTGCGAGCCTCATCAATCCGATTATCCTGAATTAACCCACCCAACATCACTGTCCAAGAAACAACATTCTTTTCAGGCATTTGCCTAAAAAGTGATTCTGCCTCTGAAATTGATCCTTCTTCTACATACCCTCTAACCATTGTAGTCCAAGAAACAACATTTCTTTCAGGCATTGTGTCAAATACTTTCCGGGCTTCCTTTATCCTTCTACTCTTCACATACCCAGAAATCAACCCGTTCCAAGAAATAGTATTTCTCACAGGCATTCTATCAAACAGAGCCTCAGCTTCATTCGGCTGCTTGTTTTGGAAATACCCAGCAATTATTGAGTTCCATGAAACAATACTCTTTTCAGGCATTTTATCAAACACTTTTCGAGCATCCTCGATTTGGCCAAGACGGGCAAAGCGAGAAATCTGAAAATTAGCGGAAATAGCAACACTTGAACAGTATGTTCGGCGTAGGATTAACATAATCCGCCTTTGATGGATGAGAATTTGAAGTTGAGCAACCAACACTGGAGTTATTATTAGGGCGTTAAAACGATACAAGTAAAAATTTAAAATGATTTATAAGTAAATGTGTTTGGTGTTGATTTGATTTATAAATTAAAAATTAAGTTAAAATAAATTACCAAATTGTTTGATAAAAATAATTTTTAAGTTAAAATAAAAAAAGTTGCAAAGATAACTAAAAAGGAAGGCAAAAGAATTTTTAAATTTAATCAAACTTACTTATTTTAAATAACTTGTAAGTTAATTTTTGAGAAATAAAAAAATATTATTACATCGGATCCGTTTTAAATTATAAGATCAATATTAATTTTTTAAAGTCAAATTAAGATATTTTTAAACTCAAAATAACATATATATATTTTTTATTTTTAGTCAATACAATGACGAATATTATAAATTATCTAAATAATACTACTCATTTTAAGATTTATTGATTCATAATTTTTTTTATAAATCTTCTCAATTTTAAATTTTAAAATGTCTTAAATTGACTTTTAAAAGTCACACTGCTGAAGTATTTTGGAATTTTCAACTACAAAGAGATAGATTTCACGCAATTGTCATTTGTCACTAATCTAATCTATTTACTCTTCCCTTTTAACTCACTTTTTAACAGATAAAAGATCGATGGAATTCGGTTATCATGAAGTTAACTTTATGGTAAGTTGATCAATTGACCAATACAGTGCTAACACGCATAAAAATTACCTTCCCGCTAGCATGCCGACACTGTATTGGTCAATTAACTAAAATTAACTTCATGCTAACCACTAACCACTCCCAGACCGGTGGGGGTTAAGCCATTTCCCTTTTCTTTTTTACCATTACAGGTTAGAAGAAAAGTGACCTTCTTTGTTGTTATTGTCTGCGCATGTGTCGAGAATTCAGATTACTGGTCTTTGTGTGCTATTTAAGAGAGAGTACTGTATCAGACTACTCTTCCTGTTGAGGAGATAACTAAATCTTTGGCAAAGATGGGCTATATGAGGAGGTGATGCCCTCTAATGATGCTGGCCGGTTTGTTTGCAACTATGTCTACCATCATTTTGCTGCTTGTTGAAGGTACTTGCTTTCCTCTTTTAAGTTTCTTCCAATGTATGCAATTTGCCGTTTCCTTGTTGAAGGTACGGTAGGACGCCGAAACGGAGACCTCTCCCAAGAAAGTTTGTTACATCCACAAGGGCTCGAAACCGAGAGCTCTTGCTTAATCGACCAGAACCCCCTTCCACTCAGGCACACCTTCACAACTGTGAAGATTCCCACGTGTTGTTTATATTGATTATTTATCAAAATTAAAATTGTTTGTGACATTTTAATTCCAAATATGTTAAGCTGTTCACTTAAGCTAGTTGCACAGACTTGACAGGGAGAAAAGGGAGCTGAGAGTATTACAGAACCAATTGAGTGATCAAGCCTCTATACAAAAGTAACTTGAAAATAAGTATTGCAGTACGGATTGGTACTAAATAAAAACTGCACGTCAAGGATTGGAACTGTTTCAGAAGCCGAGTTCCAGACGTATTATGGTGTCCTATTATGCGTGACGGATTAGGATCTCCTCCTGTTATACCATTAACCCAATTTCCCATAATATACAATTAGCGACACAAAATATTACTTTTAGCGACAACCAATACAATTATTTGCAATGCATTTCAGTGTCTTTAAATGGTCACTTTCGGGATGTATTAATTCTGTAATACAATACCAATACCAATACCCAATTACAAACATCAACAAAGTAATAAACCCAAGCTGACTCGTATATATCAGAATGACATGCACAGAGCAACATTCACAGGGGAAACATCAAGTTCAGCTACATGTTTGACACAGCATGAAATACAGCAAAGCGAGGTTGAATAAATGGCTGACCTATCCCCAATCAACAAAGGGAAGTGATGGATATCCACCCTCTGGAGGAGGTTTTAGTGATGGGGGTAGATTTCCCAGTGAAATTCCTGAACTATCTCTGATAATGTCTCCTGATCATCATATGAAAAAATAAGAACACAATAAATTCAACAAAGAAATTGGGAGCAAGTTAGATTGGAACAAAGTAAATGAATCTTTGAATACTGCAATGATGGTTGGGTTAAATGAGATGCAACAATGGAGTCATCATTTGGCATCGCTCAACGGTTTAACTTCAGAAATATAAATACTTTTATGTGTGCACGCATGCCATATCATGCTTAAACTGACTATATGGAATATAAGTCCTCAACAAACCCTTATAAATGCATTTTTAAAAGATATATATATATTTATCAAAACTAAAGTCTTCAAATGCATAGTCACTCACGGTAGTACCAGCTAAAGATAATTATCTTCATAAATCAACAGAAAGTATGTCCTTCATTACAAAGGCTTAGAAGAAAGACACAAGGGTACCTGCTATGCCTGGAGTGTTGGTACTCAGTAAATTTTGCTTGGGATGAAGATATTTACAAGCATCCCCGTAAGTACATGATCCCTATGAACCATTTGAAGAAAATTACACCACAGATAACCCGAGGAATAGTTTAACTAAAGAAATGTAGTCCAAGAAAATATGTATATTTGATTCTCCTAACATTCATCCCATTGTTTCAAACCACAACTTCTATAGATATTGAAGAAGCTTAAAAATTTATTTATTTTTTCCTTCTTAAAAGAAGTTATACAATAAAACAAAAGGACAAGTTCACTCTCATTATCCCAAATATGAACAAGTATCATCCCAAATATGCAGGTATAAAAACTAATAAAAACTTTAATTTCTTATACATTACAATCTAAATATTTCTCACATATTTTTTGCCAAGGGAAACATTTCCTTCTAAATAATATAGACCAATGTCCCAAATTAGACTTGAGAAGTTAAACCTTGGACCTCTGCTTTAAAAACGATGAGCTATCACTTTGAGCTCAAGATGGGCAACCCAAAAAAAATGTGAATTTGAGATTCAATGGCCCTGTTTGGGATCAACTTATAAGTTGGTTATAAGTTAGTTTTCACTATTTAGGTGTTTGACAACTACTTATATTTTAATTTATAAGTTGAGTTTTAAGTAAAAATAAATAAATAAATAATTATTTGTGACTTATTTAAAAATACTTATAAGTCATTTTAAAATAAGTTAGTTTGACCAAATGTAATGTGTATTTTCCCTCTCTTTTTATTAATGTCTTTTTTAATAATCTTTACATTTATTTTAACTTATAAGTAATTATGAGTCGAACACATTTATTTCTGACTTATAAGTCAAATTAATACCGAACATCTTACTTATAAGTCATAACTTAAAAAGACTTATAAGGCAACTTATATAATAACTTATAAAATAAATCATTCCCGAACAGGCCAACTCCTGAATTAAACTTCAACCTCAACCAACTGAATTTTTTTTATTCAAGCTGATTGGACCTAAATACCAATTATGAATAGAGAGAGTGATAATACCGTTCTGACGAATCGATTGCAGACTCCTTTACCAAATGAATCTTGATATACCTGATTTGGATCTGCCAATAAAACCCAATTGTTGAAAGAAGAAAAAAACAACGAGAATTAGGGTTTTGGATGGAGGAGGAACCTCACCTCGTAAAGAGTCGTACCAGAGGGCTTTGGCTCTCTGGTGTTGGACACCCTGGAGATGGCGCTTCCTTGCGAAAACGGTGTCCTGGAATTGCTTGTCGCAGTAATCGCAGTAATATTTTCCCAACGGCATTTGCTTCTAGATTTTTTCGGACAAACAAGCTTTTAATCTGCTTACATAATACATATATATTTTCAGGTATTAAATCATGTAAAAATATTAATTTTTTATATAAAAAAATTCCCTAGATATATATGTTACATTTAACATTTAAATAAAAAAAATTACGGTCATATTTTTTATGAATTTTCTTCCATGCGACGTCGAATATTTATATGATTTATGTTGTCATTTAAAAAAAATTATACCTTAAAATATTGATTGATAAATTAAAAAAATAATACATACCTTTTTATTGAATAAGTTTATAGGGTATTAGAACAAGTTGAAGAATTTCTTAACATGTGATCTCAGGATACATGTTAAGCACACAGTTTAAAAGAAGTATATTCCCTTGAATTAGGTGCAAATGCAGAAATTAAGAGAATATGCACACAGTTCAATAAAATATTCTTAAACTGTGTGCTTAGCATGTGTCCTAAGGACACATGTTAAGAGGACCCTGTGACATAATATTATAATATTTTCTGGCTGATTGGCACTTCTGTCCCTCCAAGTTGTCACTCACTTTCAAAGTCGTCCCTAAAGTACCATTTTCGTCAGTTAAGTCCTTAAAGTGGCAGTTTATTGGCGTTTCTGTTCCTTCAAGCTATTTTAACCTAAATCTGACCTATTTTGACCAAATTTAACCCGACCCGACCCAGTTTGACCCAATGCAAAATTTTAATATTTTAAAATATAATAATATTTTTAAAATAAGTTTAAAATAATAATTATATTTAACATTTTTAAAAAATAATATTTAATTATTGAAAATATATTATTATTATTAAAATAAAAATTATTTTAAAAAATTTAAAATAAAATAATTATTTAAAAAATAGTTATTTTTAATATTTTAAAATAAAATATTAGGTTTTTAAAAAAATAAAAATTATATTTAATATTCTAAAATAAATATTTTTTAAATATTTTTATTTTTAATATTTTAAAAGTAAAAAAGATTTTTGTAAATTTTATTTTTAAAAATAATATTTAATTTTAAAATATTAAAAATAATATTTATTTTAGAATATTAAAAATAATAATTATTTTATAATATTAAATATAATATTTATTTTAGAATACTAAAAATAATATTTATTTTAGAAAATTAAAAATAATAATTATTTTAAATTTTTTTGAATAAATATTATATTTATATTTATATTTATTTTAATTTTAATTTTTAATATCTACTTTTAATATTATAAAATAATTATTATTTTTAATATTCTAAAATAAATATTTTTAATAATTATTATTTTTGAAGGAAAACAATATTTAATATTCTGAAATACTTATTAAAAAAATTAAAAAAATTATTATTTAATAATAATAATTATTAAGATTATTTAAAATTTTAAAATAATAATTATTAAGCTTATTTTAATTTTTAAAATAATAATTATTAAGATTATTTTAATTTTTAAAATAATAATTATTCAGATTTTTTAAATGTTTTTAATAATTATTAAATCATAATTTTTTAAATTTTTTTAATAATTATTTAAGAATATTATATATTATTTTTCCTTATAAAACAATAATTATTAAAATTATTTATTTTAAAATATTAAAAGTAATATTTATTTTAGAATATTAAAAGTCAATATTAAAAAATTAAAATTAAAATAAATATAAATATAATAATTATTTTAAATTTTTTTATAAAAAAACTAAAATAATTATTTTTTTAATATTCTAAAATAAATATTATTTTTAATATTCTAAAATAAATATTATATTTAATATTCTAAAATAATTATTATTTTTAATATTCTAAAATAAATATTATTTTTAATATTTTAAAAGTAAATATTATTTTTAAAAATAATTTTTACAAAAATAATTTTTACTTTTAAAATATTAAAAATAAAAAATATTTATTTTAGAATATTAAATATAATTATTAATTTTTTTATAAAAAAAACTAATATTTTATTTTTAAATATTAAAAATAACTGTTTTAAAATAATTATTTTATTTTAAAATATTAAAATAATTATTATTTTAATAATAATAATTTATTTTAAATAATTAAATATTATTTTTTTAAAATATTAAATATAATTATTATTTTAAACTTATTTAAAAAATACCATTATATTTTAAAATATTAAAATTTTGGGTTGGGTCAAACTGGGTCGGGTTGGGTTAAATTTGGTCAAAATGGGTCGGATTTAGGTTAAAATGGGTTGAGGGAACAGAAACGCCAATAAAATACTACTTTAAGGATCTAACTGACGAAAATGATACTTTAGGGACAACTTTAAAAGTGGATGATAACTTGAAAGGACAGAAGTACCAATCAGCCAATATTTTCTTGGTCAATTTAAAAGTAAAAATTAAAATACAATGTAGATAATAATATTAATGTATTATTACATCTCATGTTAACTGAGCAAAAAATACATTACATGCTAAAAGATACATTGATTGCATGTTAATAAAACCAAAAAAATAATAATCTTGAATTGAGTTGATAAAAAAAATTACTTAGTGGACTCGAAACAATTAAAAATATTAAAATTTAGGCAAAATGATCGAAATATCTATAAATACAATTGAAACAAACTTTAATTCAATATTCTTAATTTTTTTTGAATCAATGGAAAAAAATATGACGAGGAATTTCTCCTAATTTTTTTTTTCAAAATGTAAAAATATTTGGGAGGATCTCGAGAGAATTCTTCAAAAACTTATAAAAATATTTTCATAATGATTTGTCAAAAGTAATCTCTTAAGGATAAAATAGTAACAATACTATTTGTATAATGATTTATACAACTAACAGTACTAATTTTTTTTCTTTATTTTCTTATCAAACTCGCAAACTAGAGATATATGTATTTTATGTGATTTAAATGAAAACGGGCAAGCGTTTAAATATCGACGCTACGTAACTTGTATAAAGCCACTTTAAATAAAAAGTGATTTTGATTTTTACTTAACAATCTAATCGAATGAATGCAAATATTATGCAAAAATATAAATATTTAAACGTTTTTATAATATTTAAAAATGTGGAAGACCATTATTTTAAAGGTGTGAAATAAGAATAATTTTGATGATTCAAAATTTATAATCTTTTATCATTATAAAATAATTAATGTTTATCTATAAAATGAGAATAAATTATTTAAAGATTGATGGTAAAACTAGTGTTTTACACACCATCCAATAATAACATGTTTTGTGGGGAATTTAAACGGAGATAAGAGAAATTTGAAATAAATTATCGTATTGTTTTATTACTACTCACTTCGTCGTAGGATAAAAATCATCTATTAATTCTTGTGGTCAAATTGACAATTTTTAAAATTAATTGTTAAACATGTATATTTATATTTTCAAAAAGGCAAAAAAAGTGAAGAAGAATCTATTTATACTTCTGATGATATATATATATATATGAAAATTGTTAAATTCACAATAGAAAATTTTATTTTCACAATAAAAATGTTGTTATAGATCCTATAGTTACAATTTTCACCGTCGTTATACATCTACAGCAACAAAAAGTACTGTGAATTTAACAATTATATATATATGAAGTCGAAAAGATTGTAAGGAAAATCAATGACAAGTTGTAAGGAAAGTATTATTTTAATATTCTAAAATAAATATTTTTTATTTTTAATATTTTAAAAGTAAAAATATTTATACATGTATATTTATATTTTCAAAAAGGCAAAAAAAGTGAAGAAGAATCTATTTATACTTCTGATGATATATATATATATATATATATATGAAAATTGTTAAATTCACAATAAAAAATTTTATTTTCACAATAAAAATATTGTTATAGATCCTATAGTTACAATTTTCACCGTCGCTATCCATCTACAGCAACAAAAAGTACTGTGAATTTAACAATTATATATATGAAGTCGAATCAAGAATTGAATTGTTCATATTTGATTCACAAATTTTATCGAGTATAAAATAAGGTTTAATTGAGACTTATTGAACTACTGAGTCGAACTCAATATCAAATCGAGTTCGAACAGTTTGAACTTTTCAAATGAATTTAATTCGAATATCAATAGAAAATTATAATTTGAGGAGGTTTGAGTAATTTATCAAATTTTAAAATTTATTTATATTTGAATCATTTATATTTTGAATCGAACTCGAATCGAATTTTTAGTCGAGTAAATACGAATCCAACCAGATTATATTTACTCATTTTGGAGTCTTACCTGACTGGTGGCTGGTTAGTTGGAATCAGACGACAGTGAACCGAATCCAAACCGAACCCAACCAAACATAACTATCAGAAACCTTTTCAGTTTTGGCTCGTTTCCTAAGGAAGGAGGGGGGAGGCTTCTGACTTGAAAGCGAAAACCCTAACCCTAGCTATCTATGCTTGTGCAGAACATAAATATTGTACTTTGTAGCGGTTTATATCTGTCAAAAAAGCCAGGCTAGGGCTAGGGCTAGCTCGCTCTTTCTATAATAGCCGTACGATATTGTAGGATATCATCATCATTTCTTTGTTGGCTAAAGATCACAAACTTGATCTTCTGTCAGTTATCATACCGATAGATAGTACCATCGGTCGGTAAAACTACTGTAATAGTAAAAATTACTCTCTAGCTTATTCTTATGAACAGTAAGCTTGCTAATTTAACAACAAAAAAAAACAAGTTCTTCTTAATTTATTGTTAAAACAACTACTCATCAGACTTTGAGTTTAAGAGGTCTTGAAATCCATTCCTATCCAAAATAGAAATGTTAAAATTTCAGCATAAATTAGTAAAAAAAAAAACCAAAAAATAGAAAAAGCAAAAAGTAAAATTGGCTGGAGGTCACTTTAAGCTTTTTGGTTAACCAAAAATCAAAACAAAAAAAGCCATTGGTATTAGCAAAAATAGCAATTGTTAGTAGGAGAGAAACATCTACATGTATCATTGTAATATACTAATGTTTGGAACCAACTTATAAGTTGTCAAATTAAATTATCAGTTGGTTTTCACCTTATTATTTATTTAACTTATAAGTTAGTTTTAAATTTAAAAAAATAAAAAATTATTTATGACTTATTTTAAAATGATTAATAAGTTATTTTTAAATAAATTAGTTTGACTAAATGTAATGTCTATTTTACACTCTTTTTATAAATATTATTTTTAATAATCTTCACATTTATTTTAATTTATAAATTATTATGAGCTGAACACTTTTATAAATTATTTTAACTTAATTTATAATTTATAAATTAAATTAATGCTGAACATTTTTATTTATAAATCGACTTATATTTTAATTTATAAACCATTCCCAAACATACTTTAACAAATTTGTGACGCCCCCAGAATAGGTCCATTCAACCCAACCCATTCTGAGTCGCCAAATACATGGTACAGAAATCAAATACAAACTTTATATCATACGGTCGTGCAAAATACGACCACACAACTGTGAGTCTCAGTACAAATATGTAGAAAATATTAAGATTCAAACTAAGTCCTCATTACAATTATTATCACACTATTTATCAGAAATAGTGAGGACTACTACTGCTCTAACTCGGACCATCACTCCATTCCCCGACTAGTACCCGCAATATTCTCATTTCCTGAAGAGAACAATGGAAGAAAAGGGTGAGCTCAACTAGCCCAGTAAAGAATATTATGACTAAGATAATGAAAAATAAATTATCGTTAGTCTTCAACAGTTCAGATAAAATATTATGGACAACAAGTTTTAGATCAATATTCGCAGCGGAAATAACAAATCATTAGAAGAGTTAAGCAGAGAATGAAGTCTACTATCTTCTATGATTTAAAGTCCATCATCAATATTTTATCCCTGTAACATCAATCAATATATATCTCGAATCAAATATTCATCTTTGCACTACAGGCTAAAGATATTCATTTATATCACCAGTGATCATGTTCATCTCAACTCCTGTCCATCTTTGCACTACGGGCCAAAGATATTCATCAGGTAATCATCTTTGCACTACAGGCCAAAGATATTCATCAAATAATCATTCATCTTTGCACTACAGGCCAAAGATATTCATTTGTATCATCATTTAAGACTGAGGATGATGAAAAATAATATAAAAACGAATCCAGTGAGATAAAGGACAAAAATTAGGAATTCGTAATTTAATTTATCCAAGTTCATGAATACTCCGTAATAATCAATTGTGGAGCAAAATTCAAGAATGAAATTCAAAACTTGGATTCAATCAAAGATAAAAAAAAATATTTTTTTTTCCGTGAATAGTAACTTGTGAATAGTAACCCGTGAATAGTAACTTGTCATAAAAAGATGAAAATTTCATAACAAGTTCAGACCAATATTTCAGTGAAATAATATTTCGTACGAGTATGAATGAATATACGAAACTGTAATTGGATTTTCACCCGTCATGCGGTAATCCGCGTAGACAGATCATTTCCACAATTTAATAGAAATGAATACGAAGGGTGATTCACCACGCATGCGGTAATCCGCGTAGACAGGTTATTCCCACAGATTATTAAGGAATTGAATGAATACAAAAGGTTTTCACCAGGCATGCGGTAATCCGCGTAGACAGGTTACTCCCACAGATCAATAAAGAATGAATACAAAGGGTTATTCACCATGCATGCGGTAATCCGCGTAGACAGGTTACTCCCACAGATCAATAAAGAATAGAGTAACAACCCTTACGAGTATTGAAAGAAAATAGCATTCTTTATGAATATAAAAGAAATAATACCCCTTACCTCAGTAGAAGATTGGATACTGGAGTAGTGTAGTAGCAGAATACTCTTCTTCTTTTTCTCTCTATAATTTTTCTCACTATAATAACTTTGTTCTTCAAGAATGGTGAGAAATGAATGAAATTAGCTTGCTATTTATAGGCTAGAAAAAGGTTGGACAATTACACTTTAGTACCTCCATCTTTGCCTAAATTTTTAATTTAGTCCCTCAAGTTTATAAATCTTGCACCTCCACCCCTGCAACTACCCACCAACTATTTATTATCCACCAATAAGTGGGTCCCACATGTTAACCACCCATTAATTGCTCATTTATCTGATTAATTCTCCGTTAGGTCAATTTAACATCCGAAAATCAACTATTATCGAAATAAATGTCGATTTCTACTAACATTAATATTTCCAACACAATGAAAATATTTTTATCAATCATTCATCAATTATTATATAAATTAATATTACAGAATCACAATAATGACAACCAGGTCGTTCCCAGGAAAGAGGGGGCCTTCCGATAAAGATTTTTTTCTTACTGGCGCGCAATTAACTAACCCCTTTCCTAGACAGAACTTTCTAGACATTGCCAATAATGCTATCTAATAATATCATTTAAATAATATGACTGACCATTATTGATTTAATAATATAAAATATTGTGCAGATGATACTGTGACAATAATTGAATCAATAATATGATATACTGTGCAACAACTACCGTAGCAATTATTAAATACTGAGTGACTTCTTACGTAAGCATCAATAATCAAAGATATTGTGCAATACCGTGTGCTACTTTGCAACAATGCGTATTACTGTATTTTTATCACCGGGTATTTTAACAGTTTAACGGTAAAAGTTTTGCCGTGAAAATGTTATTTCTGTCGCTTTCTATATCCGACAATTATTCTGTTGTGGGGTCCACCAATGGCTGCGCCGTCGTACGAATATTCTCCGACAAAAGAATATTCCCCGACACAACGAATATATTATGACCACTTGCTTACTTTGTAAAATTTGCACATTCCATCCATAACTTACCACATTTATCAAATCAACACCTTACTATATCAAAATAATATATAGAGGAACAACCTCCCCTCCTTATGAAATTTCGTCCTCGAAATTGACGTACGTACCTGGTATGTCGAAAAGGTGAGGATACCTCGCTTTCATTTCCGATTCTAACTCCCAGGTCATTTCCTCGATATCATGGTTCCTCCACAAAACTTTAACTTGAGGTATAATCTTCGAGCGTAGGACATGTTCCTTCTTATCCAAGATCTTGACAGGTACCTCCTCGTACGTTAAATCTTCGGCTATCTCGTCTGGTTCTAACTCAATAATGTGATTTAGGTCTTTCACATATTTACGTAACATGGATATGTGAAAAACGTTATGAACACGAGACATGCTTGGAGGTAAAGCGAGTCTATAGGCCACCTTTCCTACTCGGTCAAGGATCTCATATGGACCAATGAATCGTGGATTGAGCTTTCCTCTCTTCCCGAATCTCGTAACTCCTTTCCATGGAGCAACACGTAACAATACATGATCTCCGACATTAAATTCTACGTCTCTTCGATGAAGATCCGCATAACTCTTTTGTCGATCTTGTGCCGTTTGTATACGTTGTCGGATTATTTGAATCTTTTCCGTAGTCATACGTACTAACTCCGGTCCTAACAATGTTGCTTCACCCACCTCGTCCCAACATACTGGAGAACGACACTTCCGTCCATACAACGCCTCGAATGGAGCCATGCCTATACTTGCCTGATAACTGTTGTTGTAGGAGAATTCCACCAATGGTAAGTACTTGTCCCAACTCCCTTTGAAATCTAGAACACAGAGTCTCAATAGATCTTCAAGAGTTTGAATAGTCCTTTCCGATTGCCCGTCAGTTTGAGGATGATATGCAGAACTGAATCGTAGATCGGTGCCCATAGCTTTCTGCAAACTGACCCAAAATCGTGAAGTAAATCTTGGGTCACGATCCGAAATTATGGATACTGGCATGTCATGCAATCTCACAATCTCATTTATGTACATATGAGCAAGACGTTCCAGTGAATAAGTTTCTCGTATAGGCAAGAAATGAGCAGACTTAGTTAATCTATCGACAATAACCCAAATTGCATCTATGCCTTGAGAAATCTTGGGAAGACCCGTAACGAAATCCATGGTAATGTGTTCCCACTTCCATTTCGGAATCTCCAGTGGTTGCAATGGACCCTTCGGTACTTGATGCTCCGCCTTTACACGTTGACAAGTTAAACATCTAGAGATGAACTCCGCGATCTCTCTCTTCATATTGCTCCACCAAAATGTATGTCGAAGATCACGATACATTTTAGTACTCCCAGGATGGATCGCAAACGGTGTGTTGTGTGCCTCCATCATGATTCTATACTTCAAGTCAGAATCGTTAGGAACACAAAGTCTGGAGTTGACTCGAAGTATTCCCTCTTCATCGATTCTTGCTTCTGGAATTGCACCTTCTTACGCCTTCTTCTTCATCTTCATCAACTCCGGATCTGTAGATTGAGCAGCTTTAACTTTATCAATTAAAGCTGGTTCTACGCGTAAACTTGACATCATCATGTGGGTCCCCGGAGTCTTGAACTCTATCTCCATCCTTTGTAAGTCACACAAAATGGGCCTTTGTGTTGACAGCATCGCACTCATTCCCGCATATGATCTTCTACTTAACGCGTCTGCTACCACATTTGCTTTTCCAGGATGATATTGGATGGTATGGTCGTAATCTTTCAACAACTCAAGCCAACGTCGTTGCCGCATGTTAAGTTCCTTCTGGGTAAAGAAATATTTGAGGCTCTTATGATCTGTATAGATCTCCACTTTCTCCCCATACAGGTAGTGTCTCCATATCTTCAACGCAAAAACGACTGCTGCCAACTCTAGATCATGAGTAGGATAATTCCTCTCATATTCTTTGAGTTGTCGTGAGGCATAGGCTATGACTTTCCCATGTTGCATGAGAACACATCCTAACCCTTTGCCCGAAGCATCGCTGTAAATGACAAATCCATCCGAACCAGATGGTATTGTCAGAACAGGTGCCGAAATGAGTCTCCTCTTGAGCTCTTGAAAGCTCTTCTCGCATTCCTCGTTCCATACGAATTTTGTATCTTTCCGAGTCAGCTGAGTTAATGGAGTAGCGATTCGAGAAAATTCTTCCACGAATCTCCGATAATAACCAGCTAAGCCCAGAAAGCTACGTACTTCGGTCACCGATTTAGGTTGTTCCCAACTTTGTATTGCTTCAATCTTCGCCGGGTCAACAGATACCCCATGTTTTGATACCACGTGCCCAAGGAATGCTACTTCCTCAAGCCAGAACTCGCATTTCTTCAATTTGGCATAAAGCTTGTTATCACGAAGCCTTTGAAGTATCATCTTCAAGTGGTGGTTATGATCTTCACGGCTTTTAGAATAGATGAGGATGTCATCAATAAAGACAACCACAAACTGATCTAAATATTCTTTGAATACACGGTTCATCATATCCATGAAAGCAGCAGGAGCATTAGTCAATCCAAAAGACATGACTAAGAACTCATAATGCCCGTACCGTGTTCTGAAAGCAGTCTTTGGAATATCCTCAGTTTTAATCTTCAACTGATGATATCCAGAACGAAGATCGATCTTTGAAAAAAATTGCGCTCCTTGCAACTGGTCGAACAGGTCATCAATACGAGGTAACGGATACCTATTCTTAATGGTGACATGGTTCAACTCCCGATAGTCAATACAAAGTCGCATACTCCCGTCTTTCTTCTTTACGAATAAAACAGGAGCACCCCAAGGAGACGTACTAGGACGAATAAAATCGATATCTAACAACTCTTGTAATTGGACCTTTAACTCCTGAAGTTCAATAGGAGCCATTCGATATGGGGTTTTAGAAATGGGCTTTGTACCGGGCTCAAGGTCAATAAAGAATTCAACTTCACGTTCTGGGGGTAGACCGGGAAGTTCTTCGGGAAATACATCAGGAAACTCATTAACAACGGAAATATCATTCAAATCTGATGTATTCTGATTTAGATCAGTGACATGAGCTAAGAAAGCTTGACATCCGTTTTTCAATAAACGAATAGCCTTGGGATTTGAAATGATATTGACTGATTTTAGTGGTTTGGTGGTTTGGATTCGCACAACAGGTTGATTAGGAATATGAAAACTAACAACCTTACGAAAACAATCAATTTTGGCATGGTAAGTGGTTAACCAGTCAATTCCTAAAATCACGTCAAATGCAAGTATTTTCAAAGATATAAGATCAACAGGTAAGGTAAGGGTACCAATCTGAATCAAGCAAGATTTGTAAACTGTAGATGTAACAAAGGTTTCTCCTAACGGAGTTTCAACAGATAAGTCAAAGTCTAATTTATCAGAAGTCAAGTTCAAACGTTGAGCACAAGCAGGTGAAATAAATGAATGGGTAGCACCGGTATCTAACAAGGTGTAAACTTCGCAAGAGTTTATGATTAGCTTACCCGTAATAACCTCTTTCGGGTTCCTTGCTTGCTGGGCAGTCACGACAAAAGCTCTTCCAGGAACTACCGACTTTGACTTGTCCGGAACAGCCTTAGGGATCACTACCCCTGCTGGACTTGGTTTCGCCACAGGACACACTCGAGCTATATGTCCTTCCTTTCCACAGTTATAACACACCTTAGATTGTTGTGTGCAGTTAGGACTGATGTGTCCCTCTTGCCCGCATTTATAGCATACGACTGGCGGTCGTTCTCCGCCCCTAGAAACAGTTGGTGCTGCTGTTGACGTCTTCACGTTCTCATTGTTGTACCTTCTCTTCTTGAAATCTCCCCCCGACTCACTTCTTCTATTATCATGGCCACGATTACCACCGAGTGGTTACCGCTTCTGTCATGATGCTTTCCTCCCTGCTGGTTGTCATTGTTTCGATGACTGCTGCCACCGGTACGACCTTGGTTGTTGTCCTTTGGTTGAACGTAATCACTATCTCGTTCTAATAACTGGGCCCTGTTCACTACATCCGAATATAAAGAAAATTTGTGAGAAATGAGGTATTGACGAATCTCGGGTTTCAAACCTCTCAGAAACATCCGCGTCATACGTTCCTCATTCTCCACCAAATGAGGTGCAAACCGGGATAACTCCGCGAACTTAGCCTCGTACTGGGACACCGTCATGTTGTTCTGTTCTAGTCTGATAAACTCTACCTCTTTCATGTGACGAATACTTTCTGGAAAGTACTTGTCATTGAACAGTTTCTGAAACGTCTCCCAAGACATCTTGAGTGCGGCAGGCTGGGTACGCTTCACAGATTCCCACCAGTAATCTGCCTCTCCACGAAACATAAACGTGGCGAATGAAACCTTCTGTTCCTCCGTGCATCCCAAGACATCAAATATCTTGGTAATCTGCTTAACCCACGTCTCTGCCTTGATTGGATCTGGCTTTCCCTGAAACTCTGGTGGTCCCAACTCTTTAAACTGCCTGGCAGTGACAAGCCGCGAGTTATTATTTCCACCTGTATTATGAACACGAGTCTCCCTCGTCTGGTTTTGCATGAACTGCAAAAAACTTCTGAACATCCCGTCATTTATCATTTCTTCGGTAGGGTTGTTTACAGGAGAATTGTTGCCTTCCTGTTGTACGTTCTCTTGGTTGGTGATTAAAGGTGTCTCAACGGTCTCATTCACTCCATTGTTAAGATTTTCAGCTGCCATTCTCAAATACTGCCATAAAACAAGGGTTAATCAAATAAATTAACATATCACATATCAAACCTATGTTCCGACCGACAAAATAAATACCACATAAGCTTAGGTAGGACAAACACTAGCGAAGGATTTACTCGTCTCTCCCCTCCTAGTTCTATTCCCAGATCTCCGCCAGAGATCATATCCCTAAGCTCTGATACCAACTGTGACGCCCCCAGAATAGGTCCATTCAACCCAACCCATTCTGAGTCGCCAAATACATGGTACAGAAATCAAATACAAACTTTATATCATACGGTCGTGCAAAATACGACCACACAACTGTGAGTCTCAGTACAAATATGTAGAAAATATTAAGATTCAAACTAAGTCCTCATTACAATTATTATCACACTATTTATCAGAAATAGTGAGGACTACTACTGCTCTAACTCGGACCATCACTCCATTCCCCGACTAGTACCCGCAATATTCTCATTTCCTGAAGAGAACAATGGAAGAAAAGGGTGAGCTCAACTAGCCCAGTAAAGAATATTATGACTAAGATAATGAAAAATAAATTATCGTTAGTCTTCAACAGTTCAGATAAAATATTATGGACAACAAGTTTTAGATCAATATTCGCAGCGGAAATAACAAATCATTAGAAGAGTTAAGCAGAGAATGAAGTCTACTATCTTCTATGATTTAAAGTCCATCATCAATATTTTATCCCTGTAACATCAATCAATATATATCTCGAATCAAATATTCATCTTTGCACTACAGGCTAAAGATATTCATTTATATCACCAGTGATCATGTTCATCTCAACTCCTGTCCATCTTTGCACTACGGGCCAAAGATATTCATCAGGTAATCATCTTTGCACTACAGGCCAAAGATATTCATCAAATAATCATTCATCTTTGCACTACAGGCCAAAGATATTCATTTGTATCATCATTTAAGACTGAGGATGATGAAAAATAATATAAAAACGAATCCAGTGAGATAAAGGACAAAAATTAGGAATTCGTAATTTAATTTATCCAAGTTCATGAATACTCCGTAATAATCAATTGTGGAGCAAAATTCAAGAATGAAATTCAAAACTTGGATTCAATCAAAGATAAAAAAAAATATTTTTTTTTTACCGTGAATAGTAACCCGTGAATAGTAACTTGTCATAAAAAGATGAAAATTTCATAACAAGTTCAGACCAATATTTCAGTGAAATAATATTTCGTACGAGTATGAATGAATATACGAAACTGTAATTGGATTTTCACCCGTCATGCGGTAATCCGCGTAGACAGATCATTTCCACAATTTAATAGAAATGAATACGAAGGGTGATTCACCACGCATGCGGTAATCCGCGTAGACAGGTTATTCCCACAGATTATTAAGGAATTGAATGAATACAAAAGGTTTTCACCAGGCATGCGGTAATCCGCGTAGACAGGTTACTCCCACAGATCAATAAAGAATGAATACAAAGGGTTATTCACCATGCATGCGGTAATCCGCGTAGACAGGTTACTCCCACAGATCAATAAAGAATAGAGTAACAACCCTTACGAGTATTGAAAGAAAATAGCATTCTTTATGAATATAAAAGAAATAATACCCCTTACCTCAGTAGAAGATTGGATACTGGAGTAGTGTAGTAGCAGAATACTCTTCTTCTTTTTCTCTCTATAATTTTTCTCACTATAATAACTTTGTTCTTCAAGAATGGTGAGAAATGAATGAAATTAGCTTGCTATTTATAGGCTAGAAAAAGGTTGGACAATTACACTTTAGTACCTCCATCTTTGCCTAAATTTTTAATTTAGTCCCTCAAGTTTATAAATCTTGCACCTCCACCCCTGCAACTACCCACCAACTATTTATTATCCACCAATAAGTGGGTCCCACATGTTAACCACCCATTAATTGCTCATTTATCTGATTAATTCTCCGTTAGGTCAATTTAACATCCGAAAATCAACTATTATCGAAATAAATGTCGATTTCTACTAACATTAATATTTCCAACACAATGAAAATATTTTTATCAATCATTCATCAATTATTATATAAATTAATATTACAGAATCACAATAATGACAACCAGGTCGTTCCCAGGAAAGAGGGGGCCTTCCGATAAAGATTTTTTTCTTACTGGCGCGCAATTAACTAACCCCTTTCCTAGACAGAACTTTCTAGACATTGCCAATAATGCTATCTAATAATATCATTTAAATAATATGACTGACCATTATTGATTTAATAATATAAAATATTGTGCAGATGATACTGTGACAATAATTGAATCAATAATATGATATACTGTGCAACAACTACCGTAGCAATTATTAAATACTGAGTGACTTCTTACGTAAGCATCAATAATCAAAGATATTGTGCAATACCGTGTGCTACTTTGCAACAATGCGTATTACTGTATTTTTATCACCGGGTATTTTAACAGTTTAACGGTAAAAGTTTTGCCGTGAAAATGTTATTTCTGTCGTTTTCTATATCCGACAATTATTCTGTTGTGGGGTCCACCAATGGCTGCGCCGTCGTACGAATATTCTCCGACAAAAGAATATTCCCCGACACAACGAATATATTATGACCACTTGCTTACTTTGTAAAATTTGCACATTCCATCCATAACTTACCACATTTATCAAATCAACACCTTACTATATCAAAATAATATATAGAGGAAATTAAATTTTTATTTATAAAAGTTGGGGTCTTACAAAATTCCTTAACGATGTGAGACTCCACCGTTACAATTGTACTTTTCTTGAGGAATAATATTCCACTACAACTTTGGACAACAAAAAAAGAGGAAGAACATTATTTTTATATGTATTTTTTGATATTTTAATATTTTTTTATTTGAATAATGCTATAATTATATAAAGATATAATATAAAAGTTATATATTATTAAGGTAATAATAAATAATTTATTATTAAATTAAATAAGTCATGTCAATAATAAATAATATATTATTACGTTATATGTGAACGTTATATAATTATTTTATATGATAATAATACGACTCTTTTTATTTTCACATAAAAATAAAATTTACTGTATATAAGAATATTAAAAATACATATAGATAACCCTTCAAAGGAGCTTAACCTCTTTCTTAAATAAGAAGAGTGGGGTAGCAATTCACAGTCAAGAAAAAAAAGAGCAAGCTAACAGAAAACATAAGTAGATCATGGCATATTCTGATAATGAAGAAACCTCTATTGTCCTTGTACCTGTAAATGCTGATGATGAATCAGCTCTTCCTCTTGCTTGTCTTGCACCACTTGTGTCATCTTACAATGACAAAATTCGCCCGCTTCTGGATGCTATTGATAAGCTCCGGAATCTGAAGGTTATGCAAGAAGGGATTCAACTCCCAACCATTGTTGTTGTTGGAGATCAGTCATCTGGGAAGTCTAGTGTTCTTGAATCTCTTGCAGGAATCAGCTTGCCCCGAGGCATGGGTATTTGTACCCGGGTGCCACTCATAATGAGGCTGCAGCACCACCCAAATCCTCAGACGGAGCTCCAGTTAGAGTATCTTGGAAAAATGGTTTCTACTGATGAAACCCACATAGCAGAAGCTATAAATGTGGCCACTAATGAGATTGCTGGCCATGGTAAGGGAATATCTCATACCCCTTTAACTTTGTCAGTGAAAAAAAATGGTGTTCCTGATCTAACTATGGTTGATTTGCCTGGAATCACAAGAGTTCCAATTCAGGGGCAGCCGGAAGATATATATGAGCAAATTTCTGAAATTATAATGGAGTATATAAAGCCAGAGGAAAGTATTATACTGAATGTTCTGTCAGCAACTGTTGATTTTCCTACTTGCGAGTCCATTCGGATGTCTCAGCGCGTGGACAAGACAGGGGGGAGGACTCTGGCTGTGGTTACGAAATCTGATAAAGCTCCTGAGGGTTTGCGTGAAAAGGTCAAGGCTGATGATGTGGGTATAGGGCTTGGATACGTCTGCGTGAGGAACCGGATTGGTGAGGAGTCTTATGAAGCAGCAAGGATGGAGGAAATGAGGCTTTTTGAATCCGACCCACTGCTCTCCAAGATTGATAAATCCATGGTTAGTGTTCCTGTTTTGGCTCAAAAACTTGTGCAGATTCAAGCTACTATTATATCCAAATGCTTGCCTGAGATTGTAAGGAAAATCAATGACAAGTTGAATGCTAATGTTATGGAGCTCAATAAAATGCCCCAGAAACTGTCTTCTGTTGCAGAAGCATTGACTACTTTCATGAGGATTGTGGGATTGTCTAAGGCATCCTTGACGAAAATACTCGTGAGGGGCGAGTTTGATGAATACCCTGATGACAAGAACATGCATTGCACTGCTCGTTTGGCTGAAATGCTCAAGGTATTCTCTGAAGAACTTAAAACTGGTTCTCCAAATAATTTTACCGACAATTTTCTATTGGAGGAGATAATGGTGTTAAAGGAAACTAAAGGTATTGAGCTACCAAATTTCCTTCCTCGTTCTGCCTTCCATACACTCATGCATCGTAAGATTAAGGCAATATCAGAATTGCCCGTTTGCTTTGTTGCTAAAGTATGGGATTACATTGAAAGGATTGTAGTTGAAGTTCTGATGCATCATTCTGAGAATTATCCACAACTGAAAATGTCTACTAGAAGGGCAGCCCAAAATCTAGTTTCAAAGATGAAGAAAAGGTCCACAGATCGAGTGATGGAGATTGTGGAAATGGAGAAGCTTGCTGCCTATACTTGTGACCCTCAGTACGTGACAGTATGGAGTAAGCTTATGGAAAGCCATGGTGGCTTAGAGAGGATATTGAGTGATAATTGTTCTACAAAATTGAAGATTGAGGGTTTTGGGGAGATTGAAGTTTCGCATTTGCAAGCTTATCCAGGTATTAGAGATGAAGCGTTTGACTTGAAGATGCGAATCACTGCTTACTGGAAAATCGTTCTTAAAAGGATGGTTGACAACATTGCTCTCCAGTTGCTTCTGTCTATACACAGGTTGGTGGATGGGGAAATGGAAATGGAGGTAGTGAAAGAGGTTATGGGTCCACAAGGTGATGGCGTGGAGCGATTGCTGGAAGAGTCGCCTTCTGTTGCTACAAAGAGGGGAAGACTGAACAAAAGTATCAGTTTGCTCAAGGAGTCGAGGGATGTATTGGCTAAGATCATTGATCAAATTCTATAGTAGGTGATTCGGGTTTCACTATATTACTCTTTTGTTACACTATCCATGTTCTTGTTTAAATGTTGTTCTGTCCTTGTTTTACATTTCATGTTAACGTAGGTAAGTTAGTGTTTTTTATAACTGTGTTTTTCGTTTATGTTCATATATATATATATATATATATATATGTATTTCAAGAAAGATCTTATTGCAGTTTGAATTTGGAGTTTATTTATGTTATGTTTGCTTCAATTTTTAGTGGGCATCACTTTCTTTTCTTCTTTCTCTTCATTTCTCTTCCTAAATTAAATTCTGTACTCTGAAATCTAGTACCATTTAAGCTTGATGACATTCAACATTAGTGAAATTTTCTTTCGTTTGTGTTCTCTTGTTGCACAGTACATAAAGACATTTAAGCTTGATGACATTAACCTTTCTTCTCCTACACACATCCTATACTAGTTAATATATTCATGTACTTGTATGTTGGTTTCGTCGGCATAATTTTATTAAAGTTTTCCCATGAAAATGTACACCTAATATCCACATCTGCAGCAGCTATATATAATCGAGACTATAAATAAATAATTATACGTTTCTTGAAAAATCAATAACAGAAAAATCCAAATAATTTAGAATGATGGAACAGACGGATAATTTCTACCCTCAGTTTATAAGCTCATAGGTTTGCAAAATTGTTATGTGTGTTTCGAGTTCTTGTTGGGATAATATTTTGTGGCAACTCGAAGGAACAAAAAGATGAGATTAAGAGGTGGCGGTGGCGGTGGCGGTGGTGGATTGGGTTATTAGGATATTTTGTTGGGCGAGTTATCTTCACATATTGTATTCTTCGCACTTTGATATAGTGATAGCTTCATCCTCTCGCTCGGTTTTCTCGATTTAGGTTTTCCAATAAATCTTGTGTTCGTGTCTTTAATTTTTGGTTGATATTTGTGTTTGGCCATAATAGTTTGTTTGAACAAATATAGCTGCTCATGAGAAAACTTGTCAGCCACAGAGCTCATATACTTAAATCTGGTTCTGCTGAAGCCATGCTCTTGAAGAAAGTACTCTTGGGAGATGTATTAATAATGGGTCTTCTTAAAATACAGTTCAAGAGAATATTTTCTTAAGTTGTGTGTATATTCTCTTAATTTTTGCATTTGCACAAAGTTGAAGAAAATATACACACAATTCAAGAGAATATTCTCTTGAACTGTGTGTTTAGCATGTGCCCTGAGGGCACATGTTAAGAAATTCCATTAATAATTGTAAGTAAAGAAAATGGAGTGGAATAAGATTATTCATGTCAAATAAAATTAACCAGTGATATTTACCTCTTGATGTTGAGTTGATAAACAAAATTATTTAGTGGGCTCAAAACTAACGAAAACGACTCGTTTTTGCTTTATAATATTTTGAGTAAAATATAATCATAATAACAATCACCATCTCTTTAGTTTTTCAAGTAACAGTTATTATCCTTTTAGTCTACGATATGTAACATTCACTACCCCTACTGTGGTTGACTAACTAATATTCAAAAATATTTTTAATATAATGTCTAATACACCCTTCAAGTTATAATGTTTAATTTATCCACTAAATATAAATTTGTATATTATAATTTTTACTTAACTTGATCTAATTAATTAAATGAACTTGTGCAATAATAACATAAATGTCAAAAAATAATAAATATTCATTTTATTAAGAAAATAAAGTCATACACTTTTTACTAATTAAATTCTCAAAGATTAATTTACGTGATATATATTAAAATATATTTTTTGTAATTAAAAGGTAAAATTTTAATATCTATAAAAAGTACAAATTAACGTAATAAAATTATAATTTTTTTTCAAATATTAAAATTTACGTAAAACAAACTTATTATTACAGAACGAATCTTATTATTCATAGAAAAAAGTATTAAAAGTTGTATTAATTATTTTTTTCATATATTAAACTAAGCATAAATCACATTTAAATCTAATTATTTACAATAAAACTGACAAATGTTGTTACTCAAAAAAATATATTAAAAAAAAATATTTATATTTTCTTTTATTCAACATTGCACAAAAACAACGCCAATTGTATTTTAAAAAATGTAATCAAAATCATAAACATCCCAAATTTTGACATGTACTCAAGAAAATTTAACATATAAAAATCATAATATGAAACTAAGAATTCATATAATAATTTTTGTTGTTAAACACCAAAAACTAAACTATCAACATACTCAATCACTATAATTAGAATAACTCCATTAATAATTTAATTTAAATTTTTTAATATTTGTATCACTTTATCCAAAAATATGTGTTAATTAAACTAAATTTATTTATTTTATAAGTTACCAACAATTTAAATGAGACAGACTTAAATCTAAATAATACATAATTAAAATGTATTTTATATATATATATATATATATATATATTTAGGAATTAAAATTTGATAGCATATAAGGGTAAATATGTAACTTTATCTATTTAGTCTTTTCTAAAAACTTGGAGGGGTACTAATTGTTACTTAAAAAACTAGAAGGGAGGTGGGTGTTATTATAGTTATCTAGAGGGGGTGTCACTGTATTTTACTCTTATATTTTTGTATTATATTGACAACATTATTTTTTTTTGTTCTAAAATAGACTGAAAAAAAGAAAGAAAGAGAAAACTTGAATATTTTTTGTGTAATTAGTGATGTTTAAACAAAAAAGTAAAAAACACCGAAAACTTGATAACTTCACATGAATGAAAAAAATAAAGTCGTGCACAGGTAATTTATTGAACCAGCTTGAATTTATGTAATTTATTTTCTGTGTTTCTACCATTCTATTATACTAATTTTCTTGCAAGAAATTGTTAATTTTATTTAAGAAGAAAATACGTAGCTTATTTTTGTACAATGTGTATCTTTCCATGTATATACACTACTAGTTCAGTAATGCTATTTTTTGAAGCAATTAAAATTTAGGCAAAATGATCGAAATATCTAGAAATACAATTGAAACAAACTTTAATCAATATTCTTAATTTTTTTTAATCAATGAAAAAATTATGACTAGGATTTGTCAAAACTAATCTCATAAAGATAAAATAGTAATATACTATTTTAAGTTTTATTTTCCCTTACAAAGACTCCCAAACAGAAAGATACTATTTTCTTATATTCTTTTTCTCTTATAAATTTTAAATTTTTTTCCTTTATTTTCATACCAAAATCACATGACTTGTATAAAGCCACTTTAAATAATTTATTGTTTGAACTTTTAAGCACATTTCTTATGAAGTTTCTTTGATTCGAGGAATATTTCCGCGGGAAAACCCCAACACCTGACCCTGGTCTCTTACTATTTTCAACACCATTATCAATCATTACACAAGCTTTGTTGTTGAAGATAAATCTGTATCACATATTTGATTTTATTGGTGGTTGCTGCGCGTGGGGTGTGCGTTAAGAAGAAGCTGAACAAGGTAATAATAAGATTCACATGAATTGCTTGCATTTCTTGCTTAATACGTCTGTAATGGCAGCTTGCCCATGTTTTCCTATGGCATATATACCGATTACGGGGTTAAAAAGAGAAATTCTCGGAGCAGGGTTTCGTATTAGAGTGAGATTCAGTGGGTTTGATTTGATATATTTTGGGGGCTGTTGTATAATGATTTCGCTTGGAACAGGGATTTACAGAGAAATGAAACAATTTATCTTGCCCAGAAAAAAGAAAAAGGAAAATAAATAAATTACAATTTGGGTATAAATTGAAACACCCAACTTCAATTTCTTTATCTTTTTGAAACGGGTGAAAAGTCAAAATTAACAGGAAACCAAGAAAGTAGTAAAATTAAGCAAATCATAAAGTACATCCGGTGCCCTTGTTCCTGTTCTTTGGAAAATGGTTCCTGCTGATGAAACCCACATAGCAGAAGCTATAAATCTTGCCACTGATGAGATTGCTGGCCATGGTAAGGGAATTTCTATACCCGTTTAACTTTGCTATAAGGCTTGGATATGTATGTGTAAGGAATAGGATCGGGGATGAGTCTTATGAAGAAGCAAGATAGAGGAAATGAGGCTTTTTGAATCTGTCCCAGTCCCAGATTGATAAATCTATGGTTACTGTTCCTGTTTTGGCTCCAAAACTTGTGCAAATCCAAGCTACTATCATATCCAAATGCTTGCCTGAGATTGCAAGGAAAATCAACGAAAAGTTGAATGCAAATATTTTGGAGCTCAAAAAATGCCCCAGAATCTGTCTTCTGTTGCAGAAGCATGGACTGTTTTCATGGAGGTTGTAGGATTGTGTAAGGAGTCTTTGAGAAAACTTCTTTTAAGGGGTTAGTTTGATGAATTCCCCAATGATAAGAACATGCATTCAACTGCTCATTTGGCTGAAATTCTCTGAAGAACTTCAAAAGAGTTGTGAAAATGATTCTACTGACAAGTTTTTAGTGGAGGAGATAACGGGCTGGAGGAAACTAAAAGCACCACTGCCTTCCTTGCACTCTTGCACTGTAAGGTTCAGGGAATATCAGAAATGCCCATCAGCTTTGTTGCTAAAGTTTGGAAAACGATGGTAATTGCAATTCTGATGCATCATTTTGAAAATTATCCACAGATGCAGTCTTTTGCAAGAAGAGCAGCCGAAAATGTATTTCAAAGATGAAAGAGAAGTCCACAGATCGAGTGATGGAGATTGTGGAGATGGAGAAGCTTTCTGACTATACGTGTGATCCTGGATACATGTTCATATGGAGTAAGTTTATGGAAAACCATGGTATGTTCAAGGAGATAATGGGAGATCCCTCAAACCAAGAAATATGGTTATTGAAGGTTTTGGGGAGATTGAGGTTGCACATCTACGGGACTATCCAAGTATTGAAGATGAAGTTTTTGATATGAAAATGAGATTCACGACTTATTGGAAGATCGTTGTTAAAAGGTTGGTTGATTGCATTGCTCTGCAGTTGCTCATCTATAAAGAGGTTGGTGAACAAGGAAATGGAAAGGGAGATAGGGGATGTGGTTTTGGGTCCACAAGGTGTTGGCATTGAGCGATCTCTGGAAGAGTCACCCTTTGTTGCTACAAAGAGGGGAAGACTAAACAGAAGTATCAATTTTCTTAAGGACTCGAGGGATGTCTTGGCTAAGATCATGGATCGAATTGCTATAATTGGTGATTAGGTTTTCACTATCTTACTCTTTTGTTAACCTAGCTGGTTCTTATTAATGTTGTTCAGTCCTTGTTTTCATTTCATGTTTAAGTAGGTAAGTTACTTGTGTTTATAACTATGTCTATTGTTTGTGCTCTATAATATGCCTATACTTCACGAAAGATCTTATTGTAGGCTGAAGAATATATTTCTAGTTTTTGGAGTTAATTTATGGTTGCTTGGATTTGAGTAGGCCACAGTTTCTTTTCCTTCTCTTCCTAAAAGATTAGTGGAAATATTCTGTACTGTAGTCTGGAATCTGTTACCAATTGTGCAGATGATTTATTAGTATATGAATATAGAATATTGTAGATGCAATGGATGATCACATTACACTAATGTGTTACCCTACAATGCAGCATTTTAAGAAGAACTTGATTTCCTTTCTTCAAAGGGTTAAAAATATTTTCCAATTCTTTTCTGAGAATAGTTTAGTAATTTAAACTCTGAAGGTAATGGAATATTGTAGTTTATTGAATATAAAGGAGGTCTGGATACACAAGTTAGGGTTGGCTGGTTTAGCAGTTATAGACATAAAGCTGTAGAAAAGAAGGCAAATAAGAAAAAACAAAACAAGAGAAAAAAGAGAAGAAATAGATTCCCAACTCTCTGTCAACGTTTGAGGATCAGCATTTTCCAAAAAAATTATTTTTCCAATGGAGTTTGCAGATTATAGAAATGAAATGATTCAAAAGTATTTGACATTCCACAGGTTCCACCATTTCCATACTGATACTATATGAATATAATATTATGACTTTGAATTTCATTTACAATTGTCCTTGATACTATCAACTGTTTCTTTCTTTTTTATATGTGACTGAACCCCACAGTGTATATTAGCTTTGTTGGTCTAAGCAAGGAACAGAGTTTTCAGGGATCAAATATGCGAGTAGGAATTCGAACAATGTGACGTTGCAGTAAGTGGTTAATAATGAAGTTTATTAAAATTATAATTTTTGATTATTGTTCCATTACCTTTGTTAGATTAAATTCCAAAATTAAATGATATCCTCACATTGGTTCTGTTGGCAGAAAGAATTGTCCCTTTGTTATGTTGCTCTTGGTTAAAAGATAAATCGGACCATTGTTGAGATTTGATTGGATAAAAACTTATTCTCCAAGTTACTGATTGAATTCTTGTTTGTGTTTCTTGAGTTATTCCCTTTTGATGTGTAGTACTCAACATGAATAATCTTTTTCCATTCCATTTTCTTTGTTTAAAATTATTATTAGATCTTACCTGAATACTTACCTAGGTTGCTATGATTATCCATATTACCTCCAGAAATGGTTGCCAAAAGCATATTTTGCAATTGCTTGCATATGATGTAACATTATTGCTTCATCCTGAATTAGAATAATTGTACTCCCTTCATTCCAAAATTTGAGATACATTTCTGAAACGGCGAACTTCAAAGAAAAATTTAATTTTCCAAAGATATCCCTAACATTTGCTAGAAATTTTACTTTTAGTGTACTCTTGCTGGAAACTAATTGTAATGCTGTTGGAGTGTAAATTTAGTTTTGATTTGTTATATATATATATATATAGTTTTGGCTTTATTATATATATATATATATAATATTTTATTTTTCTATTTTTCTGAATCAGAGGAAGTAGAGGCATTTTAAAGTGAGGCTTCAAAAGATCCAGATTTGGATATGAGCACTGCGGCTCTATAGATTTTCTTTAAAGCAGGTATATTTCAAACAATGAGTTTATATTACTGAGGTACTAACTATATAGTTCACCATTAAAAAGTCATTATTATTTGAATTTTTGTGTTCTTGATTTCAATTTTTCCTCTTCAATATTACTTTGTTGATATCTTTGTGGATATCATGATATCTGATATATACAATGAGTAGTAGACTACTAATTCGTGATAAGAAGGCTTCTAATCTCAAAGAAATTTATATTATAGAACACAAAAGGACTTCCCGAATAAAATTCATTTCCCCGTTATGTTGTTAGTGCAAGAAATCCAAAAACAAGGTCCCTCCACAGCCGAACAATGTAAATATGAGCCAACTGAGCTCCATAAAAGATGGATCAAGCACAGTTTCCGATGGAGAAATTTTCTGTTGAAATTTTAGTACACAATTTTTGATGTAGAACAATTGGAATATAACTTTTGTGAGAAAAGATATCAGATGTTTGGTTTGTTGATTTTTTTAGTCAGTGTAATACTATTCTGGTTAAAGAGAAAATAAGATATGACTGCACGTTGAAGAAGAGAGGGCCTTTGTTTCCCCGTTGCTGTTTAGGTCCGAAGTGTCATCCAAAGTTTCATTGGATTGCTAAATTTTGGGGGCTGGTGTCAAATTATTTCTAGAAAAATAGTTTATCTAGTCAAGCCTTACACACTTCATATGATAACCTCTAGGGTGACTTAAACCTACTGCTTTTTTTTTTTGAGGTGGATATTTCGACATGGAAAGATGTGAGGAGCCGGCGTGGCTACATAAACAGGTAAAGCATGAGATTTAATATTTAAATCTAGGCTATGTTTGTTTGCAAAAAACATGCTTGGGATTGGACTATTTGTCTTAATTTAACACTATTTCAGACTATTTTTTCTCATGATGGGGGATTAATAGTCCTTTAAATAGTCTTGTAGATTATTTTTTGTTATTTCTAAGGCTATTTATGAGGGATTATATAATCCTATGATAAATGTGGGAGACTTTATAGGACTAATAGTCCCTCATCAAAGGATTAAATAGTCCTAAGTAATGTTAAATTAAGACAAATAGTCCTAATCCCAAACCTGTTTTTTGCAAACAAACATAGCCCTAGTGCGTTACTTAACTTATTGACAATTTGGTGGTTTTAAAATATATTGTAACGAAACTAATGTGTGTTAAATTTCGAGGTTAGATCTGCTTAGGCATATCAATTCCTGTCATTTTTAATTACTGTTAGTTCTTGTTCTATGGTTAGTTGCATAAAATGTTTAGATATCCCATTGCTTTGATAGTAACACAAGTTAAAAAAGAAGCACACTACCACCACCTACTGTCTTTATGCAAGTTTTGTATATCCTCTTAAATCGTATATTTTTGAAGTTTCAATTGCTCAAGGTTAAACTAACATGTAGCAACTTACAAAGATTTACATGCCTCTAAATCCAAGATTAAATTTTAAGAAAATAAATCAAATATGTGGAGTATCAAGCTTAACTTTTGTAAGTGTGAAGTTGAATTCTTTTCTTGACAGCTGTTTAGCAGCCAGACATATCTTTCAGGTAATCAACCCCTTCTTCGGTTCTTCCCCTGCAAATCAAACTTTATATTTTTAGATATTTGTTTCTTTGTAGTTACCAAAAGATTGATCATAATTCATAAACCATACACAAAAGGCCAACAAAATTTTTACCTGCAGTAACAAGTTCAAATTCTTGCCTTGAAACTAAGGAATCTGCATAACTTGAACATTCAGTGCAAAGGGTAAAGATCTAGAAAGGACAGATAAATCATGCCACAAAGTCATTACTGCAATATAACTTTTAACTACACAAACGAGAAACCTTAAATAACAAGAAAAATTGTTCAAACTCTTTATCTAAGAAAAAGGAAAAGAATGGAATCTTTTTCCACCTACACATGTACTAGGTTAATTCTTTTTCGAGACTTTTTTGCTAGAGCCTAGAATATAATCTTTAACTATTTTCTTGTGGGGTTTGGAGTACTATGTAACAAAGACCAAGAACATTACAACAAAAAACAAAGTAAAGGTGGAAGTCAATTTAAGCTTTTTGGTACCACCATAAAGCAAAACAAAAAAAAGCCCAACAAAATAGCAATTGATAGTAGGAGAGACATCTACATGTATCATTGTAATATTCTAGGCCCAATAACCTTTGGTTTTCATTACTAATAACAACTCTCCGTACAAATTATTCCAATCAGCAACATTATTGTACTTTTCCTGAAGAATAATATTCCACTACAACTTTTGACAATAAAAAGGAGAAACCTTCAGTGGAGGAAAAACCAACATGCTTTAAGCTCTTTCTTAATAAAGAAGAAAAGAAAAAATAGATTTTCTTTTATTAAAAAAATACAAAATTTTCCACCTTTTATTGACTTCATTGACTTAATTCTGCATATAGTGTGCGCAATGATGGTAGCAATTCACAATCAATAGAACAAAAAGCAAGCTAACAGTAAACATAAGTAGATCATGGCATATTCTGATAATGAAGAAACCTCTATTGTCCTTGTACCTGTAAATGCTGATGATGAATCAGCTCTTCCTCTTGCTTGTCTTGCACCACTTGTGTCATCTTACAATGACAAAATTCGCCCGCTTCTGGATGCTATTGATAAGCTCCGGAATCTGAAGGTTATGCAAGAAGGGATTCAACTCCCAACCATTGTTGTTGTTGGAGATCAGTCATCTGGGAAGTCTAGTGTTCTTGAATCTCTTGCAGGAATCAACTTGCCCCGAGGCATGGGTATTTGTACCCGGGTGCCACTCATAATGAGGCTGCAGCACTACCCAGATCCTCAGCCAGAGTTTCAGTTAGAGTATCTTGGAAGAATGGTTTCTACTGATGAAACCCACATAGCAGAAGATATAAATGTGGCCACTAATGAGATTGCTGGCCTTGGTAAGGGAATATCTCATACCCCTTTAACTTTGTCAGTGAAAAAAAATGGTGTTCCTGATCTAACTATGGTTGATTTGCCTGGAATCACAAGAGTTCCAATTAAGGGGCAGCCGGAAGATATATATGAGCAAATTTCTGAAATTATAATGGAGTATATAAAGCCAGAGGAAAGTATTATACTGAATGTTCTATCAGCAACTGTTGATTTTCCTACTTGTGAGTCCATTCGGATGTCTCAGCGTGTGGACAAGACAGGGGAGAGGACTCTGGCTGTTGTTACGAAATCTGATAAAGCTCCTGAGGGTTTACGTGAAAAGGTCATGGCTGATGATGTGGGTATAGGGCTTGGATACGTCTGCGTGAGGAACCGGATTGGTGAGGAGTCTTATGAAGCAGCAAGGATGGAGGAAATGAGGCTTTTTGAATCTGACCCACTGCTCTCCAAGATTGATAAATCCATGGTTAGTGTTCCTGTTTTGGCTGAAAAACTTGTGCAGATTCAAGCCACCATTATATCCAAATGCTTGCCTGAGATTGTAAACAAAATCAATGACAAGTTGAATGCTAATGTTATGGATCTCAATAAAATGCCCCAGAAACTGTCTACTGTTGCAGAAGCATTGACTACTTTCATGAGGATTGTAGGATTGTCTAAGGCGTCTTTGATGAAAATACTCGTGAGGGGCGAGTTTGATGAATACCCTGATGACAAGAACATGCATTGCACTGCTCGTTTGGCTGACATGCTCAAGGTATTCTCTGAAGAACTTAAAACTGGTTCTCCAAATAATTTTACAGACAATTTTCTATTGGAGGAGATAACGGTGTTAAAGGAAACTAAAGGTATTGAGCTACCAAATTTCCTTCCTCGTTCTGCCTTCCATACACTCTTGCAGCGTAAGATTAAGGCAATATCAGAATTGCCCATTTGCTTTGTTGCTAAAGTATGGGATTATGTTGAAAGGATAGTAGTTGAAGTTCTGATGCATCATTCTGAGAATTATCCACAACTGAAAATGTCTACAAGAAGGGCAGTCCAAAATCTAGTTTCAAAGATGAAAAAAAGGTCCACAGATCGAGTGATGGAGATTGTGGAAATGGAGAAGCTTGTTGACTATACTTGTGACCCTCAGTACGTGACAGTATGGAGTAAGCTTATGGAAAGCCATGGTGCCTTAGAGGGGATATTGAGTGATACTTGGTCTAGAAAATTGAATATTGAGGGTTTTGGGGAGATTGAAGTTTCGCATTTGCAAGCTTATCCAGGTATTAGAGATGAAGCATTTGACTTGAAGATGCGAATCACTGCTTACTGGAAAATCGTTCTTAAAAGGATGGGTGACTGCATTGCTCTGCAATTGATGCTGTCTATGCATAGGTTGGTGGATGGGGAAATGGAAATGGAGGTAGTGAATGAGGTGATGGGTCCACAAGGTGGTGGCGTTGAGCGATTGCTGGAAGAGTCGCCTTCTGTTGCTACAAAGAGGGGAAGACTGAACAAAAGTATCACTTTGCTCAAGGAGTCGAGGGATGTCTTGGCTAACATTATTGATCGAATTCTATAATAGGTGATTCGGGTTTCACTATCTTACTCTTGTTATCCTAGCTATGTTCTTGTTTTAATGTTGTTCTGTCCATGTTTTGCATTTCATGTTAATGTAGGTAAGTTCTTGTTAGTGTTTGTGTTCTATAATATGCATGTATGTCAAGAAAGATCTTATTGCAGTTATCTTAAGTTATGGTTTCTTGGATTTGAGTACCCGTTACTTGCTTTTCCTTCTTGTTGTCAGCCATTCGAAAACATGTCAGCCACATAGCTCATTTACTAATATAATTTCCCTGCATGTAGCAAAATTTTAACAATCTGATCTAGGATGAATGAATAATATTAACTCATATGCAAGAGCTATGTACAAAGTCAGGGAACTTGTGAAAAGAATTATTGGGAGATCTATTAGTAACTATTAAGTAAAGAAAATGGACTGGAATAAGATTATTCATGTGAAATATATAAAACAGAACAAAAGGGAAGAAACACAAACTACAACTCAAATCAGCAACTTGAAGAAGAAACTATATTCACTCAACTTCAACAACAATAAAAATAAAAGCCATAATTTGATGTCACCATTGATGTAGGAAACAAACACAAGGTTAAAAGACAATAGGACAACAGTTCAGCAGAGGTAACAATAGGACAACATTACAAGACAATAGGACAACAGTTCAGCAGACAGAGGTAACAAACAATAAATAATACTCATAATTTGATGTCACCATTGATGTAGGAAAGTGCGGAGGAAAAAATAAAGGAGATTAAAAGAGAGTTAAATGAGGCTAAAACCAACAAACACAAGGTTTAAAATTCAATAATAATCAATCATTCAATAATCTGTAAACTAATGTAAAATAATACAATGCTTAAATAGAAAATTCAATACTTGGGCACTAAGTAAAAATCCTAATTTAAAAAGGAAACAATCTCCTACATAAAATCTACTACTATAGTTAAAACTCGTAATTAAAATTTACTGTCATAATTAAAACTCTCATAATTAAAATCTACTACTATAATTAAAACTTTTAAAATATCCTACTAAAATAATTTCATTAATAATCTAATATTTATCTCTAAATAACAATACAAAATTAGTAATAAACTTCTTGAATTTCTTCTTCTGGTCCGAATCATTCTCCTTGCCTTTGAAAAAAACTTGTGCTCGAGTTTTGAAATATAGAAGAATAGTAAACTATAGTCCGAGAGATGTCTTCTAACAAAACATGCACATCCAATATTTCAATGTCGTGAGAATAATTTTCGAGAATAACAATGACATAATATAAAAATTTGAAGTAGCTTGACACTCAAATGTATCAACCGGAAAGAGAAAATTACGGGGAGTCCGAGCCATCTGTGAGATACCACTCTGGAAGAGCTAGAAAATCAACATGGCTAACCTAAACTTTATCTTCCTTGATGTTTTTACATTTGATAACTTCAATTTCACTGCAAACCATCTCTAAAAGTTGTTCAACAGACTTAACTTCCGTTTCATTTTTCTCACAAGCATCAATATGTGAAAGTACTTGCTCTTCTTTATCCTCACCAATTTCATATTGGTTATTCATACGTTTAAGTATTGTGAGACATTTTTCAATTGTCTTGTAAGAATTTCCCTTACGGGTCTCCTCTTTTGAACGCGTCACTTTAGTTGAACAAACACGATTATGATGAACATTTCTTTGCGTTTGAACAAAATAAACGAACATAGCACGTGGTTATGTACTCGTAATGTGCCTTTAAATTTGCAAGACTTGTTTTAGAAAGTGCAAGCTTAGTGCATAATTTCCCATGCTCGATACTATATGAGACACAAGACGTTTTAAGTTGCTCGTATGAGATAAAAGTTCAATATTCAAGTTGTTTATCGTAGCCCAAAGAAAGTCATCTTTAAACTGGGAAGACATTGTATATATCTACAGGGGACAAATTGAAAATTTCAAAAACTTTGAGGGCTGAATTGAAAATTTTAGAAACTTTGGGGGCTGAATTGAAAACTTTAGGAACCTTAGGGTACTAAAATGCAATTTGACAAAAGAACTGTAGCAATTTTGGATCTTGATACCATTATGATGTAGGACAAGTATGGAGGAAAGAATAAAGGAGATTAAAAGAAGAGATAAAAGAGGCTAAAAACCACAAACACAAGACTTAAAATTCAATAATAATGAATCATTCAATAATCTGTAAAATAATGAAATAATACAATGATTAAATAGAAAAGCCAATACTGGAGGACTAAGTAAAAAATCTAATTTAAAAATGAAATAATCTCCTAATTAAAATCTAATACTATAATTAAAACTGCTAATTAAAATCTATTACCATAATTAAAACTTTCATAATTAAAATCTATTAGTGTAAGTAAAACTTCTAAAATATCCTACTAAATTTTGTAATGGAGTAAACTTATGGAAAGCCATGGTGGCTTAGAGGGGATATTGAGTGATAATTGTTCTACAAAATTGAATATTGAGGGTTTTGGGGAGATTGAAATTTCGCATTTGTGGGATTATCCAGGTATTAGAGATGAAGCATTTGACTTGAAGATGTGAATCATTGCTTACTGGAAAATCGTTCTTAAAAGGATGGTTGACTGCATTGCTCTGCAGTTGCTTCTGTCCATACACATGTTGGTGGATGGGGAAATGGAAATGGAGGTAGTGAAAGAGGTTATGGGTCCACAAGGTGATGGCGTTGAGCGATTGCTGGAAGAGCTGTCTTCTGTTGCTACAAAGAGGGGAAGACTGAACAAAAGTATCACTTTGCTCAAGGAGTCGAGGGATGTCTTAGCTAAGATCATTGATCAAATTCTATAATAGGCGATTCGGGTTTCACTATATTACTCTTTTGTCATCCTATCCGTGTTATTGTTTTACTGTTGTTCTGTCCTTGTTTTACATTTCATGTTAATGTAGGTAAGTTTTTGTGTTTTTTATAACTGTGTTTTTCGTTTGTGTTCTCTCTCTCTCTCTCTATATATATATATACATATATACACACACACACACACACACACACACACACACATATATATACTAGTATTTGCCCGTGCCTGAAGGCACGACGTAACGAAAAATACTACATTACCTAAAAACTCTTTGCAACCTAAAATAACTTACAATCAGACATAACAATTATCATAATTCATCAGATAGACTTCTTGACACTTCTGCACTGGGAGATCTAACTGCTTCATGTTCAGATTCTCCCTTATCAGCAGAATAGCTACTTTGAGGATGAGCCACAGGACTTGCATATTCTTTTTCATCACCAGACTTGCTCCCCGAAGGTTCACCCTTGGACTTCTCAGTTCCCATCTCATTTTCTGACTCCATGTTTTCTTCTTCAGTGGATAAACTTCTTTGGGAAACTGACTTCTGCCTCTGCACCACTTTGGCTTTCTTCTTCAAAGGCTTTGCAGACTTGGGCTCTGGATAATTGCACCTTCAAAGGATGAAGACTCTTCTTCTTTCATGGCACTTGCCTTCCTCTTCTTTGAGGAACTCTTGCTGCTGCTGTTGCCATATGTTAGCCGTTTATTCTCCGTTGGATTCTTCTTCCAGTTTGCAAATAGCTGTGTAGTCATTATCTTATGGCTATTAAGGACTTCACCCTCCTCATCCTCAATTTTGTTCTTCAGCCTCTTCTTCAGAATGATACTCAAAAACCTTCCATGGAAAACCTTTGTGAGTGGTTTTCCTGATAGCCTTTTCTTCTCCGCCTTGTCCAACCATTTAGACATTTGATCAAGCAGGATTGCTCCAAAATTTATCTGCTTCTTAAGAACTATGGCAGACATAATCTTCAACTGCTGATCACTCACAGTATCATGTGCAGTGTCCTTGCATAGTATACACTTGCCTATAATCTCTGCAAGGAACTCAAACTCTTCAGGAAACTCCTTTTTCTTCATGTCCTTCAGATTAGGGTTTCTTCTGTACCCCATAATCTTCTTTGCTTCTTCGATGTCAACTTCATCAAAGCTCTTCAGTCCTAGGTTAGGGAAACTTAAGCATTGATTTATGTCAGAAGATTTCAGCTTTAGAATCTGACCTTTGATCTTGGTAGAAAGAGTTCCAGAATTCATAGTTGCTTTGGAATGGAATTCTTTAACCAAGTCAACATATATCCTTGTGTTTGATTCAAGACTTTTCGAGAATCTAGCCTTCTTCACCAATTCAAGAATATCTCTGAACTTCTTTTTAGATTTCTCGAATGTCTTGGTTCCGAGCTGAATACCAGTGATTACTCGCCAGTCTTCCATTTGAAGAGTTAGGATTTTCTGAGTATAACTCTGTGAGGATCTTGTGAGATGTCAGGGAGCGATTCAAGGTTTGATAACTGTTTGAGAGGATCTTGGTTGTTTGGAAGTATTTAGGTTTTGGCTTTGAGAGGATGAGTGTATGGGTTTGACAGGTTTGCAGCTTCTGATGAACCCGCTAAAGTGAAACTGTCAATTATTTGAAATTCCCTCTTGTAACTGTTCCCTTCACGTTTCTTAGTGGGACAGCTGTATGTTGCTGATAGGTCACAATCTGTGACTTCTCCATCGTGTCAGTTAACCAGATTTGACTTTTTTTTTCTGTTAACTATTGACTTCTTCAATTCGTGGAGTGGCTTATGTCTTTTCTTAGTACTCCATGATTTCCCTGACTGCTCTACCATCTTTGCTTCTTCTTCGATGATCGTAGTCTGTGGTCATGCTTCAATAGACAACTTCTCCATTAGATTCTGAGGGATTGGCAATTCTCATCTGCAGCTTGTAATCTTCTGAGGAGATGCTGCTTGCTTCAGCAGAGAATCTTGTGATGGATTTCATATTAGCATTCCTTCTAAAGTAAGGTAGCTCAGGAAGGGCCAATCTCTTAGCTGAATGCTAAGGATCAGGTTTGTCCTTGAGGAGGTTACTAGATGAAAAACTTTAGACATGATTAGTATTGACATCACATTTAACCTTTCTACTGGGGAGTTCATCTTCTAACTCTGGATTTTCATTAACGTTGGATTTTGTAGAGATTATGATCGTGGTGTCCTTCTGCTCATTTTCTATGATCAGATGGTTGATCATAGGTACTCCACGATTTTGAGATGGGTGGCTGATAGGGTTATCAGTAGCATGTTTTGGGACATTACTGCTGACTATAATAGATATTCATTTGGTTCATTAGTCACAGAGTTTTGGGATTCTGTAGCTGGAATCTTTCTATTTTGGTTTAGCTTCTGTTTATCTCACACCTCTTGGCAAGAACTCTATTTCTTCATTTTGCTCCCTGAGCTACACCATCTCTATATTCCCATTTATTCTTTTGCAATTTCTACCATCTTCAAATTTTCTTCTGTCAGCAATCCTAATATCATCTTTTTCATTCGCCAGATCAAGCTTCTGGATAATCTCCTAATCCTTTTCTTTGATTTGGATACATTCTTCATACTTTCTCCAGATTCAGTCCTGATAACTGTTCAAGCTGAGAGGCTGCTGCAGTTTCTCCATCTGCAGTTGTACTTTTTCTGGACTCTACGATTGGTGGTAGTCCTACAATCGTAGTGAGGAAGAACTTCTTTGTTCTGTGACTTCTTTTCTTCTTCTCCTGAAGTTCACAGCTTCTTCAGCTTTTCACTTGATCTTTCTGAGTTAATCAAGTTACTATCTTTTCATCGAAGCATGAGTTCTTCTTCTCCATAATTATCAGAAGACAACTTTTCAGATCATCTTCTGACTGGAATCATCTCTATCAAATAAGCTTCCTTGATTCATGGAGAGAGATATCTTTGGAATTGATCACTCCACGATTGCTAACATAACTACGAACGTAGTCTCCTTCATTTGACACCAGACTAGATGTTTCGGCTGCTCGTAGTCCTTCCTTAGAATCTTCATTATGAGTTAAGGATGAGTGGAGGATTCCTTGAGACTATCAACTTGTCAACATCTATCAGCCTTTCTTTAGTAATTTGCCATTCCTCTTTAATCAGAACTGGAATCTCTGATGCTGATTTGAGAAGCACTACGATTTTGGTCATTGTGACACAATCGTCGTGTGTTGACATACACAGGCTTGGCAAGGTCTTGATCGTAGAGAACACTACGATTTTCTTTCAGCTTCTTGATAGACTGCATTCGTGGAGTTCTACTTCTTTGATATTTCCTCTGAGTGAATATGCTTTGAACGGATAAGCATAGAGGATCTTGTTAATCTTGGCATTACTGGCCAGCTTCCATATGGTGATCAGCAATCTTGTGAGCTTCATTTATATGAGCTCAACAAGTCTTCATGAATAGGCTTTGGCATAGAGTAATTTGTCAAGCACATTGCTGAAATGTCTTGAGCCTTCAGCTGGTTAAGTCCTTGTGACTGAAGCCATCTACTTCAGTATTCCTTAGTGTGGTCGAGTAGACCAAGTACCTGCAGGTTTAGATAATTTCTATTTTGGTATCCAATTTTGATTGGATCCTGCTAGGTTAGTTTCTCAAAAACCCTTATTACTCATATAATAGATTTTACATCCATTTTAGCATCAATGAACATATCTATGCATGAATCAGATTTAGATATGACATTTGTCATGCATAATTGTGAGTGTGTGCAAAATTAGTCATTTTAATAAGACACTCTTTTTCTTTGATGGTTTCATCCTTTGCTTGGTTATGTTCACTGGTTTTGAAGGTTTGCAGAGTAGGAATCAACTCTATTACTTAGTTGTATCTGGTTGATTCATGGAGATGATCAGTTTCTAAGAATCTTCAAGATACTCCTCCAGAACTGATCATACTCTACGTATTATCAAAAACTTAGACCATAAGTTTGTACATACATACCAACCTTTCAGCAAGGATTACTCTACTTAATCTTAATTAGATCTTGATATGCTTATGACCTATTTTAGACTTCTTTCAAGATGTTATATTCAACCCAAAACTTGGGTGAAGAGAAAGTTTGTTAGCAATTAAGTTTCCAACCTCAATGTACTTTCTCTCTTCCCCTTTTTGGGTAGAGTATGGTCTCTTGATAGAATACTATTATAGTACATAAGGTGATGCTACATGATGTACACATTTATATTAATGAGGAATCGTACCTTTACACTGTCAGTTTCTTGACAGTCGTTTACCTTACTAGAATGAGGTTAGGTATTGATGTGCACATCTTTACATTTATTTCTGACAGCTTGTTGCTCCAGTTGTCCTTCAGTCAATCAGTCATAGCCTTGAAGAGATAAGCTAGGAAGATCTTGGCATTTATAGTTCTTAAACTCTCCTGAACCTCAAAGTTCACATCCAACTACTGGTTGACCAAAACATAATTGAGAGAATTTTCTTTCTCCTCTGTATAAGCACTTCTTGGCGTATATGGCCTTTCATTTTTCAGTGGAGGATGCTTGATTCTTTGTTGTAGATACTTCTTGACTTCCCAACTGTGGTCTTCAGACTACAAGAATGACTATGGACACGGATTGATCTTGATGCTATGGCATTTAAGAACTGGACCAATTTGAGCAACTTCAGGTGTATATACACATCTACCTGTACACATTATGTCCAACGTGTGAGCTCATCTGCATTTACAAGTTACTTACTACTAAACTAAGTTTAGAACAATGTTTGTGCCTAGGATCAGACTCAAAGCGATTAGCTTTTGAATAGCATGAGAACCTGCTTTGATACCAATTGTTAGTTCCCAGTAGGCACACAATAGATCTAGAAGGGGGGGTTGAATAAATCCTTTGAATTTTTAAACTCTTTTCCATATTATTTTGTATAGCTAAGAAGTTAGCATATGACAAACATAAGAATCATTTCAAGCACAGCGGAATAAGTTAAATCTCCCTTCATTGATATATTGATACATTGTTCTTGAAGTTAGTTTAGTTGTAAGTAGTTAGTACATACATAGAAATTATAGCAGTTAAGTACATAATGTAAAGACATAAAGTAAATGACAAAATGTAAAAGACACAAAAGGGTATTAAGTGGTTCAGAGCCAACTCGACTCCTAATCCACTCTTCTGCACTCTCGTAGGAAATCCACTAAGGAATGGGCAGCACCCTGAATCACTAAGATTCCTTCAAGGCCAGCAGCCCTGGAACTTCATTTCACTTTTGAACTCTTCAAGCCCTTTGGCTTGGAACTTCTTTAGTTCACTAAGAACTCTTCAAGCCCTTTAGCTTGGAACTCTAGTTCACTAAGAACTCTTCAAGCCCTCCGGCTTGAAACTCATTTAGTCCCTCCGGACAAGGACCCTTTGGCCCTGGCTACTTGTAGTTGTAGTTGTTGTTGTTGTTTGTGCTTTGCTGCTAAGATGTCTTGAAGCTTGATCATCTTGGTACTTAGCAGCTAGGCTTGGTCCTCAGCATTCTGCTTCGAGTCTGGACCTCTTCTATGGTGCAGCTGATCTTCAGTCTGTTCTGCTCATCTTCACTTGCTGTCAGCTATGCACCATCACCACATAGGACTGCTAAGGCTTTTCATTGTGGGTCACCTTCTTCTAACCATTAGCATCCCTTAAACCCTTCTTGAATGATATGCAGACATGGTTCTGCATCTTTTCTTGTTCATCTTCTGGTTCTTCATGGTGATCCATAGAGTGGCTCTTCTGATCTTCTTTATGCTCAGCCACCTTCCTGAATGCTATCTTCTTGGCCTTCTCGGCTCTTAGCTTGGCTGCCATCTTCAGTAGCATTCTCATCCTTGTTGAGTGAAGCTTTAGTCTGTTCAGTTCTTCTTCAAGTCTGCTTCACTTCCACCTTCGTAGTCTCACTGTCACTGAGATTTGTTCTCTTTAACTCTGGTGGAACTCGTAGAGTCAACAATGTAGCGTTCCAACAACTCGACGAATCTACAACTCAGCAACAACTCTTATCTTTGAAGCTTGTCCTTTAATACCCTTCCATAATCTTCCCGTTGGAAAGTAGCCATTGGAAGCTATTTGAATTGCTTCGCAGATCTCGAGTTATTTGGTGCAGACTGCTGATGTGACGTGACAACTCCTTTTTGACACAGCAGTCTGCTTTCTTTCTACTGCATCAGAGATGTCACTGTTCCGTGTCAGGCTGGTAGTCCTCTTTATTACTCCTTTCTGATTCCTTGATTCGAATCCTTAGGAGTTGTCCTTCTGCATCGATGCTCTCAAATAGCAACGTTCGGATGTCAGTCTTCAGATTAAATCGTTGCCAATGCTTCAATCTTCAGATGCCAGAACTCTATGATTCTGATGCAGATGTTCTTGGACCTTGATCGTAGTGTGTCATATTGAATGTTGCTTTGACTGGCTGAGACAACACTGCGATTCTGATGAGTGTTCTTGGATCTTCAACGTAGAACATTTCTTCCTTCATTTGTGCAGTGTTTCAACACTTCTGCTTGCCTTGACTGATCTCAGGAACTGATATCTTGACTTGTCGTTCTGACCTCTTCTGAATAGCAAGACACTTCAGATTTGTGGCATACCCAGCTTCTTTCTCCTAGTGATCTCCCGTTCACCTATCTTCAATGATCTGACCTATGCTTAATCACTTTTGTCTTGTTCTTCACAAATTGGTTGGTATCTCTGTAGATTGTATCAGTTCCTTCTTTACTTTGGCAAACACTACGATCTTGAGTGATTCTCAAGATCGTTGTCCTCTGTTCTCTTAACAGCTACTGCACTTGCTGACTTTTTCTAGTCAGTCACTTTGTATGAAGTCTTCTTTTGATTAGCTTGTGGAAGACTTCATCTCGAATGGCCTCACAACTCAGTTTGCATGTTGATAGATTGATGCTTAGATCTTCTGTTAGCTTGCATGCCATTCGGTGAGTGTTCTCTGGTACTCTTCATGTAGGATGTATCTTTGTAGCTCAGACCAGAGGCTTCATGCTTTGGATATATTGGGAGTGCCCATTTGATGAGAATCGTGTTGACACTACGATTCTTCCCTTAGCGTTGTTGAGCAACCTTTGTGGAAGCCTTAGTTCTGCAGACTACGATTTAGCTTAGTTGCTGCAGACACTACGATTCCGAGATCAGACCTTGATAGACTACGATTCTGCCTTCATGCTTGCTGCCTTCGTCTGATCTTACCCTACTACGATCTCTGCCTTTGATGATTATTAGACTCCACTACTTGAAGTGTGATCTACGATTCTTGACTTAGCTCTGGCAGTTTCTCGGTCGGCTCATAGACAGGTTGTCTCTTCGATTCTGAACATGACTTCCTCAGCAGACTACGGCTCCGAGGAAATTCTTCTCGACACACTACGGTTCTTCCTCGTTTCTCCTGATAGACTACGAACTCCGAGATCTACTATCTTGCAGACTACGATTCTGCCTTGATAGCTCTCGAGTCTCCTTTGTCTCTCCTGGCAGACTATGATTTCTGATGCAGTGCTCGACGATCAGACAAGCCTATCTATTACATTATAAGATCAACCTAACAAGTTTGATCTTTCTATATTTATAGTCCTTGTACATCGTTTTTTTAAGGACTTTACAAATGCTGTTTTGCTTATGTAGGATCAACCTAACATATTTGATCAGTTCATTCTAAGTCCTTGTACATATATTCCTGTTATCTATCAGAGGACTTTACAGCTTTTGTCAATGCAAGCATACTTGCATATTCATTCATTTATATCATAATCAAATCATATATAAATAGGAATAACATTCTCATGTATATTCCTAACATATCTGAAAAAATAAAATAAAATAAAATAAAAATGGTTCTCATATACATGCTAACACTTGCACAACGATGTTCGGGTGTGATAGATTCTTTAATAGCTTCACTTACTCCTCAACCTCTCGAACATCAGTCTATAAATAAAAAGATGTGTAAATTCTAACAAAAAGTGCTATATTTGTAAATAAGTTAAACAAAAAATTTATAAATCCTAAAATATTATCATACAAATTTCTGCCAATAACACGAAAATCCAAATAGTCCAATTAAAAAACACAAAAAGCCAATACCAAACTGATCTCAGCATAAGTTTTATATAAAGAACTAGGCAGCCAAGCAAATTAAAATTTCTCAAACCACATTAACTCTCAAGGTAAAAGTTATTTAATAACTTTTGCAACAATCTCACATATAACCCAAAAAAATTCAATTGTGCAATTTCAAATATTCTCCCTATAGCAAAATAACAGTTTATTACCATTTTTAGATGTCATATCAATTTGCTATTTAAATTAAGGTGTGAGGTAAATATGGAATTGACAGGTTTTTCAAAATGTACAACTTATTAGGCGCAAATCCTCGTTGGGACTAATGGGGTCTAACTAATACAATCACATCATGTAAAATCGTGACCTGCCTTTTTCCTTACCATCCAACTTTAAAATTCTTTTGGAGCCCATTTTTAAAACACGTAATTATAATCCATGAAATTAAGCTTGACTATTAACTCGCATCCCCCATTCCAGTTCCATAATACTCATTACGTGCATATGAATAATTTTGTTTGCATAAAGATCAAATTTTTAGTTATTTACACATATAGTGAACTGTAACCCAAGATATTAGCACAAATTAACAATAATCCAATCTAATTACATGTGTTTTCTCCTTCGAAGCAGTATTTGCAGCAATTGAAACCTAAACAACCAACCAGTATCATAATCCAAGCTGTAGCAATATTAACATAATCCAAAACAAAAATGGTGTGTGAGTTTGATTTGTGAGTGTTTGATTGGTTAGAGTTATGTGTGTGTGTTTATGCATGTATTGTGAGTGTTGTGTGTCTGCATGAGAAGTAGAGAAATATAGAGTCTTAGTAAGAAAGACTTTCACACCTAGACAATTGTTTGGTCAGTAGTGGGTTAGTCATCGTCAAAGGTGGACAGGTTAGTACTGGATTGCATATCATTGAACTCTCTTAAATGTCTTCTTCATCCCTTTAAACCTCCTCTTCATTACTATACTTAATGTCCTCGTATCAATACGAACACACTTTTCCCAATGAGGAGAATGCACAACCACCTAAATTATTCACATAAACAATAAAATTAACACTATTTATACTATAGGAATAGTAAAGTTATTTTGATGCAGTGACATAAAAGTAGATTTACCGGATTACGTCGGCCCCATCCACAAAGGTCCATTGTATATACTCTATCATTTTCGTTGACAAATTCACTCCAATCCTACAAAGAATGAACCTCATTGTAAAATAAAAAGTTGAAATGTTGAAAAGATTACATAATTTAGTAGAAATAAACTTGTTTAAACTATACCATTTACTTGTCATAAGAATATTATAACAAAACTTCTGGGTAAACAATATTTGTGGTGCAATTCGACCTATCTTCCGGAAGGAAGACAGTAATACGATCCGAAGTTGTGCATCTAGATTGTGCCACATAAAGGTCTCCATGACCAAAAACAAGTGTCCGCAGATCAATCCCAATGAACTTGACAGACTGTCCTTGGGCTTTATTGATTGTCATAACATAAGTTAATCGGATAGGAAACTGACATCTTGTCATTCGAAAAGGCAAGTCCAAAGATGTTGGTGTCAATGATATTCTCGGAATGAAGACTAAATTGCCAATTTTATCTCCATTTAATATCCGAGCTTCGATTACCCTTGAGGCACATCTAATAACCATCAATCGTGTACTATTACAAATTCCATCTTTCGGTGCAATATTTCGTAACAACATTATTGGGCATCCAACTTTCAACTCCAATTTAAATGGTGGCAACCCTGAAAGATTCAGCGAGTTTAAGTACTCATAAGGATATTGATTCCTAATGGTATGATCAAACACATCACCTTCAGACATTTTATCTGCAGCTAAAAAAGTAATTATTTCTCCCGGAGTAATATTCAGTGCTGCAACATTTATATCATTGACGTCGTCATTGCAAGCAGATAGAATTGTCCGTTCAGTGAGAAAGGGTGGAGTCACTATACCAACCACATCCAATTGTGGATAGATTCTAAAAATCAATTCATTTAGATTATAACACCGGTTTATTGTAGATGGAAGTTGCACAATTTCTTGTGGATTGGTCCCAATCTAAAAAATAAAAGTACAATTATTCACAAAGTGAGATTTATTTCAAAGCATTATGTTATAAAAATTCATTTCAAGGTTGAATGAAATATTACCTCCATCAAGAATTGAGCAAAATTAGTATTTCGAACGTCTGTGCGAGTTAATCGCATGTTTAAACCCAGAGTCAAAACACATATATCTTTCCATAGCGAAGACTGTCTCAATGATGCACCCACAATTTGCTCGCAAACGCCTTTAGGAATAACATGCAATATTTGTCGAAAGTCTCCACCTAGAACAACAGTGATACCCCCAAAAGGTCTTTTATCGTCTCTGATATCTTGAAGTGTGCGATCGACTGCCTCAACACAGTATCGATGTTGCATAAGAACTTCATCCCATATTATCAGCTTTGTTTTTCTAAATAATTCGCCATGCCTTGATTGTTTAGTGAACCCACATATTGAATTATCTAGGGTTTTCAAAGGAATACAAAATGTCGAATGTGCAGTGCGGAACCTACCAATAACAACGATGCAATTTCAGATGAAGCTGCAGTAACAACAATATGTCCATAGCTACGCAATTTGGATGCAATGGTATTGTACAAAAACGTTTTTCCTGTCCTAACACCTACACTCAAAAAGAAAGTAGTTGCTATATTTTCATATACTGACGTTGTGACAGTAGTATAAGCAGCAAGTTGTGCATCATTTAGGCCGTCAATATTAGTTTGTGCATCAGACTGTTGTGCTTCATTCTCAAGTTGTTGGTGCTCAAACAGTAATCTATTTCCAACTATTTATGTGATGCCCCCCAGAATAGGTCCAGTCAACCCAACCCATTCTGAGTCGCCAAATACATGGTACAGAATTCAAATACAAACTTTATATCACACGGTCGTGTAAAATACGACCACACAACTGTGAGTGTCAATACAAATATGTAGAAAATATTAATATTCAAACTAAGTCCTCATTACAATTATTCTCACACTATTTATTAGAAATAGTGAGGACTACTACTGCTCTAACTCGGACCATCACTCTATCCCCTGACTAGATCTTTCGACATTCTCATTTTCTGAAGAGGACAATAGATGAAAAGGGTGAGCTCAACTAGCCCAGTAAAAAATATTATTACTAAGATAATGGAAAATAAATTATCGTTAGTCTTCAACAATTCAGATAAAATATTATTGACAACAAGTTTTAGATCAATATTCGCAGCAAAAATAACCATTCATTAGAAGAGTTAAGTAGAGAATAAAGTCTACTATCTTCTATGATTTAAAAGTCCATCATCAATATTTTATCCCTGTAACATCAATCAATATATATCTCAAATCAAATATTCATCTTTGCACTACGGGCCAAAGATATTCATTTGTATCACCAGTTGTCATGTTCATCTCAACACCTGTCATCTTTGCACTACGGCCAAAGATATTCATCAGGTAATTATTCATCTTTACTCTACAGGCCAAAGATATTCAGTTATATCACCATTTAGTATTGAGAATGATGAAAACAATATAAATAACGAATCTAGTGAAATAAAAGACAAAGATTAGGGATTCGTAATTTAGTTTATCCAAATTCAAGAATATTTCATAATAATACTTTGTGGAGCAAAATTCAAGAATAAAGATAAAAACTTGGATCCAATCAAAGATAGGAACCTTAACAAGCCACTTGAACAAATAGAAGAAAATTTAATTTTTCTGTGAATAGTGCCGTATACGTGAATAGTAATCCCGACGAAAAAAGTAAGAATTTCATAAAAAAATCCATGCCAATAGTTTGGTATAATGATATTGAAAAGAATAACATCATTTACGAAAGAAAATAACATCCATTACCTCAACAAATTAGTACTTCTGACTGGAATATCGGATATAATACCGAAGGAAATTTGCACTGAATACTAATACTAAAATTATCTAAATATTCGCAAAAATACGCTCGATATTATAGAGAGAGAAAACTTCTGATTCTGGTGTGATTTTCAATTCTAACCTAAGCACCCTATTTATAGAAAAAACTTAGGATGCCAAAGCAGACTTTCTGCTACCGGCGGCTAAAATTTCTTCAGTGTATAATTTTGAAAATTCGCCTGGCTACTTTCAAAGTTAAAAATCAGAATTTTTAAACAAAAAAACAAAAGTGGGGCCCACCCATATTTTTAATAAAAATATTTATTTCCGAAACTTCAATAATTCATAATAAATAGCCCCTTATCAGAAAAATACGAATCTTATGTCCTTTTCATAGAAAATTTAATTCTCTACAACTTTGTAGAAGGAAGTTTTTCCAAATTTCCAACCAAAAATGGCCGAAATTCACAAACGGATGATTTTCCACACCAATATACTGATAAAAAACACAACAGTACTAATTCCTTCTTTTATATCCACAAAATAAATATTTTCTTATCATATAAATCAATAATTAATTATTCACAAATAATATTACAGAACTACAATATTAACAACCAGGTCGTTTCTAGGAAAGAGGGGGCCTTCCGATAAGAATTTCTCCTTACTGACGCGTAATTAAATAACTCATCCTAGACATAACTTCCTTAGACATTGTCAATAATGCTATCTAATAATATTATTCAAATAATATGAATTATTGAGTTGATAATGTGAAATACTGTGCAGTGACAATTATTGAATCAATCATATAAAATAGCAACGTAGCAATTATTGATATAAAATATCAACGTAGCAATTATTGAACCAATAAAATATCATGCAATTATTGAATCAATAATATAAAATATTGAACAGTAATTACTGTAACAATAATTGAGTAAGTGCCTTCTTACGTAGGAATTAATAATTTGAAATATTGTGCAATACCGTGTGCTACTGTGCAACACCGCGTATTACTGTATTTTAACCACCGGGTATTTTAACAGTACTAACGGTAACAACTACGCCGTTATTTTATAAAAAGGTTATTTCTGTCGCTTTCTATATCCGGCAGTTATTCCGTTGTGGGGCCCACAAATAGCTGCGCCGTCGTACGAATATTCTCCAACAACAAGAATATTCCACGACCAAACGAATATTCCCCGACAACAATGAATATTTTATAACCACTTGCTTATTTTGAAATATTTGCACATTTTACACATAATTTTTCACATTTATCAAATCAACACCTTACCATTTTTGAAATAATATATAAAGAAAATTAAATCTTTATTCATAAAAATTGGGGTCTTACAACCTCCATTCCTTATGAAATTTCGTCCTTGAAATTGACGTACGTACCTGGTATGTCGAAAAGGTGAGGATACCTCGCTTTCATTTTTGATTCCAACTCCCAGGTCATTTCCTCAATAGCATGGTTTCTCCACAAAACTTTAACTTGAAGTATAATTTTCGAGCGTAGGACATGCTCCTTCATATCCAAGATCTTGATAGGTACCTCCTCGTACGTTAAATTTTCGGCTATCTCGTCTGGTTCTAACTCAATAATGTGATTTGGATCTTTCACATATTTACGTAACATGGATATGTGAAAAACATTATGAACACGAGACATGCTTGGAGGTAAAGCGAGTCTATAGGCCACATTTCCTACTCGGTTAAGGATCTCAAATAGACCAATGAATCGTGGATTGAGCTTTCCTCTTTTGCCAAACCTCGTAACTCCCTTCCACGGAGCAACACATAATAACACATGGTCCCCAACATTAAATTTCACGTCCTTTCGATGAAGATCCGCATAACTCTTTTGTCGATCTTGTGCGATTTGTATACGTTGTCGGATCATTTGAATCTTTTCTGTTGTCATACGTACCAACTCCGGTCCCAACAATGTTGCTTCACCTACCTCATTCCAGCATACTGGAGAGCAACACTTTCGTCCATACAACGCTTCGAATGGAGCCACGCCTATACTTGCTTGATAACTGTTGTTGTAGGAGAATTCCACCAATGGTAAGTACTTATCCCAACTCCCTTTGAAGTCTAGAACACAGAGTCTCAATAGATCTTCAAGAGTTTGAATAGTCCTTTCTGATTGTCCGTTTGTTTAAGGATGATAAGCCGAACTGAATCGTAAATTCGTACCCATAGCTTTTTGCAAACTGATCCAAAATCGTGAAGTAAATCTAGGGTCACGATCCGAAACTATGGATATTGGCATGTCATGCAATCTCACAATCTCATTCACGTACATATGAGCAAGTCGTTCAAGGGAATAAGTCTCTCGTATCGGCAAGAAATGAGCAGACTTGGTTAATCTATCAACAATAATCCAAATCGCATCTATGCCTTGAGAAACCTTGGGAAGACCCGTAACGAAATCCATCGTAATGTGTTCCCACTTCCATATTGGAATCTCAAGTGGTTGCAATGGACCTTTCGGCACTTGATGCTCCGCCTTTACACTTTGACAAGTTAAACATCTCGAAATAAACTCTACGATCTCTCTTTTCATATTTCTCCACTAAAATGTATGTCGAAGATCACGATACATTTTGGTACTCCCAGGAACTTCAAGTCAGAATCATTAGGAACACAAAGTCTGGAGTTGACTCGAAGTATTCCCTCTTCATCGATTCTTACTTCTGAAATGACACCTTCTTGCACCTTCTTCTTCATCTTTATTAGCTCCAAATCCGTAGCTTGAGCAGCTTTAACTTTATCAATCAAAGCTGGTTCTACACGTATACTTGACATCATCGCACTCGTTCCCACATATGATCTTCTACTCAACGCGTCAGCTACCACGTTCGTTTTTCCAGAATGGTATTGGATGATATGATCGTAATCTTTCAACAGCTCAAGCCAACGTCGTTGCCGCATGTTGAGTTCCTTTTGAGTGAATAAATATTTAAGGCTCTTATAATCCGTATAAATCTCCACTTTCTCTCCTTACAGGTAATGTCTCCGGATCTTCAACGCGAAAACGACAGCTGCCAACTCTAAATCATGAGTAGGATAATTCCTCTCAAATTCCTTGAGTTGTCGCGAGACGTAGGCTATGACTTTCCCATGTTGCATGAGAACACATCCTAACCCTTTGCCCGAAGCATCGCTGTAGATAACAAATCCATCCGAACCAGATGGTATTGTCAGAACAGGTGCCGAGATAAGTCTTCTCTTGAGCTCTTGGAAGCTCTTCTCACATTTCTCGCTCCAAACAAATTTTGTATCTTTTCTAGTCAACTGAGTTAATGGAGTAGCGATTCGAGAAAATCCCTCTACGAACCTCCGATAATAACCAGCTAAGCCCAGAAAGCTTCGTACTTCGGTCACCGACTTAGGTTGATACCAGCTTTGTATTGCTTTAATCTTCGTCGAGTTAACAGATACTCCACGTTTCGATACCACGTGCCCAAGGAATGCTACTTCCTCAAGTCAGAACTCGCATTTCTTCAGCTTAGCATATAGCTTGTTCTAACGAAGCTTTTGAAGTACCAACTTCAAATGGTGCTCATGATCTTCATGGCTTTTAGAATAAATGAGGATGTCATTAATAAAGACAACAACGAACTGATCTAAATATTCCTTAAATACACGGTTCAACATATCCATAAAAGAAGCAGGAGCATTAGTCAATCCAAAAGACATGACTAAGAACTTATAATGCCCGTACCGAGTTCTAAAGGCAGTCTTCGGAATATCCTCAGTTTTAATCTTCAACTGATGATATCCGGAACGAAGATCAATCTTTAAAAAGAATTGTGCTCCTTGCAACTGGTCGAACATGTCATCAATACGAGGTAGCGAATACCTATTCTTGATGGTGACATGGTTTAACTCCCGATAGTTAATACAAAGTCGCATACTCCCGTCTTTTTTCTTTACGAATAAAACAGGAGCACCCCAAGGAGACGTACTAGGACGAATAAAACCGATGTCTTAGAATTCCTGTAATTGGACCTTTAACTCCTGAAGTTCAATAGGAGCCATTCGATATGGGGTTTTAGAAATGAGTTTTGTACCGGGTTCAAGGTTAATAAAGAATTCAACTTCACGTTCTGGGGGTAGACCGGGAAGTTCTTAGGGAAATACATCAGGAAACTCATTAACAACGGAAATATCATTCAAACCTAACGTATTCTGGTTTAGATCAGTGACATGTGCTAAGAAAGCTTGACATCCGTTTTTCAATAAACGAATAGCTTTGTGACTTGAAATGATATTGACTGATTTTAGTGGTTTGGTGGTTTGGATTCGCACAACAGGTTGATTAGAAATATGAAGACTAACAACCTTACGAAAACAATCAATTTTGGCATGGTAAGTGGTTAACCAGTCAATTCCTAAAATCACGTCAAATGCAAGTATTTTCAAAGATATAAGATAAACAAGTAAGGTAAGGGTACCAATCTGAATCAAGCAAGATTTGTAAACTGTGGATGTAACAAAGGTTTCTCCCAATAGAGTTTCAACAGATAAGTCAAAGTCTAATTTATCAAAAGTCAAGTTCAAACGTTGAGCACAAGCAGGTGAAATAAAGGAATGGGTAGCACCGGTATCTAACAAGGTGTAAACTTTGCAAGAGTTTATGATTAGCTTACCCATAATCACCTCGTGTGGATTCCTCGCGTTTTGGGCTGTCACGACAAACGCTCTTTCCAAGACATCTTGAGTGCGGCAGGTTGGGTACGCTTCACGAATTCCCACCAGTAATTTGCCTCTCCACGGAACATAAACGTGGCGAATGGAATCTTCTGTTCCTCCGTGCATCCCAAGACATCAAATATCTTGGTAATTTGCTTAACCGACGTCTCCGCCTTGATCGGATCCTGCTTTCCCAGAAACTCTGGTGGTCCCAATTCTTTGAACTGCTTGGCAGTGACAAGTCGCGAGTCGTTATTATCTCCACCTGTATTTTGCACACGAGTTTCCCTCGTCTGGTTTTGCATGAACTGCAAAAAACTTCTAAACATCTCATTGTTTATCGTCTGATCAGTGTTGATTTCAGGATGAACATTGCCTTCCTGTTGCACGTTCTCCTGGTTGGTGATTAAAGGTGTCTTCACGGTCTCATTCACTTCATTGTTAACATTCTCAGCTGCCACTCTCAAATACTGTCATAAAACAAGGGTTAATTAAATAAATTAACATATCACATAATAACCCTATGCTCCGACTGACCAATCAAATATCACATAAGCTAAGGTAGGACATACTAGTGAAGGATTTACTCGTCTCTCCCCTCCTAGTTCTATTCCCCGATCTCTGCCAGAGATCATATCCCTAAGCTCTGATACCAACTGTGACGCCCCCCAGAATAGGTCCAGTCAACCCAACCCATTCTGAGTCGCCAAATACATGGTACAAAATTCAAATACAAACTTTATATCACACGGTCGTGTAAAATACGACCACACAACTGTGAGTGTCAATATAAATATGTAAAAAATATTAATATTCAAACTAAGTCCACATTACAATTATTCTCACACTATTTATTAGAAATAGTGAGGATTATTACTGCTCTAACTCGGACCATCACTCTGTCCCCCGACTAGATCCTGCGACATTCTCATTTTCTGAAGAGAACAATAGATAAAAAGGGTAAACTCAACTAGCCCAGTAAAGAATATTATGACAAAGATAATGGAAAATAAATTATCGTTAGTCTTCAACAATTCAGATAAAATATTATTGACAACAAGTTTTAGATCAATATTCGCAGCGAAAATAACCATTCATTAGAAGAGTTAAGTAGAGAATAAAGTCTACTATCTTCTATGATTTAAAAGTCCATCATCAATATTTTATCCCTGTAACATCAATCAATATATATCTCAAATCAAATATTCATCTTTGCACTACGGGCCAAAGATATTCATTTGTATCACCAGTTGTCATATTCATCTCAACACCTGTCATCTTTACACTACGGCCAAAGATATTCATCAGGTAATCATTCATCTTTGCTCTACAGGCCAAAGATATTCAGTTATATCACCATTTAGTATTGAGAATGATGAAAACAATATAAATAACGAATCTAGTGAAATAAAAGACAAAGATTAGGGATTCGTAATTTAGTTTATCCAAATTCAAGAATATTTCATAATAATACTTTGTGGAGCAAAATTCAAGAATAAAGATAAAAACTTGGATCCAATCAAAGATAGGAACCTTAACAAGCCACTTGGACAAATAGAAGAAAATTTAATTTTTCCGTGAATAGTGCCGTATACGTAAATAGTAACCCCGACGAAAAAAGTAAGAATTTCATAATAAAATCCATGCCAATAGTTTGGTATAATGATATTGAAAAGAACAACATCATTTACGAAAGAAAATAACATCCCTTACCTCAAAAAAATAGTACTTCTGACTGGAATATCGGATATAATACCGAAGGAAATTTGCACTGAATACTAATACTAAAATTATCTAAATATTCGCAAAAATACGCTCGATATTATAGAGAGAGAAAACTTCTGATTCTGGTGTGATTTTCAATTCTAACCTAAGCACCCTATTTATAGAAAAAACTTAGGATGCCAAAGAAGACTTTCTGCTACCGGCGGCTAAAATTTCTTCAGTGTATAATTTTGAAAATTCGCCTGGCTACTTTCAAAGTTAAAAATCAGAATTTTTTAACAAAAAAACAAAAGTGGGGCCCACCCATATTTTTAATAAAAATATTTATTTCCGAAACTTCAATAATTCATAATAAATAGCCCCTTATCAGAAAAATACGAATCTTATGTCCTTTTCTTAGGAAATTTAATTCTCTACAACTTTGTAGAAGGAAGTTTTTCCAAATTCCCAACCAAAAATAGCCGAAATCCACAGACGGATGATTTTCCACACCAATATACTGATAAAAAACATAACAGTACTAATTCCTTCTTTTATATCCACAAAATAAATATTTTCTTATCATATAAATCAATAATTAATTATTCACAAATAATATTACAGAACTACAATATTAACAACCAGGTCGTTTCTAGGAAAGAGGGGGCCTTCCGATAAGGACTTCTCCTTACTGGCGCATAATTAAATAATCCTTCCTAGACATAACTTCCTTAGACATTATCAATAATGCTATCTAATAATATTATTCAAATAATATGAATTATTGAGTTGATAATGTAAAATACTGTGCAGTGACAATTATTGAATCAATCATATAAAATAGCAACGTAGCAATTATTGATATAAAATATCAACGTAGCAATTATTGAACCAATAAAATATCATGTAATTATTGAATCAATAATATAAAATATTGAACAATAATTACTGTAACAATAATTGAGTAAGTGCCTTCTTACGTAAGAATCAATAATTCGAAATACTGTGCAATACCGTGTGCTACTGTGCAACACCGCGTATTACTGTATTTTAACCACCGGGTATTTTAACAGTACTAACGGTAACAACTACGCCGTTATTTTATAAAAAGGTTATTTCTGTCGCTTTCTATATCCGGCAGTTATTCCGTTGTGGGGCCCACAAATAGCTGCGCCGTCGTACGAATATTCTCCAACAACAAGAATATTTCACGACCAAACGAATATTCCCCGACAACAATGAATATTTTATAACCACTTGCTTATTTTGAAATATTTGCACATTTCACCCATAATTTTTTACATTTATCAAATCAACATCTTACCATTTTGAAATAATATATAAAGAAAATTAAATCTTTATTCATAAAAGTTGGGGTCTTACAACCTCCCCTCCTTATGAAATTTCATCCTCGAAATTGACGTACGTACCTGGTATGTCGAAAAGGTGAGAATACCTCGCTTTCATTTTCGATTCCAACTCCCAGGTCATTTCCTCAATAGCATGGTTTCTCCACAAAACTTTAACTTGAGGTATAATTTTCGAGCGTAGGACATGCTCCTTCCTATCCATGATCTTGACAGGTACCTCCTCGTACGTTAAATTTTCGGCTATCTCGTCTGGTTCTAACTCAATAATGTGGTTTGGATCTTTCACATATTTACGCAACATGGATATGTGAAAAACATTATGAACACGAGACATGCTTGGAGGTAAAGCGAGTCTATAGGCCACATTTCCTACTTGGTCAAGGATCTCAAATGGACCAATGAATCGTGGATTGAGCTTTCCTCTCTTGCCAAACCTCGTAACTCCCTTCCACAGAGCAATGGAAAGCAATCCGTTAGAATTATAGCAAATAGTCTCCTTAATTAGTATCCCGTTCTCATAATTGCAGCCTCTTGAAGATATTGTATCCATTCTTCATCATCTTCAAGAAGTCCTCTTGCAACACATGCTGACTTGAATGCATCATGCATAACACTATTTACTGTGCGTAACCAGTCAAATGAAGTAGGTCCTCTAACAACAGTTAGAAGCAAACACAAATAAAACCTCTCACCTGAATTAGGGCTAGCAAAGTACATTCTACCAATTGCATAACCCCTTTGTCTTGGAGTCCATTTATTGATAGACTTGTTCCAAACAAATTTTTGTGGAAATTCCTGAGAAGTTAGTACATGAGCAGATTCATTTGTAGCGCAACAATAAAAAAAGCCAGTTAGAGTTGTTTCTTGATGTGCACCTTTAGAAAGGATCGTATCAAAAGATTCAGCAGGGTTAAAGAACACACGATGCATCCCAGGCAATTGAAGTGTCAGTCTTACAACTGACGAAATCTCTTCATGTAAAGGATTACCAAACAATCGCCACGTAGCTTCTGGAGGTCCAATATACCTAGCATCAAGATATTGTTGGATCTCATTAATTCCTCCAAGTACCATTGTTACCCGATCATGTCCTTTATAAATATACTTGTGAATGTATTTTACACATCTGATTCCTGCACAAACTGCAACATTGATATAACAGTTGAACATTCTTGATAAATACGGATTATGTGGCACAACGTCTCTATTATCAATTTCTTGCCCCCTCACGATGTACTTCTGACCAGTATTATAACGACGATAGACAGGATATCCATCGGAGTCCATACTTGTTGATTCAACAAATGATCGAGGGTATCGCTTGGTACACACCCCATTTTCCATACATGGTGCTTGTGGATTTTGAGCACCACATGGTCCGTGTACCATGCAACCTATGATTGTTTCAAAAAGCAATGGGTCAGTTTGACAATCCAGAAATTCAGCACACATTACTCTGTCCACTTGAGCACATGTTTAAATTTTATCTGAACCATGAAGGAATATAAGTGCATGCATGTGCGGTAACCCCCTTTTTTGGAATTTAATTGTAAAAACATGCGCCACTTTTCTACCAAAGACGTTTGTTTCTATCTCCTTCATCAAAAAATTTTGCTTCAACTCAAAAACACGGGACACTAAATCAGGACGGTCAGTAGGGATCTGATTTGGTAATAGTGATTTAGTAATTTCAGGCCATTTGGGATATGCTGTCATAGTTAGAAAAATATATGGGCATTGATTATACCGTGTGATAGCCATTGAATCTTGAAAAAAATTCAAACATATGTCTTGCACTACCAGTGCGAAGATGGCAACACCATTTTGTTGACCAACTTGTTCAGGACCAAGCTCATCTGCACAAACATCTGTAAGACCTTGGTAAAGTTCTGCACGAAGCTTCGATTGATTCAACTTGTAGTATGTCAACTGATTTTGTTCAGTAGCGGCCCAAGCATCTACTATAAATTCTTGAAATAGTTTTCCAGCTCTCAAAATTGCTGAATACTCAGTGTCACATTGGAACATACGATAACTGTAATATTGCAATTGTGTCAGTCGAGTAGATGAAGGTCCACTTTGGGAAGCGTTCCAATGTTTCAAATCTAGATTCCATCCTAGCTCACCATAAGGGAACAATAACACATAATGCAATGACAAATAGGCCGGATGACACTCATTAATTTGCATCAAACCATTATCTCATCTCAAATGTAACACAATATCTCTCATGCCACTTGATTCAGTTCCATCTCCCAGTAATATTACCGCAATCTCATCAATTGTTGGGAGATTATATTGACGCCTGTCTGTTACAGAACTGTAGTGAAGACAGAACGGTAAATTCACCCCCGTCAATTCCAATTCACTTAAAATTGTGTGAGCCTGCCAAAATTTCATAGGAAATGGATTTACTTGCAATAAACAATCTTGTATGGTTTTCAAAACATCTCTTCTCAAGTTAGGATTTTTGTTGCTGCGAACATCTAAAGCAGAATTAGGATCATAAATGTACAATTGAGAGTAAATTGGTTCACACTCTGGCTGTGGCATAAGCGATCTTGTTCGATGGTGCAATTCTCCATGGATGGTGAATGTTGTAGGCCCCCTCCCGACAATTAATCTTTCATCCAAAGTAGCACCATGACTCGTAAACGCATTAGCTGCATTATACTTTCGTGTGTGCTGATGAAACGATTTTGATTGTTCATCATTGAAGTTATACAATGCTTTAAGCATTAAAGGAGGTGTCATAAGTGGAGGTAGTCTAATTTTTCCTTGTAAACAACATTTACCAAAGAGAGGATTTGATATAGATGATTTTGTTAATTTTTCAGCAAGCCAATGTAAGGCAGAACAATGAGGACATGTTCGATTCATCAAGCCGAGGGAATGACATGATCTGGAATTTCATGGTTTCGAGGATTAAATGCAACATCCATAGCTACACCTTCTACTATGTAGGCACTATAGGAAAAATTATAGATGTCATACAATTTTATTATATAAATTGAATACAAATTTAAAAGGAGAACATGAATAAGACATCTAAGTGTGAGAATAAATAATTAAAACTTATAGCGAACACCTGGTCTCATTCGGATTACGCATTTGTTGGAACATGTTTGTCATATACGATGCCCCTGGGGAACATGGGGAGAATGGTTCCAAGAATGTTGCTGTGCTTTTGTATTGGTTTTGAGGAGGCAAGTCTTGGAGCATGGTAGTCCCAAGCGACACCCTTGAGATATTTGTTGGTGTGCCTTCTTCAAGATTTTAAGGAGGATTTTCTTGATTCATGATGGCCACAGACAACCACCGTGAAACAATTTTTGTAGTGTCTTCATTAAGATTTTGAAGCAAGGTGGTTGACGATGACTCTAAAACATTTGTTGTCACTATACTGACTGTTACAGGATGTGAAATTTTGGTAGACAAAGTCATTGGTTGATGGCGGGACCTTTTATTTGATTCTCGTTTTAGGCATGCTCGGCGACGACGACTCGGTGGTAAAGAAGGAAAAAATCTAGGCTGAACGGGGGCACAATGTTTTGATCGTTCTCTTTCGTGATGTGCAAGTTGTCCCAATTGACGTTTGGAACACTAATTTTCTTTCCCAGCAAAACGCATTTCTGGAGCAAGCCTTGCGCATTGCGGCAATGTTAATTTTGATATAACATTATAGTTTGGTGCCTAAACCACAAACTCATAAAAAATTAATTATTATTTTGTTTATTTAACGCATATCGTATCGTTTTCCACTTTGTATATATAGCAACGTGGGGTAACTTGACAATAAAGTGCTAAATTAACAGAATTATCTACCCAACCATTTATCAACATTATAATTATAATAAAGTTTTTGTTTGATGCAAAAAAAAACATCATAGCCACAGTTGCATCCAACACATTGTTCTATAGTAATATGCTCGATTAATAGCATATTGAATTTAACAGCTTGAAAGGTATGCTATAAATAAGATTAAAACTGCTGGGAAAGGTTGAGATTTCACAATTGATCGATGCTTCAAATTATGGAAGATTCAAACAAATTTAGAGTTTTAAAAAATGGGACCCAACAAAAAATTCAAATTATATGGCATAACAAAAGCTTAAAGGCTGCAAAGCAACATTAAGATTAAGAAAATGGGACCCAACAAAAGATTCAAATTAACTCCCTCCGTCCCTTAATATAAGTCGTTTTAGAGTTGTGCACAAGCATTAAGAAAATGATTGTATAGTATTAAATATAATATCAATTGTCTATATTGCCCTTGTATTGTAAAAAGTTTATTGGGCCAAAAATAGTGAGAGAACCAAAGTTATATTTATTACTTGGGGTAATATTGAAAACTAAATAATTAATGCTTACTTGAAATTGTAAAATGTCTTATATTTAGAGATAAAATTACTTCTCTAACACGTCTTATATTAAGGGACGGAGCTAGGGAGTGTATATATATATATATATATATAGTTTATAATTTGCAGTAGATTTTACAATGTATTTATATATTTTAAAAATGTAATTATACACTAATTACAACGTGAGGAAGTTGCTTTTGAAACTATGATTATGGATAATCCTGCACTCATTTATAGTACTACATTTCTATATGTCTCCATCTTTAATTTCTTTCTTTATGCAGAGGCGGAACCAGGGGGCCGGGGGGGCATATGACCCTGGTAGGCTGGTATTCTGGCGACTCCTACCCTGCAGATTTGCCTCCTGATGCTTCCCTGACCCTGCTGACCGGCGACCTGCCGGCTGCCACCTCAGCCTCAGCCTCACGCCTTCACGCCTTCTTCTGCAGAACAGCCAACAGTAATAAGTGAACAGTTAGGTTTTTTTTTAAAACTTACTAAATGAAATGACGTCCTTTCATTTAGTAAGTTAAAAAAAAAACTCTTTTCTTTTCTTATACCCTCAACAGCTGAACAACCCTCTTCTTGTTTTTCCTTCCGCGGCCGCCGACCTGTTAAGTGCTATCCTTTCCAGTTTCCCTTCCAAGTTCCACAGTTCCACACTTCCACTGACCTGCTAGGCTGCTATCATTCATGATTGATGATTCATCAATTTAATTGCTTCTCCCTTTCTCTCTCCAGTGACCCAGTCTCCAGGTTGAGCCGTTGAGGTCAGTCCGTTTGGGCCCTTCTGTATTTCTTTTTCATATATGTTATAATGTTAATGAGTAAATCTCTATATGTGTCTACAAATAAAGAATTTTGTTCTTAATTTTGCCATTAAATTAGAGATTTAGAGTTTGTTATGTCATGAATTAGAGATTATGTGTCAATTTCATTGAATATTTGAATTAATATTGTATATTTATCAATTTATGGTATATTTATAATATATTGTTTGTGAAATAATTGAAATTATTCAATTTGGTTAGTTGATGAAATTATGATGAAATGTTTGAATGTATGAATGGTGATTTGTTAAGACTGACTTGCGTAATAAAATGGGAGACGAGTGGATGAATGACAGTCTGGTAGTTTATATTGAGAAAGATATTTTTTCAACAATTGAAAACGAACAAATTTTGAGACGTTTTCAAACTATGCAGACTCGCAGGATACAGTTGCTTAATCTCAGTCGTACAACCGAAAAAAGCACTTCAAGCGTTAATAAATAATTTTTTTTATTATATATTTTGATCCCCTATATAAATGTTCCGGTTCCGCGGGTGTCTGTATGTCCTACTACTCTTCCTTCATTTCTAACCGTTTATTTTTGGACCGTATTCTTTGGAATTAATAAAGACATTAAATTTTTGGACTTTCCTTTTGTGTATGTGTGGTATATATATATACGTGTATAGAGAGAGCTACGCAACTAGGGCAACACCATGGAAAAGCCTAGTCTTCAACTTCACACAAGGCACCCCATGCGTCGCACTTGGTTTAATCGTATATTTGCAGTGGTATACCTATGTGCCATATTTGCCCTGCTATACCACCATTTCCGAACTCTTATTCTCATCAACTACTCCACTAGTCCTCCTACCACCACCATAATTTTCTCTCTCCTAATTTTGCTAGCAGATGTTGTGCTAGCTTTCATGTGGGCAACTTCTCAGGGTTTTCGCATGGCTCCAATCCGCCGCAAGGTTTTCCCGGAAAATCTAGCCCAAATAGTGAAAAGTGAGGACGAATATCCGGCTTTGGACGTGTTTATATGCACTGCGGATCCCTACAAGGAGCCACCTATGGGCGTGGTGAACACGGCCTTATCGGTGATGGCATATGATTATCCGATGGAAAAGTTGTCGGTTTACTTATCGGACGACGGGGGCTCGCAGTTGACACTGTTTGCTTTCATGGAGGCTGCAAAGTTTGCTACACATTGGCTACCATACTGCAGGAAAAACAACCTAGTAGATAGGTGCCCCGAGGCATATTTTACATCCACACCTACTAAATTTTTGGAGGGTAGAGATGAAATTAAGGTACTTCAAGTTTATGTCTATATTTACATGTTTAAGAAAAAAAATAATGTTACTATCACATAATTTTGGGTCACATAATACTCAAATACACATACATGGATACTGTGGATTCTGCGTGACATGCAAGACCCGCAAATATGCATGTGTGTGTATGTGAATTTTATGTGACCCAAATTATGTGATAGTAGCATTGCTCTTAAGAAAAGAGTTCATGTTTTTATTGGATGGATGTGTGAAGTATTAAATAACATTATATCTTGAAGTGGTCTATCATAATTTAATAATTATGGAACCCACTTTCTTTTCATATAAAAGAGAACTATGTAAAAATATCAAAATCACATGTGACTTGTTAATATTGCATATTTGATTTCATCATAAATAGATTTTCTTTCCTATTTCTAGTCTCAATAAGAAGTTATCATGCATCCTCTCCTTTTGCCCTATCTTCATATGATCATATTCTCCGGCTAAACCTCGACAAAAAATATATAATTACAAAATTTCCAAATGAGACAAATTTTGTTGATATAATTGGATAAGTATCAATTTATCGTTTTCTAATCTGTCTATATATATAGTAGAATCTAGAAATCATGCACGAAAGGTACTAATATTTCACCCATTAATATATATTCTTGGGTCCAAATCACGACTAAATGCGACCACTACTTAATTCAGACCAATGATCAATTATTCATCCACCTATATATTACAATATTCTATTTAAATTCCTTCATTTTTTTAATGAAATATTTTCACAGGCATACATCATCATCTCTTAAATATTTATATACGTCAACGTCCTTTTATCAAAAAATTTGTCGTATATATTTTTCATTCTTAAAAGAATACAGTTATATATACACAAAGAAAATGGTAAAAAAAAATTATACCAGAAAGACCGTATCAAATAAAAACACTATAATTGAAATATATATATATATATATACACGGTCCGATAACGACAGTTTTATCTGTCACTATATATAATCGATTCATTTTTGAGTTTGTTATTTTGTTTGCCGGAGGGTTTGACCCTTTATATATATATATATATATATATATATATATGAGTTGCAGATAATGTACGAAAGGATGAAAGATAGAGTGGAAAATGTTGTCGAGAGATCAGGAAGCGCTGATTACATAAGTGGTGATGAGGAAGCTTTCAGCAAATGGAGGAATAATTGTGATGGGTTCACACGTCAAGATCATCCTGCCATCATACAGGTCGGTGTCTTTGGAATTGATAAACACATTTTGAACCGCCATACTTACACTATCTTTTTAAAATATATATAATAATTTTTTGAAATTAATTTAAAATATTTTTAAATTTAAAATTGATATTAATTAATTTAATTTTTGACAGTATAATTACAAAAATTATAAAATATCTAAATTCTATTATTTTAGAAATTATAGAAATTTCATCAATTTTAAATTTAAAATATCTCAAATTAAAATTAACCCTTTGCTTATAATATTAGCTTTCTTTCACTAACAAAATAGAATAACTTAATTAATAGTTGAAGCAATTTTGATATTTGATCTGCACTCTAGCTAGCTATAAAAATTAATCAAGTAGTTGCTGTAAGTTCGAAATTTGATTTACAGTACTATAGTTATATGTATAAAGCATATATATCAGTATGTATATATATATATATATATATATATATATATATATATATATATATATCACTCAAATTAAGATGTTGCAGGTTCTTTTAGAGAGTAGCATACACAGAGACCTTGCAGGTCATGCTATGCCAAATCTCATCTATGCATCCAGAGAGAAAAGCACGACTACACCGCACCATTATAAGGCTGGTGCTCTTAACATGCTTGTAAGCACTTTAGTTCACCATTTTATTATATATATATATATATATATATATATATATATATATATATATATATAGTTGTCTAAGTCATATAATCTATTTTAATAATTAATAAAAAGAAAATATATTCTTTTTCTTCATTTCTTCTAGACCATTTTCATACAATCTGTCATTATTTTATAATCAGCTTCGAGTATCAGCTACCATGAGCAATGCACCCATAGTTTTGACTCTAGACTGTGACATGTATTCAAATGATCCACGGACACCCCTACGAGCCCTATGCTATCATTTGGACCCTTGTATAAACTCTGAACTAGCATTTGTCCAGTTCCCCCAACTCTTTCATGGAATCAACAAGAACGATACATATGGTGCTGAATTCAAAAATATTGTACAAATCAATGCATGTGGATTGGATGGCTTGTTGGGCGTTAATTATATGGGCTCGGGTACGTTTTTCCAGCGACGTGCCTTCTTTGGAACCCCATTATCACTTGTTCTACCTGAGATCCCAGAATTAAGCCCACACCACCATGTGAATAAGCAGCCTATTAGTGCCAATGAGGTTTTAGCTCTAGCACACCAAGTAGCAGGTTGCAAGCATGACGCACAGACCAAATGGGGATCTGAGGTAATCGATCTCTTTTAACTGTCAACTTTTACTTTCTTGTGTGTGGTTTAATTCTAAGGAAAATGATATATCATTCAGTGTGTTAGTTTTAAATAAAAATTGTTTGAATGGCTTAATCAGTTAGATTTTTTGGCTGAATGGCCAAGTGTAAATTTTTTGACGGAATGGACTGATCAATGACTGTTGAATGAAGTATTTTATATTTAATTTTTTTACAATATTAATTATTATATTAAGTAATATTAAATAAATTTATAACAATTTTAAATTTTTTTATAGGTGTAAAATAATAAAATCTGTTATTCAGATGTTTCAGACATGTCAATTATCAAACAACTTTATCTGCAGGTGGGTTTTAAATATGGATCCTTAGTTGAGGACTTCTACACGGGTTATCGGCTGCATTGCGAGGGGTGGAAGTCCGTTTTATGCTACCCAGACAAAGCAGCATTTCTGGGGGGTGCTCCCATAACCCTCCACGATTTGCTGACTCAAACTAAACGCTGGTCCATGGGGCTGCTTGATGTAACCTTTTGCAAATATAACCCAATAACCTTTGGAATCAAGTCTCTACCCTTTTTCCAGGCCCTATGTTATACACATTACTCCTTTTGGCCTATTTGGTCCATACCACTTACAATTTATGCATTCTTGCCCCAAATAGCTCTCATCAACTCCTTGCCAATCTTCCCAAAGGTATATACATACATATATATATATATATATAGGGTCCGTCTCTCCAGCGAACCATAGAGAGCGAACTAAAAATAAACCGGCTATAGCGACGGTTTTTTCCGTCGTTACAACATAGAAAACCAGTTTTTTATGTTATAGGGACGGAAAAAACTGTTACTATAGCCGGTTCGATTTTAGTTCGCTCTCTATGGTTCGCTGAAGAAACTAGCCGTGCATATATATATATATATACTTAATAAAAGTAAAAGTGAGTTCTTAGATACGTTGCAAGTGTGTTATATAACTACTTTAATACGGTGCTGCAGGTATCTGATCCATGGGTTTTCTTATATGCATTTCTTTTCATGGGAGCATATCTGCAAGATTTTTGGGAATTCACATTAGCCGGAGGAACAGTGCAAAAATGGTGGAACTATCAAAGAAGCTGGATGATTAGGGGGCTGTCAAGCTTTACGTTTGCATTGTTTGAATACTCGGTTGGTTACTTTGGCGGCGTTTCCGGCACTTGTTCTGGATTCAACGTGACAAGCAAGGTGGCGGATGATGATGAACAAACTTATCGTTACGGCCGAGGGATTTTTGAATTTGGAGTATCATCACCCATGTTCATTCCGATTACAATGGCAGCAATAATCAACTTAGTCGCGTTTTCTAGTGGAATTCTACAAGTAGTCGTCTTGGTTATTATGGGGAATATTGGAAGCTTTGAAAATGTCTTATTTGTTCAGATGTTGATAGCAGGTTTTGTGGTGGTAAATAGCTGGCCTGTATATGAAGCCATAGTCTTGAGGACTGATAAAGGGAAGATGCCGGTAAAGATTACCTTTATATCACTAGCTCTTGCTTGGCTTCTTTGCCTTGCTATCTCTTTAGCCTTTTAATCAGGCTCTGATGATCATGAGATGTTCATGTTATCTTATAAGATATTTGAATTTTTCAAAACTTGTTGTCATACCCTAACCTCCAAATTAAATGCTTGTGATAGCTAGGAGTGCCTATTTGAAAATTTCAATTGTTGTTTTGCTATTAAGCTTACCTAAATTTGTAAAAGAAATGATATTTTTATATGATAAAATGATATTTTTATATAATCTCTCTTAGTGAATGAGTCAAACATTCACGTGAGAGACGCTGATGTAAAAATATCAATTTTCATTTTAAAATGATACTACCTCTATTCTATAATAATTGACTTTTTAGAAGAAAAAATTTATTCCAATTTATTAGTGGTTTACAATTTTCTAGAAGAATAAATTATATTTTTTTCTATATCACTCATAACTTCTCCTATTGTCCCAAAAAAAAATTCCTTTGTTTTAGTAATTTTTAACTTTCCATAAAAGGGTAGTGATTAAATTTTATATAAATTTTAATTATTAAATAATAATATTAAGTAATTTTTCTATTCCATGTCATGAACCTAAAACAACTATTATTATGAAACGGGTGTAATAAATATTTTGAGCGGGAAAACAGTCTTTTTTTTCTTGGAAAAAAGTGGGATCCAATGGGTATTTATAGGATCCGATCTCTCCGGCCAACTTCAGTGGCACTTTCGGTATCTGCATAAAAATTGATAAACCCTGGCGTTTTCTGTAATTCTGCTAAACATGAGGGACTGATCGGGTAATTATGCGAGCAAATAAAAAGTTGACGTCTTGGAGAGAGAGGATATCTGAATCTCATGTCCAATAACGAGAGTCATTGATTTTCTCTCTTCTGGAAGCTCGTTTCGATCGTCAATTATTTGTTATGGGATTCGTCTGAATGTGCTTATTTTGATCCAGCTTATCATTTAATTATCTGTTATTGCTAGATTTTGCAGAATTAATGACTTAACTCTTTTTTTTGCCGATTTAGCAGAGCTCCAGGATTTCGGAGGTAAGCAAGCTATTATTTTTTTTGAATTTTCAAGTAATTAAGTTCAAATTGAAGAAATGGATCTATAGGTTCATGGAAAGAAAAGGAATCAAATCCATTTTGTGGAGCTTTTATGCTATTATGTATTTATCGAAATGTTAATATAAATGTCTTAAAGTGATGGGATTTCAACTTTTTCCTTGAAGGAAGGAGAGAATAGATAAATCAATCTACGAACCTATATTTACTTTCCCTATGTCTCAATTAAGAGTTCAGCAACAAAAATAAAAAATTATGTATTAAAGTCAGAAGTTCTGAACTTGATAATTGGTTTTATTAAAGTTAAATTTTCATTTAAAGTTTGACTTGTATATAGGGGCCTATTTTTGGATGAGGCAGTATGTTACTAGGATACGTTTAGATGTTTCACATTGGAGTGATGTGTGTGTATTTTAGAGCTTTCTTTATATGAAGCTACACAGAATAAGTTTTTATGTCAATTTTTTTTTGCATCTGAAAACAGGTAGATTTAACTTGTGTGTATTCTCTTTATACTGCACGTGTAACTAGTTCTTAAGAATTGCACCATTTGTAATTGGCTAGCCTTAAATTTTAAAATCTGATTGAAAGATGTTTAATTATGTCATCTTTTTGATGATTTAAAAAGGGGAGAAAACTGATTATTATTTCCTACGTCTCACAGTTTCCGATGATCAATGAACCAAAATATTGAAGTTTTGAAGCAATTGTAGTATTTCTATGGGGGATCGAAATGGCAACACCAAACCTGGTAATAAAAAGGATTCTGGAGGTGGCGGTGCTTATGCAATCAATATTGAAAACTTCAGTAAGCGGTTAAAGATGCTATACTCACACTGGAGTGAATATAATAATGATCTGTGGGGTGCTTGTGAAGTTCTTGCTATTGCAACTCCTCCGCCATCAGAGGATTTGCGTTATTTGAAATCATCAGCCCTGAATGTCTGGTTGCTTGGCTATGAGTTCCCTGATACAATTATGGTATTCATGAAGAAGCAGATCCATTTCGTGTGTAGCCAGAAGAAGGTTTCTTTACTTGAAGTCGTGAAAAAATCAGCTAAGGAGATTGTGGGTATCGAAGTTGTGATGCATGTGAAGACCAAAAATGATGATGGAACTGCACTAATGGATGCTATATTCCGTGCAATACGTGCTCAGTCAAAACCGGAAGGTCATGATACCCCTTTTGTTGGACACATTGCAAGAGAAGCCCCTGAAGGAAATCTTTTGGAGACTTGGGCTGAGAAACTTAAGGGTGAAAATTTTCAGCTCGTCGATATAACGAATGGGTTCTCAGATCTGTTTGCTGTGAAGGACAGTGCAGAGATTACATATGTGAAGAAAGCTGCCTATTTGACTTCATCGGTGATGAAGCATTTTGTGGTTCCAAAGCTGGAAAAGATCATTGATGAGGAAAAGAAGATATCCCATTCTTCATTGATGGATGATACAGAGAAAGTCATACTTGAACCTGCAAAGATCAAGGTGAAGCTGAAGGCAGAGAATGTTGATATCTGCTACCCTCCAATTTTTCAGAGTGGAGGAGAGTTTGATCTCAAACCAAGTGCGTCAAGCAATGATCAGAACCTTTACTTTGATTCTACTAGCGTGATCATTTGTGCAATTGGGTCTCGTTACAACAGCTACTGCTCAAATGTTGCTCGGACTTTTCTAATTGATGCCAACCCAATGCAAAGCAAAGCATATGAGGTTTTGCTTAGGGCCCATGAAGCAGCAATTGGTGCACTGAAAGCAGGGAATAAGGTGGCTGCTGCCTATCAAGCAGCCCTTTCCATAGTCGAGAAGGATGCTCCAGAATTGGCTGCAAACTTGACTAAATCAGCTGGAACTGGAATTGGCCTTGAATTTCGTGAGTCAGGGCTTAGTCTTAATGGCAAGAATGATAGGGTGTTGAAAGCAGGAATGGTTTTCAATGTGTCCCTTGGTTTTCAGAATTTGCATACAGATACAAAGAAACCAAAGACCCAAAAATTTTCTATTTTGCTTGCTGATACGGTTATTGTTGGTGAAAAATCACCTGAAGTGGTGACTACCACAAGCTCCAAAGCTGTGAAGGATGTCGCATACTCATTTAATGAGGATGAAGAAGAAGAACGACCAAAAGTCAAACCTGAAGCTAATGGTGCTGAGGCAATCTCCTCAAAGGCAACACTCAGATCGGTTAACCATGAGATGTCGAAGGAGGAGCTACGGAGGCAGCATCAGGCAGAACTTGCCCGGCAAAAGAATGAAGAAACCGCTAGGAGGCTTGCCGGTGGGGGATCTGGGGCAATGGATAACCGTGGTTCCACAAAAGGCTCCGGGGATTTGACTGCGTATAAGAATGTTAATGATTTACCTACTCCAAGAGATTTAATGATTCAAATAGACCAGAGGAATGAAGCCATCCTATTGCCTGTTCATGGAAGCATGGTCCCTTTTCATGTTGCCACTGTGAAGAGTGTTACTAGCCAGCAGGATACTAATCGTACTTGCTATATCAGAATAATATTTAATGTGCCTGGTACTCCCTTTAATCCCCATGATTCAAACACATTGAAGTACCAAGGATCTATTTACATTAAAGAAGTTTCCTTCCGGTCTAGAGACCCAAGGCACAGTAGTGAAGTCGTGCAACAAATTAAAACCCTCCGTAGGCAAGTTGCGTCCCGGGAATCAGAAAGAGCTGAGAGGGCAACTTTAGTTACTCAGGAGAAACTTCAAGTTGGAGGAGCAAAATTTAAGCCAGTAAGGTTGTCTGATTTATCGATTCGTCCAGTTTTTGGTGGTCGTGGAAGAAGGCTGACAGGTACATTAGAAGCACACACGAATGGGTTTCGGTATTCAACTTCGAGGCCAGATGAGCGTGCAGACATTATGTATGGAAATATCAAGCATGCTTTCTTTCAACCAGCAGAGAAGGAAATGATCACTCTCTTGCACTTCCATCTACGTAACCACATAATGGTGGGAAACAAGAAAACCAAGGATGTTCAGTTTTATGCTGAAGTGATGGATGTGGTCCAGACTATTGGAGGTGGGAAAAGATCTGCCTATGATCCTGATGAGATTGAGGAAGAACAGCGGGAGAGGGCTCGCAAAAACAAAATTAATATGGAGTTCCAAAATTTTGTGAACCGAGTTAATGATCTATGGGGACAACCTCAATTCAAGGCATATGATTTGGAGTTTGATCAGCCATTAAGAGAGCTTGGCTTCCACGGGGTACCTCACAAATCATCGGCTTTTATTGTCCCAACTTCAAGCTGCTTGGTTGAGCTTATAGAATCACCATTTGTGGTAATCACTTTAAGTGAGATCGAAATTGTTAACCTGGAGAGAGTCGGACTTGGGCAGAAGAATTTTGACATGACAGTTGTCTTCAAGGATTTCAAGCGAGATGTCTTCCGGATTGATTCTATTCCTTCGACGTCACTGGATGGCATCAAGGAATGGCTTGATACAACAGACCTCAAGTATTATGAGAGCAGGTTAAATCTGAACTGGAGACCCATATTGAAGACAATCACCGATGACCCAGAAAAGTTCATAGAGGATGGTGGGTGGGAATTTTTGAACATGGAGGCTAGCGATTCAGATTCTGAAAACTCACAGGAGTCTGACCAAGGTTACGAGCCTTCCGATGTACAATCCGACTCAGTGTCAGAGGAGGAGGATGATGACAGCGAATCATTAGTGGAGTCTGAGGAAGATGAGGAAGAGGATTCTGAAGAAGGCTCGGAAGAGGAAGAAGGGAAAACATGGGAAGAGTTGGAAAGGGAAGCAAGTAATGCAGACAGAGAGAAAGGGGCTGAATCAGACAGTGAAGAGGAGAGGGTTAGAAGGAAAGTAAAGGCTTTTGGGAAATCTCGGGTACCAGATAAGAGACATCCCAGTGGCAGCCTTCCTAAGAGGCCCAGAATGAGGTAAACTGGTGAAATATTGTCTCCAATCCCTTGCTATTTCCTTTAGCTTTTAGAAAAGCAGCAGAACTTCTAGTAGTTGATTGAGCTGTCATCAAATAGCAGTTCTGCCACGGAGGTATGTAAAATAGGGCATGCATTTTTCTTTGGTCTGTTGTGTACTTATAATCTTGTCAAGAACACATGGTGAGATACAGAAGTTAAAGTTACATTGAAATATTCTTATATCTCTTTCCAGTTTTCTGTTCTCATTTCTCAGATTCAATTAACTTGTAACATTGAGGGTTAGAACTCTTTCCGTAGTACTGGATTTCTAGAATGTGCTTGGAAGCTTGATAGAAAATTTGCATATCAAGAGTGTTCCTAATACTGTTTGTAACTAGAGTTGATTATAAAGATGAGTAGATGACCCTACAATACTGGCTTGGGTGCATTGGCCTCAGAAGTTTATGCTTGATTTCATTTTTCTTATTGATAGTCAGACTATGTATTTCACAGCTTAAGTACCTAACTTTTTTGATTGGTGTGTTAGATGAAACAGTGCTGATTTGTTGGATATTTACCTGCATTTGAGATCAATTATTGTGTTACTGAGAGATTATTATCAAAATTAGAGGCAAGAAGGGTTACTCCATTTCGCCCTCTAAGTCCATACATGTAGACAGGTTCACGTTCCGTCAATTTTGGCTGAAGATGGTATAGAAGAAAATGAAGTCTACTGTCTCCTTCCTTACTGATCTACATGTTCCTCAAGGTAAATGTTAATTCTCAACTCTTTTATGAAGTCTTACAGGGGGAAAGAACTTATGTTCTTTTTCTTCTTCTGTGACGGATGAAATAAAGAAAGATCACATACTACTGACAGATCTGCCCGCTTTCTCTCACTGGACTCAGCAGTGACGACAATACCCTATTGTTTTCTGTACACTGATTTCGCACAGCGCACCGGCTATGTAATCAGTTTTGAAGCTGAAAAGAAGATGACTGATGATATACAAGGTGAAGAAATGACCATCGGAAGTGAGAGTGAATTGCAGAAGTATATCAAGTACAAAAGGATAGTTTTCTCATTGGCAAAAACTTGTACTATTTTTGAAGTTTTAAGTTGGTGAAATCTAAGGGTAACTAGTACCTCAGCCTATTTAGCAAACGGTGAAAAGTAAAGGTTATTTTAGAGAGGGGTAGCGAGTGTTATTATAGTTATCTATAGAGGTATCAGTGTATTTTACCCTTAATTAAAATGGAGAAGAGATATAATAACCTTCACCCATAGAGTTGAGTGGTGCTGCATAAGCATAGCAACCCAGGGTTCAAGTTGATGAGTCAAGAGTCGGGAATTCTGATCCCTTGTATTCGTCTATAGTATTTGTTTCTCTGGAGTCTTGAGAATTGAGATACAGTGGTGACGAGAGGTTAGGTAGCCAGTTAAGGTGATGAGATGACAATTCTAATCGTTCTTTGTTTTAGTGTTGATTCTTCTCATGGAAAATATATGTTCCATGGTAGTTCTTGTTATGGAATTTAGACACCAAATTCCGATCGTCTTCTTTACTTTCTGTTTTTGGCTTTTTAGATTCCATTCTGCAAGTAGAAAAAACTCAAGTTAATGCGTCTGCGTGCACAACTACAACATGCTGTAATGAGAAAAGAGAAGTGAAATTGTACGTGTGCCGATGCAAGCAGCCTATGAACGATAGCTCATTGGGCAGTGGGCACAATTGCTCTCAATTCTTTCGGGCGGGAGTTGGTACTGTTTGTAGATGCATGGTCCCTAGGCATTCTATTAGAATGCTCATCCCCTCCTCTTTTAAGTAACCAAGCATAAGAAAATGAGAATTCCTTTTGAAATGCCCATCCCATTCCCCCCCAATCCAAACATGCCACTATATCAACCTGAATACATAATGGGAAAAAATAATACTCCACTCCTCCGTCCCATAATATATGACGTTTTAGGCGATTTTATTTGTCCCAAATTATTTGACGTTTTAAAAAATCTAGGAGAATTAATTATAATCTTTCCAAAATTATCCTTTATTGGAAAATGTTACAAATGAGAGAGTATAAGATAAATATGGTAATAAATGAGAATTTAAAGATATTATAGACAAATGATATTATATTTAATACTATACAATCATTTCCTTAATGATTGTGCCCAACTCTAAAACGCCATATAGTATGGGACGGAGGAAGTACATGCAAACAAGTATAGAGAAAAAATAGGTAAACACAAGGAGCAGAGAACCTCCTACCCCAAAATTTTCCAGTACAAATATATTTTATTTCCTTTTTGATATTGCAATGTCTAGACAATGGAGTAAAAGACGGTTTAAAACTTGAAAATTTTGGCATCAAATATTGACTCATGTATGCAGTTGGGATTTTTAACAAGCCGTGTAGTCCTGTAGAGCAGAGATTTGGCTAGCAAACTAGGGGTAACAAAAAGGTTGATCGAGCTGCCGGATACCACCGACAATTTACAACTAAATCATTAAACCACATCAACTTATCATAAAAGTTCAAAATATAATTGACTATCTAATCACTACTGAAAACCTTGAACACCTAAATAACAACAAAGGTAGTCAAGATCCCAAGGAGTAATCATAGTTCCATAGATAATAACTACAGAAAGTTGAGCTTGAGTTTTCAGGTTAGCTCATTTGCTACCTAATTTAAGTCGCTTAATTGTTCCTAGAATATATTACAATGATTAAGCAACACTTGGCTAGAAGAAAAACTAAATCAAAAGTTAGCGGAACCCAGCTGCCTTGACTCAAGATAGAGTTCCCAATACAGCCAAAGCCTCTATGTAAAGAGGAGGCATGCTTCTTTTCCTTCCGCTTTAATGTGCAGAGTAAATACAATCCAACTTTTGATCCACTGCTCCAAGTCTGCTCGTTAATCATCAGGAACTGCCAGTATTAGAGAGAAAAGATATCATAAATTCGGATTTTAATCAAGTAGAGCAAAAAAAACACATAATCAAAGATGAAAGACTAAATAAATAAATGAGCTTTATACAAATGATCTAGTACCATCTACTCTAGTGCATGTAGCCATGTACTACCAACGAACAGTCTACCACAGATATCTAGCACAAAAAAAATTCTTCTTCTTTAACCATAGTACATGGACAAGATTTCTACATGCAGTACAATTTTTCCTAAAAATTAATTGCAAAAGAATCTAAACTTCTGTTCCCAGAGGGTCATTGGATGACTATTGGCAACCTCTTTGCTGCACAGATGCAGTCTTGTTTTTACACATGCATGCAGGTATGCGTAATTAGAGTTCTATTTACCCAGAAATGAATACAAAAAAACAACTAGATATAAATCAAGAAGAATGTTAGAAAACATACCAGAAGAAATCTATTAAGGTCATAGTCATGCAACATTCAAAATCAAAATGGCAAAAGTAATTGATGTCAACTTATAGCACTGAAATATATGTATATACATATATATACATGTATATCAATTTTTTTCTATAAAATGACATCATGCAAAAAATAAAAAAATAAAAAAATTCTCCTAATCTAAGAGATACTTGGTGCCTTTTATACATAAGCCAGTTCTGGAATGGACGTCGGTAAAAATGAAGCAGACACAGCACTATGGCAGAGTTATCTATATAAGCAAATCTTGCTAGTCATGCTATTATGTCTATATGAACAGTCAATAAATCATTAAATCAGTATAATTTGGACATAGCACGTAATTGAATCCCACAACTAGATTCAGAACATTGGACATCACTTGAAATTAAATCATAAAAACAACTTTTTTTTAAGGAAAATGACCCAATGACTGGAATAAATAGTGAATATTCAAGGGTAACTTCAACTTCTGTCGTATGTTCACAAGACAAAATTGTAAAAAAAGAAAAAAAATTGATTACTACTTTAAGTAATTCTCAAACAGAATCACTGTTTAATCTCACTCAAAGAACCACTTCTAGAGCTACTGTTGACGCTTTCATAAAATTTTAAGACAGGGAAAAGAAAGGGGGTTAGACAACACCTCTCACCTGTTCACCTCATTCTGGCCCTTTTAGAGACACTGCCGCCTGAAGCAGGTGCCCGAGACTTCCCAAAAGCCTTTGTTTTCCTTCTGTTCCTCTCCTCTTCACTGTCAGATTCAGCTCCTTTTTCTCTGTCTGCATTGGTTGCTTCCTTTTCCAACTCTTCCCATGTTTTTCCTTCTTCCTCTTCTGAGCCTTCCTCTGAATCCTCTTCCTCATCCTCATCAGACTCCACCAATGATGCACTGTCATCATCATCATCATCTGACTCTGATTCAGATTGCACATCAGAAGGCTCGTACCCTTGGTCTGACTCCTGTGAGTTCTCAGAGTCTGAATCACTAACCTCCAAGTTCAAAAATTCCCATCCACCCTCCTCAATGAACTGATCTGGGTCATCAACGATCGTCTTCAATATTGTTTTCCAATTCATGTTTAGCCTGCTCTCATAGTACTTGATGTCTGTGGTATCAAGCCACTCCTTGATGCCATCCAATGATGACGAAGGGATAGAATCAATCCGGAAGACATCTCGCTTGAAGTCCTTGAAAACAATTGCCATGTCGAAGTTCTTCTGCCCAAGCCCAACTCTCTCCAGGTTAACAATTTCAATCTCACTCAAAGAGATTACAACAAATGGTGTCTCTATAAGCTCAACAAGGCAGGTTGAAGTTGGGACAATAAAGGCCGAGGATTTGTGTGGCACCCCATGGAAGCCAAGCTCTCTTAATGGCTGATCAAACTCCAAATCAGATGCTTTAAATTGAGGTTGTCCCCATAGATCATTAACACGGTTCACAAAATTCTGAAAATCAATATTGATTTTGTTTTTCCGAGCCCTTTCTCTCTGTTCTTCCTCAATCTCATCAGGGTCATAGGCAGATCTCTTTCCACCTCCAATTGTCTGGACCACATCCATCACTTCACAATAGAACTGAACATCCTTAGTTTTCTTGTTTCCCACCATAATGTGGTTGTGCAGATGGAAGTGGAGGAGAGTGATCATTTCCTTCTCTGCTGGCTGGAAGAATGCATGCTTAATGTTAGCATACATAACGTCCACCCGCTCATCCGAGCGTGAAGTTGAATACCTCAATCCATTTGAGTGTGCTTCTAATGTACCTGTCAGCTTTCTTGCGCGACCACCAAACACTGGACGAATCGACAGATCAGACAACCTTATTGGCTTAAATTTTGCTCCTGCAAGTTGAAGCTTTTCCTGATTAACTAAAGTAGCCCTCTCAGCTCTTTCTGATTCCCTGGAAGCAACCTGCCTGCGGAGGGTTTTAATTAGTTGCACAACTTCACTACTGTGCCTAGGGTCCCTCGACCGGAAAGAAACTTCCTTAACATAAATGGACCCTTGGAACTTCAATGTGTTTGAATCATGTGGATTAAAGGGAGTGCCAGGAACATTGAATATTATTCGGATATAGCAAGTACGACTGGTATCCTGCTGGCTAGTTACACTCTTCACAGTGGCAACATGGAAAGGAACCATGCTCCCATAAATTGGTAATAAAATAGCTTCATTCTTCTGATCTATTTGAATTAGTAAACCTCTTGGAGGAGGTAGATCATTAACATTCTTATACGCAACCAAGTCACCAGAAGATTTCATGGCACCACGGTTATCCACTGCCCCAGAGCCTCCCCCGGTAAGTCTCCTAGCAGTTTCTTCATTCTTTTGGCGGGCAAGTTCTGCTTGATGTTGCCTTCGTAGCTCCTCCTTTGACATCTCCTGATTAACCGACCTGAGTGTTGCCTTAAACGCATTCGCCTCAGCACCATTTGCTACCGCTTTGGCATTCGGCTGCTCCTCTTCTTCTTCCTCCTGTTTGAATGAGTATGCAATGTCCTTCATAGCTTTGGAGATTGAAGCGGTAACCACTTCTGGAGCATTTTCACCAACAATAACTGTATCGATGAGCAACATAGAAACTTTTTGGGTCTTTGGGTTTTTGGTATCAGTCTGCAAATTCTGAAAACCAAGTGACACATTAAAAACCATGCCAGCTTTCAGCATCCTATCATTCTTGCTGTTCACACTAAGCCCTGATTCACGAAATTCAAGGCCAATTCCTGTTCCAGCTGATCTTGTCAAGTTTGCCACCAATTCAGGAGCATCCTTCTCAACCATGGAAAGGGCTGCTTGGTAGGCAGCAGCAACCTTATTTCCCGGTTTCAAAGCACTAATAGCTGCGTCATGTGCCCTAAGTAGGACCTCATAGGCCTTACTCTGCATTGAGTTAGCATCAATCAGAAAAGTCCGCGCAACATTTGAGCAGTAGCTATTGTAACGTGACCCAATTGCACATAAAATAACACTAGCAGAATCATAGTAGAGGTTCTGATCATTGCTTGATGCACTTGGTTTGAGATCAAATTCTCCTCCACTCTGAAAAATTGGAGGATAGCAGATATCACAATTCTCCGCCTTCAGCTTCACCTTCACCTTTGCAGGTTCAATAATCATCTTCTCTGTTTCATCCATCAATGAGGAATGGGAAACCTTTTTCTCCTCGTCAATGATCCTTTCCAGCTTTGGTACCACAAAATGCTTCATCACCGATGAAGTCAAATACCCAGCTTTCCTCACATATGTAATCTCAGCACTGTCCTTCACAGCAAACAAATCTGAGAACCCATTTGATATATCAGTGAGCATAAAACTCTCATTTTTTAGTTTCTCAGCCCATGTCTCCAAAAGATTCCCTTCAGGTGCCTCCCTCTCTATGTGTCCAACAACAGAGGCATCATGACCATCTAATCTCGACTGAGCACGTATAGCACTGAATATAGAATCCATTAATGCAGCTCCATTGTTATTTTTGGTCTTTACATGGGTAACAACTTCAACACCCACTGCCTCCTTAGCAGGTCCTTTCACAACTTCAAGTAAAGAAGCCTTCTTCTGGCTACACAAGAAATGGATCTGCTTCTTCATGAATACCATGATAGTATCCGGGAACTCATAACCAACCAGCCAGATATTCAGGGCGGATGATTTTAGATACCTCAAATCCTCTGATGGCGGAGGAGTTGCTACAGCAATAACTTCAGAAGAACCCCACACATCATTAATATTTTCACTCCAGTGCAAATATAACATCTTCAACCTCTTCCTGAAGTTATCAAGATTGATAGTATAAGCACCTGCCGCTCCACTGCCATTTCTTTGTTCAACCATTGAATTTAATCTATAATTTCTCTTGTTCACTGGTACTCAGAAACTGTGAGACATAGCAAATAATTATCAGTTTACTGTTTCCTATCTATTGGGAAAATATCATCCATCCTAATTTAACTTCTTTCAGTGCAAATCTAAGGGCCTTAAGGTAAGCGAAATGCAAATGGTGCAAAATTTAACCTACCAGTTATACACATGTATATCAATGGGGTGAAATTCCTCTCATTCCCGAATAGAGAATTCAGAAGTAAACACATTAGGGTTCTCAAACTTGATATTACACTTCAAATCTCCGGACACCAACAATGAAAAAAATAATAACAACCAAATCAAATCAAAAACAAATCAAATGCCCTGATCCGAAATTTAGGGTTTGTCAAACTTCCCTACTCGGTTAGGGTTTCTCAAAACTTGGTAATGCTACAGGTAAAGAAATTAAAAATCACTTCAAATCTTCAAACACCAAAACATATTCTAGTTTAAAATTCGAATTCTAAACATGATTAGGGTTCCTAAACTTGGGAAAACCCAAAGACAACTCCAGAACCACTTCAAACCCTCAAACCCCATATTTCCCAAAATACATATTTTGATCTAAAATCCCATTTTTCAAGCCAAAATTAGGGCTTCCTCCTCCCGTAAGTTAGGGAAACTAAAGCAGAAACACGAAACAAACAACGGAAATAGTTCAAAGTTGTTGAGTCAGTGATTGTACCTTCAAATCAAAATGGCGAATATCATAAGCTGATTAGGGTTCTCTTCTGATGAAAATCGCTAATGAAGACTGCTAGTAACCGACTTTGAGCTTCAAACACAACGAACAAATAGCGAAATGAAGATTAAAGCGACCGTAAAAGAGAGACTGGAGCGAAATCCATAGAAAAATAGGAAGAATTCAGAGATAAAAGCGAAGAACAAGAAGTACAAGGAGAATAAGAAAATCTTTTGGGAGTTGAAGAGAGAAGATTGGGGCGAAAATGCGATGAGGGTGAAGAGGGAAGTATACGGGAGTTTGGAAGAGTCTGGAAATTTGGTTTATATAGCCAGGGTTATTAATAGAATGATCTAATTACTGAATTGCCACAGCATTAATGATGCAATGACTAATAAATCCCTTACATCGAAACTCATTGGAATTTCATTTATAATTTTATTTGAGGGTATTTGTGTAAGGTAAAGGGCAATATGGGAAGCCGGTTTCACTTTGAGCCCGTGATTCTAACGTCGTCGTTTTTAGCGAAGAAATTAACAACCCGTGCGGAAGTAACGGTGCCGTTTTCAATTAGGGAACTCGGCCCTGTCGTATTGCAGTGTGGAAATGGCGGGAAATAGGGGGTGCTAATGCGGTGGTGTTCCAAAGATTGGCGGGAAGTCATCCTTTTGTTTTGAGAATGGTGAATCATCAAGAGTTCTCTATGAAGTTTCTCAAAGTTCACTGTTTCGGAAGTAAATGAATTCATATGTCAGGTTTGTAACGTTTACATCAATATCGTATGATGCGTGTGATACATTTTATTTAAGTACTTTATAAAAAATAATTTAATGAGTAGAGTGTTATACTAGTGTTAGGAAAAACAGAATGGATACTATATATATATATTAATTTATCTGTTGTACACCAATGCAGAAAATTAATATGTCAAGACTAGTACTTTGTACTATATCCTTAAAACAATTATGCACTCCGTACGGTGCTTAGAATTTTATGGTACTTGTCTCCCAGAATACAACGACAAGGTATATTTTAGCAGCACAATAAAAAGTATACTCAGCGAACCAACTAAAATACTCTGAAATTATCTCTCAACTAACTATGAATAATGAAGACTATATGACTAGAGTGCTTAATGCTTTGCTAATTTGAATAATTTTGAATGGCAGCCCCTCTTCTCTATTTATAGTAGGGTAAGTGACCCATCAGAAGGGACACAACCCACTGAAAAGGTATGATTAAACCAAAAATAACGTAGTCTTGGCTTTAAACAGAAAAGGCGCATCCGTTCAAGCAAAAACGACGTAGTTTTGCAGCGCCCGTTCAGGCAGATAACCTTTGTAATGACTCAAGTCCCACATCTTCTAAATTTGCAATATTTACCCTTTCCTATATAAGTCTATAAATAAAAGGGCTTAGCCCTTTTGTTTCATTCACCAACAATAAGACCTCCAATTTTGAGAAAGGCTTTGTTGTGCGAAAGTTTTTATAAAAATATTTTTAGTTAAATTTTGATTTCGAGTGCATAGGCAGTCTGTGAAATTCGTATTTTCGTGTATATTTCTTACGTAATTTTATGTATTGTTATTATTTTAAATATTGTATTTAGTTTGTTAGTTAAAGTTGATATTTTAGTATATTTTGTTAGTAATAAGTATTTTGTATTGTTGTTATTTTTGTAGTTTTAATTATTGCTTTGTATTATTTTGGCATAATTGTAATATTTGTTTGAAAAAGAATTAAATATTGAAAGAATATTTTTGCAAATATACTTATAGTTATAATAATAATAAGAGAGCTGTTAAATAATAGAATTATATCTTTATGCCATTTATTTGTTTCAAATTTATATTTAGGAATTGTTCAGCTATTAAATTTGTGTTCAGCGATATCGAGGTAAGTGACTTTTCAAGCTATTTAGTATTTTTAAATTTTCGTTTATAATTATTTATGCTTTAGTAATTATTCATATGCCTAAATGTATTGTTTCAAAAATTATTATACTTTATTTATGGCTTCCATTTGAATAAAAATGTTACTCTATTTTGTTTAAAAATCCGAATTGTAAGACCTCAAATTTTATGAATAAAGATTTAAATTTTTTTATATATTATTTTAAAATAGTAAGGTGTTGATTTGATAAATGTGATAAGTTATGGGTGATATGTGCAAATTTTCCAAAGTTAACAAGTGGTAATAAAATATTCATTGTGTCGGAGAATATTCATTTGGTCGTGGAATATTCTTGTTGTCGGGGAATATTCGTACGACGGCGCAGTCATTTGTGGGCCCATAACGAAATAATTGTCGGATGAAAAAAATGACAAGAATGAGTTTTCTAAAAATAACGGCGTAGTTGTTACCGTTAGAACTACTGAAATATCTGGTGATTAAAATACAGTAATACGCGGTATTGCACAGTAGCACACGGTATTGCACAGTAATTCAAATTATTGGTTCTTACGTAAGAAGACACTTACTCAATTATTGTTACAGTAATTACTATTCAATATTTTATATTATTGATTCAATAATTGCTACATTAATAATTGTATAATATTTTATTGATTCAATAATTGTCGTTGCACAGTATTTTAAATTATCAAATCAATAATTTATATTATTTGAATAATATTATTAGATAGCATTATTGACAATGTCTAAGGAAGTTCTGTCAAGGAAAGGGGTTATGTTAATCTAATTGCGCGATAGTAAGGAGAAATCTTTATCGAAAAGTCCCCTCTTTCCTGGGAACGACCTGGTTGTCAATATTGTAGTTCTATAATATTATTTATAAATAATTAATTATTGATTTATATGATAAAAAAAATATTTATTTTTGTGGATATAAAAAGGAATTAGTGTTGAGGTATTTTTATCAGTATTTTGGTATAAAAAATCATCGGTTTGTGGATTTCGGCCATTTTACGTTGGGAATTTGAAAAAACTTCCTTCTACAAAGTTGTAGAGAATTAAATTTTATATAAAAGTGCATAAGATTCGTATTTTTCTGATAAAGGGGCTATTTATTATGAATTATTGAAGTTTCAAAAATAAATATATATATATATATATATATATTATATAACATGCGGGAAATTTTATTTTCAAAAGAGATGGCTGAGGTTTTTTTTTCAAAACTTGTGTGCTGCTAAATTTTCTCCGTGAATGTCATTTTGTCAACTATTGTGTGCTACCTCTTCCCTATAAATAGGGTGCTTAGTTAAAAATAAAAATCACACCAGAATCAAAAAAAATTTCTCTATAATATCGAGCGTATTTCTTGTGAGTATAAGAATATTTTGAGTGTGGATAACGGTGTAAATTTTCGTCCACATAATATCCGATATTCTAGTCAAAACTACTCTCCTGTTACGGTAAGGGATGTTATTTTCTTTCGTAAATGATGTTAATCTTTTCAATATCATTATACCAAAATATTGACATGAATTTTATTATAAAATTCTTACTTTTTTCGTCGGGGTTATTAATCACGTATACGACACTATTCACGTATACGGCACTATTCACGAAAAAATTAAATTTCTTCTATATGTCCAAGTTGCTTGATAAGGTTCTTATCTTTGATTAGATCCAAGTTTTGAGCTCTATTCTTGAATTTTGCTCCACAAAGTATTATTATGAAGTATTTTTGAACTTGAATAAACTAAAATGCGAATCCTTAATCTTTGTCCTTTATCTCACTGGATTCGTTATTTATATTATTTTTCATCATCCTCAGTCTTAAATGGTGATACGAAAGAATATCTTTGGCTTGTAGTGCAAATATGAATGATTATTTGATGAATATATTTGGCCTGTAGTGCAAAGATGAATGATTACCTGATGAATATCTTTGGCCTGTAATGCAAAGTTGACAGGTGTTGAGATGAACATGACCAACTGGTGATACAAATGAATATCTTTGGCCCGTAGTGCAAAGATGAATATTTGATTCGAGATGTATATTGATTGATGTTACAGGGATAAAATATTGATGATAGACTTTTAAATCATAGAAGATAGTAGACTTCATTCTCTACTTAACTCTTTTAATGAATTGATATTTTCGCTGCAGTTGTTGATCTAAAACTTGTTGTCCATAATATTTTATCTGATTTGTTGAAGACTAACGATAATTTATTCTTCATTATCTTAGTCATAATATTCTTTACTGGGCTAGTTGAGCTCACCCTTTTCATCTATTGTCCTCTTCAGGGAATGAGAATGTTGTGGGGACTAGTTGGAGAACAGTGTGATGATCAGAGTTAGATCTGTAGAAGTCCTCACTATTCTATAAAATAGTGGGATAATAATTGTAATGAATAAAGAATGAATTTGAATGTTTATATTTCGTATTATATACGATTTGCATTGAAATTTATAGTTGTATGATCGTATTTTTCACGATCTTTTGTTATAAAAGATTTGTATTTGGAATTCTGTACCATGTAATTGGCGACTCAGAATGGGTTGGTATTGAACCTATTTTGGGAGCGTCACAGTTGGTATCAGAGCTTAGGGATATGATCTCTGACGGAGATTTGGGAATAGAACTAGGAGGGGAGAGACGAGTAAATCCTTCGCTAGTGTGTCCTACCTAAGCTTATTTGATAATTTAATTGGTCGGTCGGAGCATATGGTTAATATGTGATATGTTAATTTGTTTAATTAACCCTTGTTTTACGACAGTATTTGAGAATGACAGCTGAAAATCTAAACAATGGAGTGAATGAGACCATTGAGACACCTTTAATCACCAACCAGGAGAACGTGCAACAGGAAGGCAATATTCCTACTGTAAACAACACCACTGATCAGACGATAAACGATGGGATGTTTAGAAGCTTTTTGCAGTTCATGTAAAACCAGACGAGTGAGACTCGTGTTCATAATACAGGTAGGAATAATAACAACTCGCGGCTTGTCACTGCCAAGCAGTTTAAAGAGTTAAGACCACCAGAGTTTCAGGAAAAACCAGATCCAATCAAGGCAGAGACGTGGGTTAAGCAAATTACCAAGATATTTGATGTCTTGGGATGCACAGAGGAACAGAAGGTTCCATTCGCCACGTTTATGTTCCGCGGAGAGGCAGATTACTGGTGAGAATCTGTGAAGCGTACCAAGCCTGCCGCACTCAAGATGTCTTGGGAGGAGTTCCAGAAACTGTTCAATGATAAATACTTTCCAGAAAGTATTCGTCATATGAAGGAGGTAGAATTTATCAGACTCGAACAGAACAACATGACGGTGTCCTAGTACGAGGCTAAGTTCGCGAAGTTATCCCGGTTTGCACCTCATTTGGTGGAAAATGAGGAACGTATGACGCGGATGTTTCTGAGAGGTTTAAAACCAGAAATTCGTCAATACCTCATTTCTCACAAATTTTCTCTATATTCGGATGTAGTGAACAGGGCCCAGTTATTAGAACGAGATAGTGATTACGTTCAATCAAGGGACAATAACCAAGGTCGTACCGGTGGCAACAGTCATCGGAACAATGACAATCAGCATGGAGAAAATTATCAGGCCAGAATCGGTAACCACTCCGGTGGTAATCGTAGCCATGATAATAGAAGAAGTGAGTCGGGGGGAGATTTCAAGAAGAGAAGGTACAACAATGAGAATGAGAAGACGTCAGCACCAGCATCAACTGTTTCTAGGGGAGGAGAACGACCATCGGTCGTATGCTATAAATACGGAGAAGAAGGACACATCAGTCCCAACTGCACACATCAATCCAAGGTGTGCTATAACTGTGGAAAGGAAGGACATATAGCTCGAGTGTGTCCTATAGCGAAACCAAGTCCAGCAGGATTGGTGACTCCAAAGGCAGTTCCAGACAAATCAAAGTCGGTGGTTCCTAGAAGAGCGTTTGTCGTGACTGCCCAAAATGCTAGGAACCCGAATGAATTTATCACGAGTTAGTTAATTATAAACTCTTGCGAAGTTAGTTAATCATAAACTCTTGCGAAGTATATGCTTTATTAGATATCGGTGCTACCCATTTTGTTATTTCACCTACTTGTGCTCAACGTTTGAGCTTGACTTCTGAGAAATTAAACTTTGACTTATCTGTTGAAACTCCGTTGGGTGAAACCTTTGTTACATCTATTGTTTACAAATCTTGTTTGATTCAAATTGGTACCCTCACACTTCTTGTTAATCTTATATCTTTGAAAATTCTTGTATTTGATGTGATTTTTTTGAATCGATTGGTTAACCATTCATCATGCCAAAATTGATTATTTTCGTAAGGTTGTTTGTTTTTATATTCATAACCAACCTGTTGTGCGAATTCAAACAACCAAACCATTAAAATCAATCATTGTCATTTTAAGTCATAAAGCTATTCATTTATTGACAAACAGATGTCAAGCTTTCTTAGCCCATATCACTGATTTAAATCAAAATACATCAGATTTGAATGAGATTTTTGTTGTTAATGAGTTTCCTGATGTATTTTTCGAAGAACTTCTTAGTCTACCAATAGAAGTAAAGTTGAATTATTTATTCACCTTGAACCTGGTACAAAACTCATTTCTAAAACCCCATATCGAATGACTCCTATTGAACTTCAGGAGTTAAAGGTCCAACTACAGGAGTTGTCAGGCATTAATTTTATACGTCCTAGTACATGTCATTTGGGTGCTCCTGTTTTATTCGTAAAGAAGAAAGACGGTAGTATACGACGTTGTATTGACTATCGGGAGTTGAACCATGTCACCATCAAGAATAGGTATCCGTTACCTCGTATTGATGACATGTTCGACCAATTGCGAGGTGCTATGGTTGAAGCACCATGAGGGTCACAGTTGGTATCAAATATTTGGATCATTTTGTGGTTGTCATTATTGATAGCATCCTAATATACTCCAAAAGTCTTAATATTTCTTTACTTAGAATGAACTCAATATGCGAAAACGACGTTGGTTGGAGCTGTTGAAAGATTACGATCATACCATCCAATACTATCCTGAAAAAAAGTGAACGTGATAGCTGACGCGTTGAGTAGAAGATCGTATGCGGATACAAGTGTGATATTGTCAACATGAAGCCCATTTTGTATGACGTACAAAGGATGAAGATAAAGTTAAGGACTCCGGAGACCCACATAATGATGTCAAATGTATGTGTAGAACCAGCTTTAATGGATAGAGTTAAAGTTGTTCAAGCTACAGACTTGGAGCTGATGAAGATGAAGAAGAATGTGCAAGAAGATACTATTCCCGAAGCAAGAATCGATGAAGAAAGATTACTTCGGGTCAAATCCAGACTTTGTGTTCCTAACGACTCTGAATTAAAGTATAGAATCATGATGGAAACACACAACACACCGTTCGCAATCCGTCCTGGAAGTACCAAAATGTATCGTGATCGTCAACATACAATTTGGTGGAGCAATATGAAGAAAGAGATCGCGGAGTTTATCTCGAGGTGTTTGACGTGTAAACGTGTCAAGGCGAAGCATCGAGTGCCAAAGGGTCAGTTTGCAGAAAGTTATGCACACCGATTTACAATTCATTGGTCCATTTGATATACTTGACCGAGTAGAAAATATGACATATAAACTCGCTTTACCTTTAAGCATTTCTCATGTTTATAACGTTTTTCACATATATGTGCTACGTAAATACGTGAAAGACCCAAACCATATTATTGAGTTAGAACCGGACGAGATAGCCGAAGATTTAACGTACGAAGAGGTACCTGTCAAAGATCTTGGACAGGAAGAAGCATGTCCTTCGCACAAAGATTGTACCTCAAGTTAAAGTTTTGTGGAGGAACCATGATATCGAGGAAATGACCTAGGAGTTAGAATCGAAAAATAAAAGCGAGGTATACTCACCTTTTTGACATACCAGGTACGTACGTCAATTTCGAGGACGAAATTTCATAAGGAGGGGAGGTTGTATGACCCCAAATTTTATGAATAAAGATTTAAATTTCTTAATATATTATTTTGAAATAGAAAGTGTTGATTTGATAAATGTGATAAGTCATGGGTGATATGTGCAAATTTTCCAAAGTTAACAAGTGGTAATAAAATATTCATTGTGTCGGAGAATATTCGTTTGGTCGTGGAATATTCTTGTTGTCGGAGAATATTCGTACGACGCCGCAGCCATTTGTGGGTCCATAACGGAATAACTGTCGGATGAAGAAAACGACAAGAATGAGTTATCTAAAAATAACGGCGTAGTTGTTACCGTTAGAACTGTTGAAATATCCGGTGGTTAAAATACAGTAATACGCGGTGTTGCACAGTAGCACACGGTATTGCACAGTAATTCAAATTATTGGTTCTTACGTAAGAAGGCACTTACTCAATTATTGTTACAGTAATTACTGTTTAATATTTTATATTATTGATTCAATAATTGCTACATTAATAATTGTATAATATTTTATTGATTCAATAATTGTCATTGCACAATATTTCAAATTATCAAATCAATAATTCATATTATTTGAATAATATTATTAGATAGCATTATTGACAATGTATAAGGAAGTTCTGTCGAGGAAAGGGGTAACCCGCGCCAGTAACAAGAAATCTTTATCAGAAAGCTCCCTCTTTCCTGAGAATGACCTTGTTGTCAATATTGTAGTTCTGTAATATTATTTATAAATAATTAATTATTGATTTATATGATAAAAAAATATTTATTTTTGTGGATATAAAAAGGAATTAGTGCTGAGATATTTTTATCAGTATTTTGGTGTGAAAAATCATCTGTTTGTGGATTTCGACCATTTTACGTTGGGAATTTGAAAAAACTTCTTTCTACAAAGTTGTAGAGAATTAAATTTTATATGAAAAGGTCATAAGATACGTATTTTTCTGATAAAGGGGCTATTTATTATGAATTATTGAAGTTTTAAAAATAAATGTTTTAATATATATATATATATATATATATTATATAACATGTGAGAAATTTTGTTTTCAAAAGAGATGGCTGAGGTTTTTTTTCAAAACTTGTGTGCTGCTAAATTTTCTCCGTGAATGTCATTTTGTCAACTATTGTGTGCTACCTCTTTCCTATAAATAGGGTGCTTAGTTAAAAATAAAAATCACACCAGAATCAGAAAATTTTCTCTTTATAATATCGAGCGTATTTTTGTGAGTATAAGAATATTTTGAGTGTGAATAACGGTGTAAGTTTTCGTTCACATAATATCCGATATTTCAGTCAAAACTACTCTCCTGTTAAGGTAAGGGATGTTATTTTCTTTCGTAAATGATGTTAATCTTTTCAATATCATTATACCAAAATATTGACATGAATTTTATTATAAAATTCTTACTTTTTCTGTTAGGGTTATTATTCACGTATACGACACTATTCACGTATACGGCACTATTCACGAAAAAATTAAATTTTCTTCTATATGTCCAAGTTGCTTGTTAAGGTTCTTATCTTTGATTGGATCCAAGTTTTGAGCTCTATTCTTGAATTTTGCTCCACAAAGTATTATTATGGAGTATTTTTGAACTTGGATAAACTAAAATGCAAATATTTAATCTTTGTCCTTTATCTTACTGGATTCGTTATTTATATTATTTTTCATCATCCTCAGACTTAAATGGTGATACGAAAGAATATCTTTGGCCTGTAGTGCAAAGATGAATGATTATTTGATTAATATATTTGGCCTGTAGTGCAAAGATGAGTGATTACCTGATGAATATATTTGGCCTGTAATACAAAGTTGACAGGTGTTGAGATGAACATGACCAACTGGTGATACAAATGAATATCTTTGGCCCGTAGTGCAAAGATGAATATTTGATTCGAGATGTATATTGATTGATGTTACAGGGATAAAATATTGATGATAGACTTTTAAATCATAGAAGATAGTAGACTTCATTCTCTACTTAAATTTACTAATGAATTGATATTTTCGCTGCAGTTGTTAATCTAAAACTTGTTGTCCATAATATTTTATCTGATTTGTTGAAGACTAACGATAATTTATTCTTCATTATCTTAGTTATAATATTTTTTACTAGGCTAGTTGAGCTCACCCTTTTAATCTATTGTCCTCTTCAGGGAATGAGAATGTTGCGGGGACTAGTCGGAAATAGTGTGATGATCAGAGTTAGATCTGTAGAGGTCCTCCCTATTCTATAAAATAGTGGGATAATAATTGTAATGAATAAGGAATGAATTTGAATGTTTATATTTCGTATTATATACGATTTGCATTGAAATTTATAGTTGTATGGTCGTATTTCTCACGACCTTTTGTTATAAAAGATTTGTATTTGAAATTCTGTACCATATAATTGGTGACTCAGAATGGGTTGGTATTGAACCTATTTTGGGGGCGTCATACGAATAAAGTATCAAAATAGAATTTTGATTTAGATAATGATATTATGTGATTTGAAACTGTGAAATAAGTATAATTTTAAATACCGAAAATATTGAGAAATTATTTTTTTAGAAACCTCAGTCCGACTATGTACAGAAACGTTAGTATTTACGCTAGTTCCGGAATAATTTAGGATCTATTAAGGCGCACACCTTTAGACACCCTTCGGGGGGCGCTTTTCGGGGCGCGTGCATGATAATATACCTTAGTAGGGGGCGTATCATTGACATTATCAAATCATTGGATCGTGTTACAAGGTTGCTGTAACCTTAGTCATTGGGGTTGTGGATTAAAAGATACATTGAATATATCGAAATCGTTTATTGGAACATATTGAAATCGTTTTCGAATTATGTTTTGTGATTATTGATTTTGATTTTGAAAGTATATATTGACTATTGTTATCTAACAAGAAAAGATTATTTTTGAAAATTATGTTTATTACTGTTATTGAATTCAAAAAGTTATTTCGAAAAAAGGTGTTTTGCAAATTATACTTGATCCACCTAAATAGTAAAGTTTGTCATTTGCTGGGCTTTATCGCTCACCCTTACATAATTTTTAGAGGATATTTGTTAAGAGCCGAGCATTGTGGCACTTTTGTGGATGATTAGAAGATATTTTTGTTTAAGAAGTTTAGGAATATTTTAGAATTATGAAAAGACTTTTTTTTATGCAGATGTGTCTCCAAAGTTATGTTTTCAGTATTTAGTTATTGAATCTTAGTGTAAATTTTGTCAATGAAAGACTGGTTTCAAGTTAGTTTCATTATTATGTTTTCGTTTGGGCTGCACTATTGATATTGTTGCCTTGCGGGTCTTTGGACTTGCATAGTGTGGCACTCCGGACATGTAGCGGGTTCGGGGTGTTACAACCTTTCCCAAAACAACGTAGTTTAAACACGTCTATTAGGCAAGTAACACTTCACAAAACGACGTAGTATAATAATAAATACTGTTTATCAAAATGACACAGCTTTGATAATGGAACTAAATAGAATAAAATTTTAATTAAAAAATTAAATAAATTTTGTCCAAAAAATTATATACAAGAACCCTCAGACCCAGATCCACGAGCCTCGAGCCAAGCCGACTAGGCGGCGGCGCACATGTGGGTTCGAATCAAGACTTGACTAAGTCCTCTTCCTTCCACAAAAGTGGGGTGCCCATTGGGGCCGAAATCTAAGAACAACTTTCTTGTATATAAACACATTAAATTTTTAGTTCTTAACCGATGTGGAACTTGACTTTCCACATGTATTTATTATCATTTATCATTTATAAGGGTGATCTTTGGGAGTTAATATCTCATTCATTACTCCACGAATTTGAGCTTTCAAATACTTAATTTAATCTACTTATGAAGTATAACACAGTGATATGTGGATTTACATTAAATAATTATTAAAATCCACTTTAAATTTGGCTCAAATTCTAACAATTAGTTATTTAGACATTTTACTATTTTGGTAATTGAATGATGATATTATGATTTTGTCTAAGATTTATTGATGGGATGCATTACTAGTTGATTACACATTTTATTAAGTTGTTGGTTGTTAAATGATGAACTTATCCGTTATGTATGTTATTGGATTTATCATCACTTTATATTATTGATGAGTGGGGTGCTATACTAGTTGATTTTGTTTTGATGGTTATATTTTATTTTACTCTATTTATCTTTAGTTTCCATTAATTAAAATAAAATTAATTCTACATAAATAAAAAAAGAAAAATTATAAGTACGAAAAAAATTATAAGTAGAAAAAAGAGGAAGAAAGATAAAATTATATAAAAAAAACTAGAGAAATTGTATGAGTCAAATTTTAAATATAAATTGAGTTTAAGTTCAAATCGAACATTTAGGGGGTATTTAGGTCACTGCTTAATTATTATTTTTTCATTCTTGATTGTATTTCTAACATTAACCAAACATGCACAAAGAATATTAAAAAATTATTTCATTTCCTTTTCTATTTTATTTCTTCATCTATTTCATTCTCTTCTCTATTATATTCTTTTAATCCAAAACTTAACATAGAGACATTAAATGTATCATATACTTTTGAAAATATATAGTAGCTTACATAATATGAATGCTTGTCAGGCAATTAGAGGTGTTGTCGCTCCAACATTTTCAAGCTATATAATATTGAAATTTCTTAACATGTGCCCTTAGTACACATGCTAAGCACACAGTTCAAGAGAATATTCTCTTGAATTATGTGTTTATTCTTTTGAACTTGGTGTAAATACAGAAATCAAGAGAATATGCACACAGTTCAAGAGAATATTCTCTTAACTGTGTGCTTAGTATATGTCCTTAGGACACATGTTAAGAGGACCCTATAATATTTTATACTATAATTTATGGCATAAAACAATTCTATATATGTACAACACATGTCTCAAGCCAGTTGAGGTGATCCAACATTAACGTTACATAAATTATTTCACATGATAAGTTGAGATCATGTCCTTTCAACATGTTTGCAGAATATTATATACTTTTGCTTAAGGTTGTGAAATTTGAACCGGATCGCGGTTGAATTAAAATTAATCGGCACTCCAATTTAGATTGGACCTATTATTCAGTTTTGATCAAAATTCGGATTGAACTCAGTGGTTCAACCGGTAAAATCAATTAAGTTGACTCAGTGAACCAATTTTAAATTAATTTTAATATTAAAATTAACCAGTTTCAGTAATATTGTAACTTAACTTTATTATGTTTTAATTCATTTTTATAAAAAACGAGAATTTTTAAAATGTTATTAATTACTAATAATATCTATTTTTATATATTTATGACGTCACCGGTTTATTAACGGTTCAACTATTTGTTGAATCAGTGACTCATTCATCCGATAACTTTTTCGGTTCGATGACTGATCCGAGTATGAAAATAATGTTTTTGCTTATATATAATATTACTTGTATTTATGATTTGATAATAAAATTGTTATAACTTAATTTAGGCAAACTGTAAAATTGTACCGTTAAATTATGCAAATTTGAAATATACTCGTTAACATTCTAAGTTTTGAATATTATAACTAAATTAGATCATGTAACCTGTGCCTCCGGTATTTTCAAGGGTTAAATTTATCCGAAACTTTGAACGGTCTGGAATGATTCATCAGGTTGAGCAGGAATTTTTTTTCTTCAAAATCATTTGTCATTTGATGTTTTGTATAGATAAATTTTCACTTTGGAGCCATGTACTTCCGCCTAACTAATTTCAGTAAAACACGTGAGAAACATGTGCATTTTATGAGAAAAATTGTTCTATTTTATAGAAAATAATGTTCCCTCAAAATAGAATGGTAAATAATCCTTTCGATAATGACATAGATTCCAACCCATAATAAATATCTTGTATTATAACTAAATAAAATAGTCCAAAAAGAAAATAAACACAACCTAAAGATTATGGATTAAATACAAAACAAATCAAGTATTTTGATTAAATTAAAAAAATACAAGATTAAGTACTCAAAGGACTTCAATATTCTAATCAAATAAAAAAAGAGCAAAAAAGTTATTCAAATTATTCAATTAAAACAAATTACTGAATAAATTAAATTAATCTTAATGATTTAATTACTAATAAACCCATCAATTCCAAAAATTTCAATATCTGTGTGAAAATCATCACACTTTAACAAAACTAGCCCTCTCAGCTCTTTTTGGCTTAAATTTTGCTCCTGCAAGTTGAAGCTTTTCCTGAATAACTAAAGTAGCCCTCTCAGCTCTTTCATGGCACCGCGGTTATCCGCTGCCCCAGAGCCTCCCCCGGTAAGTCTCCTATCAGTTTCTTCATTCTTTTGGCGGCCAAGTTCTGCTTGATGCTGCCTTCGTAGCTCCTCCTCTGACATCTCCTGATTAACCAACCTGAGTGTTGCCTTAAACGCATTCGCCTCAGCACCATTTGCTACCGCTTTGGCATTTGGCTGCTCCTCTTCTTCTTCCTCCTGTTTGAATGAGTATGCAATGTTCTTCATAGCTTTGGAGATTGAAGCGGTAACCACTTCTGGAGCATTTTCACCAACAATAACTGTATTGGCGTGCAACATAGAAACTTTTTGGGTGTTTGGGTTTTTGGTATCATTCTGCAAACCCTGAAAACCAAGTGACACATTAAAAACCATGCCAGCTTTCAGCATCCTATCATTCTTGCCGTTCAGACTAAGCCCTGATTCACGAAATTCAAGACCAATTCCTGTTCCAGCTGATCTTGTCAGGTTTGCCACCCATTCAGGAGCATCCTTCTCAACCATGGAGCAACCTTATTTCCCGGTTTCAAAGCACTAATAGCTGCTTTTTGTGCCCTAAGTAGGACCTCATAGGCCTTACTCTGCATTGAGTTGGCATCAATCAGAAAAGTTCGCGCAACATTTGAGCAGTAGCTATTGTAACGTGACCCAATTGCACATAAAATAACACTAGCAGAATCATAGCACAGGTTCTGATCATTGCTTGATGCACTTGGTTTGAGATCAAATTCTCCTCCGCTCTGAAAAATTGGAGGATAGCAGATATCACAATTCTCCGCCTTCAGCTTCAGCTTCACCTTTGCAGGTTCAATAATCATCTTCTTTGTTTCATCCATCAATGAGGAATGGGAAACCTTTTTCTCCTCCTCAATGATCCTTTCCAGCTTTGGTTCCACAAAATGCTTCATCACCGATGAAGTCAAATACGCAGCTTTCCTCACATATGTAATCTCAGCACTGTCCTTCACAGCAAACAAATCTGAGAACCCATTTGATATATCAGTGAGCATAATACAACTCTCATTTTTTAGTTTCTCAGCCCATGTCTTCTCCAAAAGATTCCCTTCAGGAACCTCCCTCTCTATGTGTCCAACAACAGAGGCATCATCATGACCATCTAATCTCGACTGAGCACGTATAGCACTGAATATAGAATCCATTAATGCAGCTCCATTGTCATTTTTGGTCTTTACATGGATAACAACTTCAACGCCCACTGCCTCCTTAGCAGGTTCTTTCACAACCTCAAGTAAAGAAGCCTTCTTCTGGCTACACAAGAAATGGATCTGCTTCTTGATGAATACCATGATAGTATCCGGGAACTCATAACCAACCAACCAGATATTCAGGGCGGATGATTTTAGATACCTCAAATCCTCTGATGGCGGAGGAGGAGTTGCTACAGCAATAACTTCAGAAGAACCCCACACATCATTAATATTTTCACTCCAGTGCGAATATAACATCTTCAACCTCTTCCTGAAGTTATCATGATTGATAGTATAAGCACCTGCCGCTCCACTGCCTTTTCTTTGTTCAGCCATTGAATTTAATCTATAATTTCTCTTGTTCACTGCTACTCATAAACTGTGAGACACAGCAAATAATGACTACCAGTTTGCTGTTTCCTATCTATTGGGAAAATGAGATGGGAGTAAAGAGGGAAGTTTACGGGAGTTTCGAAGAGTCTGGAAATTTGGTTTATATAGCAATTGGTTCTATAAAACACGTATGTTTAATTGCATTTAGTATATGATAATTAGTGTGTTTTATTGTTTTTTTTTAATTATTGTTATCTTTTTTTCTCTAACTTGTATTAGGTGCACCAAAAGAGAGCAAAATGACAGAATAAGACGCTTCTAAATTTTTGAATCTGTGTTATATTTGGCAAGGATAGAGCAACTGGAAAACATGTTTTGTCGGCTGCGAAAAATGATCCAGTTAAATGAAAAGATTCAAACAAATGATGAAGATGATGACTTTACTCCAACCTGCAGTGAGGAAATATCTAGCAAATCCTCTAGTTTCAAGAAGACGAAGAGAAAGTCAAGTTTCCATATTGATTTTGAATCTGCCATGGAGAGGGATGTTAGCCTGTTACTATTCTCGTTGAACAACTCGAGATCATCTACTTAATTTGCTAATTTTCTTGGATTGGAGACTTCATTAAATGAGCAACGCAAGAATCTCAGTAATGCGTTGACTAATGTGCCCGATCTAATTGATAGTAAGCGTAACAAAATCATGTGCAAGCTCTTGTTCGTGAGGACTTTATCCTTCTCGATGAGCGAAAAGATGGTTTTGTCAAGGATTTATTTAGTGGAGTGCTATACTAGTTATTTAGACATTTTACTATTTTGGTTATTGAATAATGATATTATGATTTTGTCTAGAATTTATTGATAGGATGCATTACTAGTTGATTAGACATTTTATCAAGTTGTTGGTTGTTGAATGATGATCCATTATGTTATTGGATTTATATCACTTTATATTATTGAGTGGGTGCTATACTAGTTGATTTCGTTTTGTTGATTATATTTTATTCTACACTACTTATCTTTAGTTTCCATCAATTCCAATTAAATTAATTCTAGAGAAATTAAAAGAAGATAAATTATAAGTAAACAAAAAATTATATGAAAAATTATAAATAGAAAAAAAGGAAGAAAGATAAAATTATAATAAAAAATCTAGAGAAATTGTGTGAGTCAAATTTTAAATATAAATTAAATTTAAGTTCAAATTGAACATTTAGGGGGTATTTAGGTCACTTCTTATTTTATTTTTTTTCATTCTTGATTGTATGTATTTCTATAATCAACCAAACATGCACAAAGAATATTAAAAAATTATTCCATTCTTTTTTCTATTTTATTCCCTCATCTATTGCATTCTCTTCTTTATTACATTCTTTTAATCCAAAACTTAACATAGAGACATTAAACGTATCATATACTTTTGAAAATATATAGTAGCTTACATAATATGAATGCTTGTCAAACAATTAGAGGTGTTGCCGCTCCAACATTTTCGAGCTATATAATATTTTATACTATAATTTATGGAATAAAACAATTCTATATATGTACAACACGGGAGCGGTTAGCATGAAGTTCAAAAATTGATAAGTTGGTCAATTGGCCAATAAAGTGTTGACATGCAGGTGGGGAGATGTTCTCTCTCACTGCGTGTCAGCATTCTATTGACCAATTGACCAACTTACTAATTTTTGAACTTCATACTAACCGGATCCGTACAACACATGTCTCAAGCCAATTGAGGTGATCCAACATTCAAGTTACTTAAATTATTTCACATGATAAGTTGAGATCATGTCCTCTCAACATGTTTGTAGAATATTATATACTTTTGCTGAAGGTTGTAAAACTCGGATCGGAGTTGAACTGAAATTAATCGGCACTCTAATTTAGATTGGACCAATTTTGAACTTCATACTAACCGGATCCGTACAACACATGTCTCAAGCCAATTGAGGTGATCCAACATTCAAGTTACTTAAATTATTTCACATGATAAGTTGAGATCATGTCCTCTCAACATGTTTGTAGAATATTATATACTTTTGCTGAAGGTTGTAAAACTCGGATCGGAGTTGAACTGAAATTAATCGGCACTCTAATTTAGATTGGACCAATTACTTAATTTTGGTCAAAACTTGAATTAAATTGGTTAATCAGCGATCGAACTAGTGGTTCAACCGGTAAAATCGATTAAATTGATCAAGTGAACCAGTTTTTAATTATTTTTAATATATTTTGTACCAAAACTTTCTATTATTAAAATTAATCACTTTTAATAATATTGTAACTTAACTTTATTATGTTTTAATTCATAAAAAATGAGATTTTTTAAAATTTTATTAATTACTAATAATATATATTTTTATATATTTATGACGTCACCGGTTCAGTAACGGTTTAACTACTTAACCTAAAGATTATGAATTAAATACAAAATAAATTAAGTATTTTGATTAAATTAAAAAAATACAAGATTAAATACTCAAAGGACTTAAATATTCTAATCAAATAAAAAAAGAACAAAAAAGTTATTCAAATTATTCAATTAAAACAAATTACTGAATAAATTAAATTAATCTTAATGATTTAATTACTAATAAACCCATCAATTCCAAAATTTCAATATCTTTGTGAAAATCATCATACTTGGAAAATCCAACTTTAACAAAATCCCATATTCGTTGCCCATTCTTCGCCATCCCTCAAATCCGACCTACAAACCCTTCAATCAATAAACCCTCAATCCACCCATGTCATTTCTTGCTTCCTTTATTTTTCTATTCTCTTTCTTCGACTGCTTTGTTTTAACTTTTATCTCAAATTTTTTACCATTATGTTACGTTTGAATTGGAAGAATATTGAAATTGGTGAAATAATAGAATAAAGAATGGAATGAAATGAAGATCGAATAATTCGTTTCATCCTATTCTGTTATCGAGTGTAATGAGTTATTTCGCGCGTTCTCTCTTGGAATAAAATTCACTAATTTGACAGAAATAGAAATGATTTATTCCATTTTAATGAAGCAAACAAACACATTTTTTTTATAAGGTTGAGTCATTCTATTCCCCACTTGATTCTTACAATCCAAATGCAGAATACGATTTTATTCTTTTTTCATTTACGGGAACAAATAATTTATGTCTCCAAATGATAATACTCCTTAGTTGATGGTTTTGGTGATGACAAACAAATACAGTCATTGTTAGCGGCAGCCTGCACATGTGATTGGTTGAGCTTAATGAGTTAAGAAAGCCGAAAGGACAAAACTAAATTGAAAGATTTCAAGATTCCAATATCAAGAATTGGTCAAAAGCATAGGATCTTTATGTAAGATCTTAACATTTCAATTGATTTTAGGCTTAAACCTCAAAAAATAAATGTATAACTTATCTAAAAATATATATTACCTGACTAGATTGTGTTTTAAAGTGGAAGGTTTTTAAAAAGTTTTGTTACGTATTGCGAAAGATTTCTGTTGAATTACGATAGAAACTTTTATTAATACATGAGATTGTATATAATTATAAAAGTGATACAATGTATCAAATCAATTCTTATATATAAATACACGTACATAGATGATGTCAGTTGACGTCACTCAATCAATTCAATTTGAAAAATCGTACCTTCTAATTTAAAAAATAAGTGAGTTAACTCAGTTAATTTGACAAGTTATCCTATATAATGATCGTCGTTTCACCTATCTCTGTTAAATTGGAAATCGATTCATTTTCCTCTTCTGTTGGCATTTTCGATAATTTCCCTCGATCTCTATAAATCCTCTTCCTCTATGAAGCTCTTCATCCTCGAAACGTCCGCTACCTTGCCCTTCCTCATCTCCTCTCCCTAAACCAGGCGAAGCTTTTCATCCTCGAAACTAGGTTGGTTCGCCTTCTATTTTGGTTAGGATTTATCTAAATTCCCACAAATTTCTATATTTATGTACATGTGTATGAAAGGATTTGTGTGATTAGTTTCAGTTTGATTGGTTCTGTTCAGTGCCATAGGCAGCTGAGGCTTCGTCCTCCACTTACAAGCTGCCGCCGCCCGAAACCTTAGGTCCGGCGAAGGATTCCGATGGGGAATCAAGAGAGCAGGAGGTTTGATCATATGATCCGTCTGTTTGTTGTTTTTCAAAGTCAATATTAGGGGATAAAGTAAACACTATTTGATCTTTGCATTCTCGATCCCCTTTTATATTACCCTTCTACCATTTTGTGCCATGAAAAAGCCATTGTTATCAATTTAGAGGTTTTTTTGAATTTATGTTGTGCAAATATCTGCTATGTTTGATCGAGTTTTGGGTTTGTTACTGATTTTGGTATTGTTTGTTGTTTCTGGGTTGGACAGCATATCAAGGCTATTATTATTACCGAAGAGGTAAGCATTCATGACACAGTGGAAGACACTAAAGAGGAAGAAACAATAACATGAATTGAATCTAAGTACTTTGCAATCACAAGAATTTACAAAATTTGGGATAAATTGACTAAGCAGCCACAATATTTTATAAATCTAATAATAATAATGAATTGGTTGTTTTTTAATTACATCAGTCTTGCCCCATATTTATACTAGTAAAAGGAACCCTAATCCTATAAAGAAATAACAAATTGATTTGGAACAAAAAACCTAGCTAAATAGCTTCCTAATTACAATAGAATTGAAATTTTCCTAAAATAATTACTAATTAATAATTAAAACTACCTGATTACTAATTAATAAATAAAAAAACATTAAATATTTAAATTTTTTACGAATACCAAAACATAAATTATATCGAATATTGGCAGATAACTCTTCCCGTGTCATTCCCCTTTTCTTAGAGAAAATTCGACTTCGAATTTTAAAATGAAATAATATCAAGCACCAACAGTTAGACATTCACACTCTTCTTTGTACCATGTATTCACGATGTTGCTTCTCAAAAAAAAAATTGGAAATAATTTTGAAGTAATCAAAGCCTTCATATTAGCCAGCACTTGCAACAAATGAGGAGCGATGAAATCAAAAATTTCAAGTTGTCGAATATAGGATTTTGAACAATCTCTGTATCCTTATGTCGCGATGACTCCAAATCACGATCTTCCTCAACCACGAAGCTTGGTTCGTGTTTAACAGTAACTACTTCTTCAACTACCTCCTTTTGTGTCTTCCACGTTTTCTACTAAAACGGACAAATCACATGGTTGAAAAGTAAGATTGATGGCGCTACAACTTTCTTTAAGATTTTCCCTACTGGCTATATGATATTCTTGCAACACATTCTAACTTATTTTGACGCACTTCTTTAACTCTTCTTTTGTCAACTTGATACTAATGTTTCAATCCGACAAGTCTATAATGTGAATACTCTAATTCGTCCAAAAGATCAATATATATTGGGGCAACAAGTTTTTACGATGACGAATGTAAATCTCATAATCTAACAAATCACATTCATTCTTAAGAAATCAGTATAATCCCATAATTGTTCAATTCTTGCCTTTGTAGCTTTAGACATTTTCGCTACACAAATCTGGATTTATTTTTTTTAATAAATAGAAAATTAAAAGATAGATTCGACTAGTTTTACCTAGTCCCCACGATAAATGAACGGTTGCTTGCAATTCACGACTATAAGCAGGTTCAATCAACATCATTATCCTTCACACTGACATCGGAGTGAGTTGTCTACACACATTCAACAACTATCAATTCACAGACTAGAATCCTTACTCTGACGCCAACTGACACAACGGAAGACGGTAAAGAGAATAGAAACAATCACATGAATTGAATCTAAGTACTTTGCAATCACAAGAATTCACAAAATTTGGGATAAATTGACTAAGCAGACACAATATTTCATAAATCTGATAATAATAATGAATTGGTTATTTTTTAATTGCATCTGTCTTGCCCCATATTTATACTAGTAAAAGAAACCCTAATCCTATAAGAAAAATAACAAATTGATTTGGAATCAAAAACCTACCTAAATAGTTTCCTAATTACAATAGAATTGAAAATCTTCCTAAAATTACTAGCTAATAATTAAAACTACCTAATTACTAATTAATAAATAAAAATACATCAAAAATTTAAATTTTTCATAAATACCAAAACATAAATTATATCGAATCTTAGCAGAAAACTCTCCTTGTGTCAATTCATATGTAATTTTAGTTCTTATATGTGTACATATACATAATTGGTGTTTGGATTGTTTAAATTTGTTAATTGTGGTTTTGGTGTTGAGCATTTACGATTTTTGATATTGGGTAAAAAAATACTTTTTATTGTGGTTTGGATATGAAGTGCTTAATTAAGTTGAAGCATAAGTATTAATATACTTGTTGGGATTAGGGGTGAGCAATTCGGTTATATCCGAACCGAATAGCTTATTCGGATATAATCGAATACCGAAATATTTTAAATTTTACTATCCGAATAATTAACCGAACTGATAAATAATCGAATTACCGAATAATCAAATTTTCAATTCGATTATTTCGGTTAATAACCGAAATTAAGACATTAGCAGTCAAAACCATAATAACCAGATCTGAAGATTTACTAAGTGGCATGAACTCATAAACCATAAACCAACATCTGTTCTCCTTACACATATCTGATGTATGAAAAGATCGTATGCACCATTACCCACCCCTTAGCATAGTCACAACTCTGAGAGTTGAGCTTCTGACCAGAAACATATGATTTGCTGCCACAATTAGTTACGCTGGTAGAGTAGGACTTTGAGGGTGGTTGTTGAATCTGACAGAACTCCGTTGAGGTTAGATGGCTCACGATCCGAACAAGATTCAATACCCACCACACCAGCAGTCAGCAGACATCAAGATCTAAAAACCCAAACCCAAAGGATCCCCTTAACAGATCATAACTTCATTTCCAATAGAGGAAGAAACAGATGGTGGCCGTATAGGAGGAAAGGGAAGGGAAATCAGGTGTGCCAGATATCATCGTCGGTGAACTCCAAACAACTGAGTCCCTACGATCCATCCACAAGGACCACAACCAATAGATACCCATACTCCCATACTATACAGAGGAAATAAACTGCACAACCTATAAGCCACCAAACTTTGCTAAAATAGGTGAGAAATCGAAAATAAATTTATTCGGTTATTCGGTTAACCGAATAACAATATTTCAATACCCGTATCCATACCCGAATACCGGAATATTAAAACGGTTATAACCGAATTAACGAAAATAACCGAATAACCGAAATAATTTGGTTAAAAAAATTCGGTTGTGATCGGTTATTCGATTTTATCCGTTTTTTGTTCAGCCCTAGTTGGGATATAATTATTTGGGTTTAGCCAAGGTGTAGCCAAATCTATTTAATGGACCGAGTTTGGTGTTGGCACATATACGTTTATTATCTATTTGCTCAAATAGTAGAGAGTTCTTATTAAAGTAAGATTGTGTTTTTTATTTGGTGAGATAAGGAGATCTAACTTAAGAAGGAAGCGATCAATCATTAATTGTAGTTATAAGATAATTCTGAAAAGAACTTCTACTCCTAATTGGATTCGGTGGATATGACAGATATAAATACAGTAATAAGCAAGGGTTTAGGATTTTGGGGATAGGAGATAGAAGACAATAACATATGACACAAATAAATAATTTGTACTCTTCTTATTATTATAGTGGATTTATCTCTCTCTCTCTCTCTCCGTGGTTTTTTCCCAATTGAATTTTTACGTAAATTCTTTTATTCATATTTTATATCTTTTTCTTTATGTTTATGTGAGTGTATTTCGTGAGTTTGATTTCACAACAATACAATCAACAGTTAGCGCGATTTTGGCCTGCTATTTTGGTGATTTCGTCAGGCGTTAACATTGGCGCCGTCTGTGAGAACACAAAAAATATATTTGAAAATCACCAACACGATTAATGTCATCTCTGTGACGACTTATTATGATAAGAAGGCGAATTCTGCACATAAAAGCTAAGTGATTTTTTTAACTATACATGTAATATATTGTTAGAGTTTATGTCCTAGAGGCCAATTCTTTGATGTAATTGCTTAATATTTTTTGATATTATATTTGATTGACTAAATGAATTATTTTATTATGGTTTTATTTACTGCGTTATATAAATGTTAGCATAATAAAAATTACTTAGAATAGTGATACAAATTATATAGCTTCAAGTATGTGACTTGAACAAGAGATCAAATAATTACAATTAGTATCATTGCTCTTAAATGTTCCTAGTCGAGTAACATTATTAATGGGACAACAATGATACATTGAGACTAGTATGTGGATTGACTGATGACCAAGTCTCATTGGTCATAAATATATGAATTATTGAGTCAATGCATAGGTATATGTTAGTGAACAATGTATTAGACAGACCCACCATGAGAATTCTACGTGGAGTATTACGCAAAGTGTCATAAACTAATTCTCATAGTGACAATGATATAATGATCCTCCGACCTGAAATCACTATATTACTACACGAAAATTTATGTACTTTGATATCATCAAAGGTCACCTTTAATAGGGTGGACAATAAAGGTGATTATTGGGTACATCATGAATCGTGTGAGGAATATGAGTGATCTAGATGAAATTTAACCTTCATATATATTAGGGGTGATATCCATAGGCCTCTTGATTGAGTAGGACTATGAAATGCATGGTCATGCTCAAATAGTGATTTGTTTCATATAGTCTACTCATTGATCAAGAAAACTCAGATTAAATTATGAAAAGTATGACACATTCCATGCCTCGAGTTTAATCTAGAATGTCAAGGTTAAAAGGATTAAATTACATTGAAACATTGGTCACGAAAAAGTTGCATCGAATCATCGATCTTATTATTACTTGGGTAGCAGTGATGCATTACTAGATGCCAGCTCACTGTTTATAATTTTATAATATGATTTTAAAATTATTGTCAATGTAATAATAACCTATAGGGTCACACACTTAGAACGTAATTAAAAAGGAAATTAATTTAAATTGTAAGTATTTAAATATGTCAATATGATTGATAGTATTTAAATTACGAATTTAAATTAATAGGATAATTTGTATATATGTATATTAATTAAGTATGACTTAATTAAGATATAATATATATAAATTCGAATTTTACTTTTCTAATTGGATTAGGTTTTAGTTAATTCCTTTTGACTGCTATATATATATATATATATATATATATATATATGATATATCAGCCGTTTTAAAGAGAGATAATATCATAAACCTAAACCCTAGCCGCTCTTAGAGAGAGACTAGAGAGAAAAGCTTCAGAAAATCTAGATCTTTGGTGGCTAGTACCGCGGCTCTCTTTGCTGCAGATCGTGTGACGATTCGCAGGGCGTTCGTGTGGATACCGTAGAGGCACAGTTCCGTTGGATTGTATTGAAGATTCAAAGCTGTTCCAAAATTTTTCACTAGTCTCCATTCAAGTTTAGATAATCGATAAGAATATAAACCTTTGAATTAATATATTTTCGCATGGATCCTATTTTAGAATTTTAAAAATTATTTTTAAATATTTTAAATTTCGCTTGCTTTTATCTGTCCGAAATCCTATATATATATATATATATATATATATAATAAGTGGATTCTGTTATTAAATTAGAAAAGCAACATAGTTATTGCTACTACTTTACCTTTAATATAAATTTTGTACCGAAAGGCGAAAGTCCTTGGGTTGGTGAAAATTTCTTATGATGTTATTATACCTATAAATGATAATGCTTATTGTTGCTTTATGTATGACTTACCTGATTGATTTTCTTTATCTAGAATAGCACATCATATTCATACACGTGGTTGGAGGTGATAATTTTGTCCTCTGGAGACTCTCATTTGCCCAATAAAATTCAACAGACAAAGAAAGAGAGAGTGCCCGCCTCCACCCATGTGATTTCTCTGAGTTGACAATATATGCGGGACCCATATCATTCATCTCCAATACTTTAACTCGTATTCAAGTGATATTATCACGTTCTGAAGTTTCAAAAGCAGACTTCCAATATCAGACTAATCTTTACAGCGGGAAGCCTCAATTGCAAATTCCTTCCAAAGCGAGCAGTTTTTATCAGAGCCGCACTATGTAATTGATTGATGATATTTATGATACTAAGTACAACAAGCTTTTGTATGATAAATCGGCGGGCAACTGTCAAATCTGTAACCATTTTCACTCCAACTTTGTGTGTTCTATATGGGATGGGCTCTGGAGATTCATTTATTGGACGGACGAGAAGCACATCTGCCCAAGAATAATTTCTCCAAGGTACTTTTTGCGGTCATGAGTAGGCTTCGCTTTCAAAGTTGATAACGGCCAGTCAGCCCTTGCGCATCGGATTCATGTTTGCCATATCCTTCTCCACTTGACCCATACTGCCATGGGTTCATCTTGCTCATGCCACTTAAGTTCTGAAAGCGAGGAGGTCCCCACCATGTTACTACTTGGCAATCCACTTCCCAGTAGTATCCATAAGTATCTGAGAGCCCTCAGAAGCCAACCTCCCTCCAGTGCACTCATATTCAAGTGATATTATCACAACCTGCTTATATCAAGTTCCATTGTTCAATTCATGTGGTTCAAAGCAGCCTTGCACATGACTTTTGGCGGCTCTCATGTGACTTCGAGTCCAAATTCAGTTCGGATTAAATTTTGTTGGATTGAACGGAACAATTGGTTCAAGATAGATCAGACTTAACTTACTCATGGCACTCTTCGAAGCTTCGGCAAGTTGGTTTGGACTTTTAATGTGGCAATACGTTCGGACTGCAGGACCCCCCTTTTTATTTAACACCAGTGTGTTTCTTTTGGTTCAACTGATTGAAGCTTCGGGAACACCTCACTACACGTTCTCTTTCCTCAAAGTTTCTCTCACTGAGCCATCTACATAATCGGTGGATCTAAAGTGTTTTGAAGATTGGTTGGTGATTTGTGATGGAGAATAAAGGGGAGGGACCGCTCTGGGTTTTCGGTTATGGACGACTATTTCAACGATCGATGCAGAGATCTCGCGCATGGAGACACGAAGAAACAATTGAGAATCAGAGGAGTTCAGTGAGCTAGTCGGAGACAGACAGAGAGAATTGATCGGAGGACGGGGAGAAAATTAAGAAGATTTTTGTTCGTAATCTCCATCAGCATAACATATTCAGCGCTCTTACTGGTAGTCTTCGATGGTCTTCGGTTAGCGGCAGGAGAAAATATTTTTGGGCAAGATATACAAGCATGGTACGAGTCCCGACGGCCTAAATGTTCACCAATGACACTTCGGGTAATAACAATCCACGTCGACTTACTTCAGACTATGTCTCGTTGGCTTTATTATGTCTTCGGGTATCTACAGATGGAGTTATAAGGTAGGAAAAAAGCCTCCCAACTTGGGAGGACAATTTTGGTGTTATAAGGTCGGATGTCGTTATAAGTTCGGAACATTATTTTTGGTGTTCGGTGGAACCTGTTCGGCTTCTAGGAGCGAACATGATTTTTGGTGTTCAGTGAGATCTTCGGCTCCTGGGAGCGAACATGATTTTTGGTGTTCGGTAGAATCTGTTCGACTCTTGGGAGCGAACGAGGTTTTTTGGCGTTCGGTGGAATCTGTTCGACTCCTGGGAGCGAACGAGATTTTTTGGCGTTTGGTGGAATCTGTTCGACTCCTAGGAGCGAACGAGATTTTTTGGCATTTGGTGAGATCTGTTCGATTCCTGGGAGCAAACGAGATTTTTTTGCCTTCGGTTGTAATAAGGTTGGTTCTTTGGCCTTCGGTTGTCATAAAGTTGGTTCTTTGGCCTTCGGTTGTGATAAGGTTGGTTCGGTTGTGATAAGTTTGGTTCGGTTATGATAAGGTCGGTTATTTATCTCTTTGGTTGTGATAAGGTTGATTCAGTTGTGATAAAGTTGGTTTAGTTGTGATAAGGTTGGTTCCCTTTATCTTCAGTTGTAATAAGGTTGATTCTCAATATCTTCGGTTGGGATAAAGTTGGTTATGTATATCTTTAGTTGGGATAAGGTCGGTTATTTGTCTATCTTCAGTAGTGATAAGGGCGATTATTTATCTAAATTAGAATTAAATAAACGAGTGGGGCGGCAATATTAAGAGCCAAAAGTTTCGGTTCGGCATATGGTGTTTGGGTGTGACAGCTTGTCTTCGGCATATACGGATCTTTTGTTGGTATAAATTTGTATACTCTCTTATTTTAAGTTCCTTATAAATAAGAGACTGGGGGACAATGTTGGGATGTAATTATTTGAGTTTAGCCAAGGTGTATCCCAATCTATTTAATGGACCGAGTTTGGTGTTGGCTCATATACGTTTATTATCTATTTGCTCAAATAGTGGGAGAATCCTTATTAAAGTAAGATTGTGTTTCCTTTTTTGGTGAGATAATGAGATCTAACTTGGGAAAGAAGCGATCAGTCATTAATTGTAGTTTTAAGGTGATTCTGAAAAGGATTTCTACTCCTAATTGGATTCGGTGGATATGACAGCTATAAATACAGTAATAAGCAAGGGTTTAGGGGATTGGAGATAGAAGACAATAACATATGACACAATTAAATAATTTGTACTCTTCTTATTATTATAGTGGATTTCTCTCTCTCTCCGTGGTTTTTTTCTAATTGGGTTTTCACGTAAATTCTTGTGTTCATATTTTATATCTTTTTCTTTATGTTTATGTGAGTGTATTTCGTGAGTTTTATTTCACAACAATATAATCAACCGTTAGCGCGATTTTGGCCTGCTGTTTAGGTGATTTCGTCAGACGTATAAAATCAGGCGTTAACAATACTGAAGTTAGAAAATTTTAATATTCTGAAAATTGTCTTTGCATGCATCTAATTAGAGTTCAATAATGTATGGTTTGAATTAGAAAGAAAGTCAATTTTGTAAGGCTATTAACTTCTTTTCCCCTTAAAAGGACCTATCCCCAAAGTTGTCATTGTGCAGACAAAATTGCCCGTGCTAAGAATAAAATTGTAAGCATACACTTGATTATTTACTTTGATCGAGTTCCTCCATTATTTAAAATCAATAATATGAAAAAGTTAAATTATTTGATCAATTTTAAATGCAAGGATTAGATGAGATGAAGACGAGGATACAAGAGATGGAAAACGAAGCAACAGCTGTTAGAGAAATGCAAGCCAAATGTATGCCAAAATTCAACTCACTTTACTTTTTTGTATTACTACTTTGAGGTTTTATAAATTAAGTGATCAAATGATTTTACATAGCTTAAATAGTGTAACATAATTCATTTGGAAAGTGTAGTTAGAAGTGTAGTTGAATAACTTTTTGTTTGTTGCAGCTACAAGTAGGAGGGTACTAAATATAGTGTTGGGATAGTTCACATGAATCTCATATCGGATAAATTCAAGAGTGTAGATGGTTTAATAAATATGGTGGAGCCTCAACCTAATAGATTAATCTTTTAGGTAAGGAGGTGGTCCAATATACTTATTGGATCAGTTTGATGAATTGATGTGGGATGTGAATTGTATAATAACACTATAAATGGTATTAGAGTTTATGGTTAGATGGGCCCAAGTATCAGGTGTGGTAGAGCAAATAGAGTTGAATCAGGTGGAGCACAAGGTATGATTTTAGTCTGGTGGAGCGGGCTCGGGGTGAAGCACAAGGTAAAGAGATGGTCCAACATGCTTATTGGGCCAGTCTGATGAATTGATGTGGGATATAGATCGTACAATAACACTACAAAATGGTATCAAAGCTTATGATTTGATGGACCCAAGTATCAGGTGCAGTGGAGCAAATAGAGTTGAATCAGGTGGAGCACAAGGTATAATTTGAGTCGGGTGGAGCGGGCTAGAGAGATGACTTTGGAAAATTTGTTTAGGGTTCCACGTGTGCCTCGGGCGTGGTGGAGTAGTATTAGCGTCGAATGGGGAGCTCTTGAAGGATTCAAAGAAGGTGTGCTTAATGGTGAATACTCTAGAATGATACTTGTGATGGATATTCAAGTGAAAGGTGGAGATTGTTGGGATAGTTCACATGAAACCCATATCGGATAAATTCAAGAGTGTAGATGAGTTAATAAGTATGGTGGAGTCTCAACCTAATAGATTAACCTTTTAGGTAAGGAGGTGGTCCAACATGCTTATTGGGCCAGTTTGATGAATTGATGTGGGATGTGGATCGTACAATAACACTACAAAATGGTATCAAAGCTCATGGTTCGATGGGCCCAGGTATCAGGTACAGGTGGAGCAAATAGAGTTGAATCAGGTGGAGCACAAGGTATGATTTGAGTCGAGTGGAGCGAGCTCGGGAGATAGCTCTGAAAAATTTGCTCAGGGTCCCACGTGTGCCTCGGGCGTAGTAGAGTACTATTAGAGTCGAACGGGGAGCTCTTGAAGGATTCAAAGAAGGTGTGCTTAATGATGAATACTCTAGTATGATACTTGTGATGAGTATTTAAGTGAAAGATGGAGATTATTGGGATAGTTCACATGAATTCTATATAGGATAAATTCAAGAGTGTAGATGGGTTAATAAGTATGGTGGAGCCTCAACCTAATAGGTTAACCTTTTAGGTAAGGAGGTGGTCCAACATGCTTATTGGGTTAGTCTAATGAATTGATGTGAGATGTGAATCGTACAAAACAAGTCGTTGGGTTTTTCTTTGTGCTGCTCTAATAAAAGTAAGAATAGAACTACTTAATTAAAGACATTGAAATTATTTTCTCTTTTCTTTTTACAAAAAATCTCACTCTCCATATTTCATATATGGGTAGGGTCTTTGATCTACATTAAAGAGACCCTTCCCAAGTTTTTTCTTACATTCTTCCATTTTATTGTTCTTACTTTCTTCTTTTATGGAGTTTTATTTTCCTAGTTTGATTTTTTTTTCAATCTATGGAGTCTTTCTTCTCCAGTTTGATTTTTTTTTTTCATTTTACGGAGTTTTTTTCATGATCTCTCCGTGGAGAAGGTTTGATTGGTATCAATTGGTTCAAATTTGGATGTAAGGTTATCATGACTGTCTCTTTTTCGTTATTCGTGTTGAAAAATTACGCAAGTCTGTATATTTGTATATTTTTATCTATTTTTTAAAACTATATATATTTTTTAAATTTCAAATTTCAATTTAAGACGGGAGAATATATCAGATCGACTCTAGTGTTTTTGTTGTTCGATTCAGTTATCACCCGTTCTTATTCCAAAGCTTTGTTAAAAAAAAGGCATTGAAATTAGAGAGATATGGAAATGATACAACTCACAGTAACAATATTTAATGAAATATAATTTATATGATTACTAGTTTTTTGTCGAATGTAAAATGCCAATTAATGTAAAATTGAAAACGATAAAATAAAATAAAAATGCATCAATTCTTTTTTTATTTCTTATATATATATATATATATATATATATATATAGATAGATAGATAGATAGATACAGATACTCCCTCCGTTCTTAAAAGATTGTTGTTTTAGGAAATAATTTTTGTTCCAAAAAGATTGTCGTTTTGAGTTTATCAATATACATTAGTTATTTTTTTTCTACTTTACCATTATTTAAAGTTTTCTCCTATTTAAAGCTTTCTTCCCTTCCCAATGATTCTTATTCAATTCAATGCTATAATCCAAGTAGTAATTGGTTGAATTGAATAAAAAATATTAGGAAGAGAATAATTGGTTGAGACAATTAATAAGAGTAGTATAATATTTTCTTTAGGTATTAATTATATTCCTTAATCTGTGTGCATTAACTTTAAACAATAATTTTTTATGAACAAAAGTAGTATTTAATATAAAAATAATATTATCCTTATATATATCCCCACCCCCTCAATTTAAGAAACAAATTCTGTATGGCAAGCTTAGGAGTTCACGTCGGAATGGGTGTGGCAGGCGAAAGTTATGCCGAACCTACTCCACATTATCATGGCTAATCAGTAAAAAGGGTGGACCATATATTATCTTTTAGGAATTTCTTAGCATGTGTTTTTACGGCACATGTTAAGCACACAGTTCAAGAGAATATTTTTTTAAATTGTGTGCATATTCCTTTGAACTTAGTGTAAATATAAAAATTAAGAGAATATACACACACAATTCAAGGAAATATTCTCTTAAACTGTGTGCTTAACATGTGCCTTAAGAGCACACGTTAAGAGGACTCTATCTTTCAAGGGACCAAAAATGAATATGAAAAGCAGCAACCGAATGATCCAAATGGAGTGTAAATATTGAAAAAGAAAATGAAAATAAATTGAATAATAATAATAATAATTTATAATATAATGAAAAAAGAAAATGATGAATTAATTATTATTAGTTATGTGCATTATTTAGGTACTGCATTACCTATCATTTATAAGAAGATACTCCCACCGTCCTAAAAAGTATGAGCAAAATATAAAGGAAGCTGATATTTTTATATGTTAAAATAATATTTTTACATGAGTTTGTCTCATATAGAGGTGAGACCAATTCACTATTATGTGATAGAGATTATGTAAAAATATCAATTTTTTATATAGAAATATCAGTTCTCAATATAAATTTCACTCATATTAAGAAAAGCAAAAATAGAAAAAATAGAGTAAATAAAATTTCAAAATTTTTCTTAGTAGTCCCACAAGATTCATAAAATGATAAATAATTTTTTTATACTAATGGACTCTGCCGCCGAATGACATAATAATCCTTTACTTTATGTATTTTATTTCATCATTTTGAGAACAAAAATTTATATATCTTTAGTCATCTTTCTAAGTACAGAGAGAATATAATGTAAAAAGAAAATGATTCATAATTATTATTAGTTATGTGCACTATTTAGGTACCGCATTTCCTATCATTTATAAAAAGGTTTAAATTACCTTATGGACCACCAAGTCCTCTTGGCTCAATGGTAAAACAATTACTTATAAGACTTTGAGTCCAAGAAGTCTTGGGATCCCAAGGCAGAAATGTTAAGATTTCAGCTTGAATTAGCAAATAAATAAATAAATCAAATGGTCCGGTTTGATTCGTACTTGTTTGACTAAAAGTTCAATTTAAACTCGACTTAAAATGTAAACGATTCAATTACTAGTAAATTTTAAATTTCAATAAATTACTCGAACCTTTTTAAATTTTAATTTTTTGTTGATACTCAAATCATATTCTTTTGAAAAGTTCAAACTGTTTGAATTTGATTCGAGATCGTACTCTACTCAGTAGGTAAACGAGTTTCAATCAAAATTTTATTTTAGACTCGAATTTGAGCAATTCAATACTCAACTCGACTCAATTTATTTACACCCCTACTCACACTATGCTTCCGAGTTTAGGGAGATAAGAAAATAAAGGAATTTAGCATTTTTAAGTGAAAAAAGAGTTAAGGAAAGAAACTTTAAATTCTTTCCTAATGTTCGAGTTTTGGAAGAAAATTTAACTTAAAATAACATATTACTATTTTGTTCTTATGAGATTATATTTTAGAAATTATTATAAGGGCAATTTTGGTATTTTAGTCTGTAATCTAAGTGTTTAGTAAATTTTCTTCCAAATCTTTCTAAATTTGAAATGAAATTTTTGGGAATTTTTTAAAAAAATCCTCCTTCCTTCTATTTTATTTTCTCTCCTCTAAAAACTTACAAATAAAGAATTTTTATTTTACTTCTTAAATTTCCTCTCTCAACTCCATTTTGAAACTCACAAGGATGACAAATTTTAACTCTAAAAAGAGTATGTATAGCAAAAAGACTGCATTACCCTTGATTTTACGTGAATAATATTTTTAAAAAAATGCTTTTAGAACTTAAGACCCTCATAAATAAAGAGAGCTAAAATAATTATTAAATGTATTTAAAAATGAAATTATACAAAAATGTGTGATATAAACTTTAGCTTTTGTTCAAAAATGTTAAATATTAATTTTGATATTGTGATTTACCCAAAATATTTCCTCCAAAACCATAATGTTTTTAAAATTGATATATTGAACCTGAATTTTTACCTAAGAAAAACACTTTTGGAAAATAACTAAATACTAAAGTATTCCTAAATTTAATCTTAAAAACATTTTTACTCCTCCAAACCAACTCCAAATAAATTATTCTTATTCTTAGACAATTTTTCCCTCAAATGTTTTTAAATATATTTAGACACATAAAATGCTAGACCAATAAAATAATATTAGGGGTCTAATTATTTTATTATTTCATGTAATATATATATATATATATATATATATATATATATATAATAAAATACAAATGATTTTGAATTTTTCGTTCACTCAATAAATTATCTGAGCCATTCAAAATTTGAGATAAATTCTATCGTCCATATAGTGCGGGACACCGTTAATATATATATATTATATTATATTATATGTAATCTCATTTAAGCCCACAATTTTTAAGATTTGGTGTCAGCTGGTAGCTACCACCAACCAGCTCAGTGCTCATCATCAGTCATCACAAAGTTTCTTGCTAAAGTCGCCCAACAACCACTCCTCTTCATCCTATTTTCCCCTAAATTTCTCTCTCTGTCATTTGGGGTTTGGTTTTTGCCTTTTTGGTGAGCTCAATCGTCCCTTCAAAGCAATCAGCCTCTTCTTCCCAATCCATCCCTCCTGTATTTCTATAAACTAGTATTACATCCAACTTTAATCGATCAATTTTGGTGAATTAGATAAAGAAATGGCTCGAAAGAAGATCAGAGAGTATGATTCGAAGAGGCTCCTCAAGGAACACTTGAAGAGACTCGCTGCCATTGATCTTCAGATCTACTCTGCTCAGGTATACAGTTTTGAAAAATATATCTGTTCTTCCTTTGTTTGAATCTTTTCTTTCTAAAAGTGTTTTGATTTTGTTGTGTATTCTGTACTGATTCAAAAAATTAAGAATTGGGTCTTCGTTTTTGAAGGGAGGGATGCATTTGTTTGCCAGATTAATAATGATCAAGTTATTCTAGTTCTCTTGATAATAAGTTATCAGAAAGGTTTAGAAAATCGAACTCAGGTTCGTTATTATATCTAAGAAGTACTTGAAAGGTTTGAGCTGAAAACTACTTGAGGTAAAAGCCAGATTTTACTACTTGCCAATAATAAGATTTACATTGCAATTTAAATATTGCAAAATTAGATGGGAATGGTGTCAGTATTGCGAGTTATATAAGCTAATAATAGATCAAGGTTAGATTTTTTTTTCCTTTTCTGTGTGTTGAAATTTGAATCAGGCTTGGAAAAGAGGTTCCAATGTGCAAGAAGTCATCTTTATCGCTGTAATTTGGATGTTGGGAAACTATTGGGTAGAAAAACATAAGCTAAATGATAGGTCTCGTCAATTGATCTGTCAATATTTAGTATTTTGAAAACTTTGATGGAGAACAAGCATGGTCACATGACCAGTTTTGGTAATTTGCATCTTTGTTTTTCCATTTGCAAATTGGAATTATCAGTACAAATTTTGAGTTTCATCTCTCATAAGGTTCTCACAGTTCAACTAGAAGATATAAAGATATGTTGTTGCGAATTTAGCCATTCTTTTCCTAGCTGGATCAGAAACGCCTAAAATGTCATCTTAGCATATGAAATGTTGAAATTTCTTACACAGTTCCATCTCGCTTCACAACCTAATAGTATTTAAAAATCTCTTGGAACCATATTAGCGACCAGGTGCCAAATTTATCATTTAATTTGCTGGTTTTTCCATAAGTAGATTTGAGATAAAATATCTTTTAGAGTTAATAGTTTACCCTCCAGTACCACTAATTTATTTTCACCAACAATATCATTCTCATTTCTCCGTTGTCTATATTTTATATACAATGAAGGACATGCTTAAGAATTACCCAGCCTTTCCTGATAACTTTTATTAGAGGAACTTACTGATTGGTGGATGTAACTGAATCATTTCTTCACCTTTAATCTAGCAAACAATAACATTTTCGGAATAATTCTTACAGTTATCACATTGATTGTCACCCTGATGGGATTCAAAGTACTGCATAATACAATGTCTTGGGAGCTTTACAAGTTGCGCATAATTGTTTTTTTGGAATGCACAAGGATGGATTGGGAAGAATAACAAGATTGACCTTTTATTCAAAAAATATTAAAATAAGAATAAGTAGGTTGACCATATTTCAACTTACTCCCTCCACCGGTGCCGCAGGCAAAAGCATCAACTGCCAAGATTCAAGAAACAATAATAGTTATATTGGCTAGTGTTTTTTTCCCCTTGTGAAAAACAGAATAGCACGATAAGTTGATATTTCCTTTCCAGAAACAGACCTTAAACTTTTATATATAAACATATATGCACACACACACACACACTCACTCACTAGAGAGAGTTCTCCACTAGTAAAATTTATCATTTGTAAAATTGAGCATGCAATTAGAAAAGCTTAAAGGAATCAAAACCCTTTTATATGTAATCTTATAAAAGCTTTTTCCTTCTATCAAGGAATTATTGCTAAAAGATATATTACACAACTATACTATTTTTATGCCCTAATGCTAATATAAATGATACTACAAAAATTAGTAACCCTATACTATACAATATATTTAAACTATTGCTGGATATATTATCTTAAGGTGTGTCATTCCTGGAATGCTGGGTGTTCTCTTTGGCAATATTTTGTGATAAAGTCTTTTCTGAAGAAAAAAGAAAAATATATTGTGCTGCGAAAAGTAGAATTTTCTTTTAACAAGCATGATCAACTGTTGTAATGGTGTAAATAAGTGTGATCTTGGAGCACGGTGCTGCCTCTTTATTTCATTGAACCTTCTGCTTCAAATTATGTTGTTTGTTCCTCAATGTTAAATGAGGTACTTATTAGAACAAAAAGAAGTTCAATTGCCTTATTTGAAGTAATTTAAAGCATATTTTAGTAGTATGCCTTACTTTCAGAAAGTAAAGTTGATTCTTTTTTCCCTAGGTGACTGAATCCACAGACTTTACCGAGTTAACAAACAAAGAACCATGGCTCTCATCTGCAAAGTTAGTTGTAAAACCTGATATGTTGTTCGGGAAGCGTGGAAAGAGTGGCTTGGTAGCGTTGAATTTAGATTTAGCTCAAGTTGCTCAATTTGTGAAAGGGCGCCTTGGTGTGGAGGTGATTAGCAAATTAACATTACTTAAAATTTTTACTGCTGTTCATATGATTTTAGTCTATTTCACATGAGCACTGCATTGTCAATAGGTTGAGATGGGAGGTTGCAAGGCACCAATAACAACATTCATCATTGAGCCGTTCATTCCCCATGACCAAGAGTATTACCTTTCCATAGTCTCTGAACGGCTAGGCTGTACCATTAGCTTTTCAGAATGCGGGGGCATTGAAATTGAAGAGAACTGGGACAAGGTAAGTTGATACAGTAGTAATGTTATTTACTACCCTGACCTATTTCTTGTGTGACCGTATTTCGTTACCTGTATTGGGATTTATTTATTTGGGTTTAAGTCAAGCTTGATGACGTTGTTCATTTTCTCATCCATACAGGTCAAGACAGTATTTCTACCAACTGAAAAGCCTATGACGCTGGAGGCTTGTGCTCCATTGATTGCTACACTTCCTTTGGAGGTATGTTTCTATATAGTTCCAAAAGATTTTGTTTCCTTTATTATTTATTTATCGTCTTGAAAGTTATATAATTTTTAAGTTTTTCACAATTGTAAAATCCTCGAGCCTCTGACTACCTTCCTTGATTTACAATTGAGTTCTATCTGAGAATTTGCTTTCTTTCAAAGTTTATGCTCTCAACTATTTTGTGCGAAAACTAAAATCTATGCTTCACTACCTAAACTGATGAAGGTTGCTTATGCTCTTATATCATTTCAACCCTTTTTTCTGAATTCTGTTTAGTTGATATTTGTATGAGTTTCAAATTATGCCCTCTATCCGTCTATTCCTTAATCTGGTTATGTTTGCTTGTTTTTGGACTCAGGTTCGACCGAAGATTGGTGATTTCATTTTGGGAGTTTTTTCTGTATTTAAAGGTATGAATCAGAATTACTGTAAAACGGAAAGAACTAGCTGTTTGCCTTACTTTCCTAGAATTTGTATTCGCATTCAAGTATAGTACGGCCAGGTGACAACAAGAATTGTACACTTCTGTGATCTATGATCAGCAAAAATAATTGAGGAGTTGTACTTTTATCTGTTTTCAAAAAGGAAAGGGAGGCTGTACAACTTTTTTTGAGTTTATTGATGCTTCTTGTGTGACAATTTTTTTTCTTCATTTTTTCAGTCAGTGACATGTTTGAACTTTCCTTATTAAAACCTCCGCAGATCTAGATTTCAGCTTCCTTGAGATGAATCCCTTTACTTTGGTGAATGGGGAGCCATACCCTTTAGATATGCGGGGAGAGTTGGATGACACAGCTGCCTTTAAGAACTTTAAGAAGTACGCTTTTTGGTTTGATATAGTCAAACTGACTCCTGTACTCTGAGTTCAAGCTCAATACTGTGATATCTTATCCTGTATTTTTAAAAATTCAGGTGGGGCAAGATAGAATTTCCTCTGCCTTTTGGAAGGGTTCTGAGCCCAACAGAAAGCTTCATCCACTCGTTAGATGACAAAGTAAGTGCATGCTTAGTAATATGTATGTGTATGAGTATGGCAATGGAAAATTCCTTTGATTTATTAGTGTTTTAAACACTAGTATATTATAAGTGCATCCTGAGTTGAGGTAGTCTGTCAGCAACTATTAAATATTATCATAAAAGGACTTTTAATTTAAAAACTATATAAGAGAATAAAATAGCAGGAAATTCTAATATAAGAAAGATTCTTTTTGGTGTAATGTCAGTTGAACCTCACTGCCCATACCATTAAATAGAACAAGTATAAGCCTATAGGCTATAGCTGCAATTTACTCGGTCATACTTTTCTGTAATTTGTTGTCTTTTAGTCTTTCCAATTTAGGCCCATAGTGCACTCCAGGATATTTTTATCTTGCTCTGCATAGCAGAAAGCTTATCCACTAATCATATATCTTTGAACATTGCAGACTAGTGCATCTTTAAAATTCACCGTCTTAAACCCAAAAGGTCGCATCTGGACAATGGTGGCTGGAGGTGGTGCAAGCGTAATATATGCAGACACCGTAAGTGTTTCTACATGTTATGCCCAAAAATCCCCAATTCTTCAAGTTTATGAGCAATGAGGCGCATTCAAGTGCAATGGTAAACCTCAATAATTTCCTTCCCTTTCTGTTGGACCAGGTTGGAGATTTAGGTTATGCATCTGAACTTGGAAATTATGCAGAGTATAGTGGAGCTCCTAATGAGGAAGAGGTGTTGCAATATGCCAGAGTTGTGATTGATGTAAGAATATCAATCTCATCTTTCCAAGTGTCACATGTGCAATTTGTATACTTGAGTGTTGAATAATCTATTCTATTGATGTTTTTCAGTGTGCCACTGCGGATCCCGACGGTCGTAAGAGAGCTCTCCTCGTTGGAGGAGGTATTGCCAATTTCACTGATGTTGCTGCCACTTTCAATGGGATTATTCGAGCCCTCAGGGAAAAGGTACGATTTCATGAATAACCTAAAGTAGTCTGATACTTTAATACTCATTTTCTACATTAAGTTCATACTACATCTTGTTCGACAGGAATCCAAGCTTAAAGCTTCAAGGATGCATATCTATGTTCGAAGAGGTGGTCCCAATTATCAGACTGGTTTGGCAAAGATGCGTGCCCTTGGAGAGGAATTGGGAGTTCCTCTTGAGGTATGATATGACATCATTGCTTTCTAGATATGTGAGCACCTTGAATTGGTGTCGGTGTTGGGTTTTTCGTGCTGCGTTAACTTAAGCAGCTGTCCTGCTTACTCCTCGGGCATTAAGCCAATTTAGTTTCTTATTAAATCTTTTCAGCCGAGTGATGGCGTGGTTTCTTTTCCAGCTCATCCCTTAAAACTGCTGGCTATATAGGAGCCTTTTTAGTTTCAAATATATATTGAACTTTTTTATTTTTTAATAAATAAAATGGAAACTTAATTATTCTATTTTATGCCACAGGTCTATGGACCCGAAGCTACAATGACTGGCATTTGCAAGCAAGCAATTGAATGCGTCATGGCTGCTGCATAGTCTTTACGATTCGTAATCTTTTCCTCCCAAGAAAATGAGAAGAAATGGTCTGTGTTTGTTTCTGGAAAACATGTTTTTTTTTTTCATTTTTATTTTTATATTGAAAGTGACAATGTGATGATGTTCTAGAACCTAGCTTGGGCTTTTTCTATGCTAGTTTGAATGTTTGGGAATCTTATTATTATTATTATTGTATGTGACTCCTTGGAATTTACTCCCTGGCTTGCGAAATTAATTTCATAGCTTTATGTTTTGATAAGCTTGAGACAAAGTACAAGAATATCATGTAGTAAAGATGAATTATCTTTACAATTTAACAATTTAGATAGCTCAAGGATTAAGGAAAACTAATGCCAATCACCTTTTTTTATTTTTTATTTTTGTCAAGGGTTGTTCAGTTATTAGCATTTGCTATGTTTACCGGGTTTGGACTTCTAAACGTTCTGAACGCATCAAATACGAACATTGTGTACCCAAATCCCTCTTTCAAGAACCAAATATGTCCCATATAAACCATCGGAAAAGATCAAGGACATACCTACCTCTTGATCCTACATACCTTGCATACTCCCTTTAGCGACGGACCGGACGGCGGTTCAGTCCGTCGTTATAGATTCGGTTTGTCGTTATATGTTGTCCGTTGCTAAAAGCTAAGACGACGGTTCTCTGATATAGCGATGGACTGAATTGTTGCCCGGTCTAGTCGCTAAAGGGGGTGAGTATGGATGTAAAATAAAGGGGCGAGCCCTTGAAATGGACTGTATAAACCATTTTATGTCATCATAATCATCCAACCATGCTCTGAGGACTGATCACAAGAAAATTCTTGTCCTGACTTGTGATTTCCTCCAGTTGAAAAATGAAATTGATGGATGGAATTAATTAGTCAAACCTGTGTAATAACTTTGCTCAACCACTATTTCTTTCTTTAGGTCATAAAAAGGTAGGTAGGAAGGAAGAAATAGTAGACAATCAAGCAGAGCAAATTACTGGATATCCTTTAATGGTATATGCATAAATTCGGTTTAATGGTATTACTTGTTAGGTATGGGAAGTCTAATTTAATAACAATGCCATTAAAAATGAAAACTTGTAAATGGAAATGGTTGAAGGACTTTATATATGGTTCATGGGGGTGGAGATATGGAAGAGATTAGACAAATTGGTGGAGCTATTCAAGCCAAAAGCCAATAAATTTTCGAGTCGAGTCGAGTCGAGTTAGAAATTTTCAAATACAATTCGAATTCGAGTATGAATTTAATGTTTCGAGTCGAATTGGAGCAGTTTTCTGTTTGCTTCGATTCGACTCGTTTACACCATTAACTATGCTAATGGCCATTGCAACATAGTACTTCTTCTTGAATTGTCTATATCAAGGGGGTTATGGTACTCTTATGTACAATAAGGAAGTAAATATACACCTAAAAACAGTTGCATCATGGTACATAATTTGTATATATGATGCACCCATTGTTCCAAAGTTGAAATTGAATGGAAGCATTTAATATGTACAACTGTATTTAGGTTGCCAAACAAACTGCTCAAATAGTTCACTAATACACATATAGAAAGCTGTATTCAGTATTCACTATAAGGACTTTCCCTAAAATAGAAAGACTTCCACTATAAAATGGATTTGCATGCAAAGACTATTAAACTAGAGTAACAAAGAGAAAACCAGAGTAAACAAAGAGAAGTATTGAGATGGAGAAGTTTGCTAAGGTGCTACTCATCTTCATGGTCATTATTACTGTCTTCTCATCAGACGCTATCGAGGGAGGAAGGAACATCAAGATTGATGAGGATCAGCCGCAGACCTTCCCAGGTGTTCCATTTCCAGATATCCCAGGCTTTCCTAAAATACCAGACCTTCCTAATATCCCATTGTTTCCACCATTTCCATGCTTTCCCAAAATCCCAGGCTTTCCAGATTTTCCCATTGGATGTACTCCAATGGCCAAGCCATGAAATTAATTAAGAGAAATGTGAGTCTGTCGGGTCTCGATCGGTTAATATATATATTGGTAGCTAGCTAGTATTTTCTAGATCATAGAAATAAAACAAATAATGTTTCTAGTACTACCTTTTTCTTTTTCTTTTTGATAATGTGGAGTTTCCGACCCGCGGGTCGACTAATCTTTCCAGCCTAATACCAGAGCGATTTGCTACCCGACTTGCATCGGGGGTACCGTGGCCACCATGGGGCTTAATTCAACCTTAACAGACGAGCTTAAACCGCTGCGCCAATGCTGGTGGTTGCCTAGTACTACTTGGTTGTAGGTCATATATATTTGATGCATGGTTCTCTTCTAAGATTTTCAAACAACTATATACATACATACATACATATATATATATATATATATATATATACATATATATATATATATATATATATACATATATATATATATAGGAGCCGGATCAGAAACACTACCTTAAAGAGCACTTTTTTTAAGTTTTTAGCCTTCTCTACTCAAAGGCTCCCGCGACCTTCAGACTCTCTCCACCTCGACCTTCAGACTCTCTCTCCGCGACATTCAGACTCTCTCTCCTTCGAACGATTTCGTCACAAAATTTCAGAACGGAGGAGAAATCTTCCCAAATCCTTCGATCCAAGCCCTAAAATCTTCACAGCTTCCGTAAGTCCATATAATCGTGCCCTAGAATCGGAAGAAATCGGACTTCAAACTCTTCACAAATCGATAATTAATTGATTTTTTTTGCGAAGTTTGGTCATTCTACTCTGTTTTATATGTATATAAGTATCAGATTGGTGACGATTTGGCTTAATTTTACTCTGTTACTAGCATTTGTGTATTTTTAAACAAAAGTTTCATAAAGTGTTTTTTGGTTAACTTATTGGGTTTAACCACGAAGTTTCATAGATTGGGTTTACTCTGTTTCTTCATTCATGCTTTAATTTTACTTAATTGGATTTGGCTTAATTTTATCTGTTACTCTAGTTTCTTCATTCACCTGTGGCCTTGTATATTTGTTACAGTTATCCTCACGGAGGAAGTTTAATGATAATGGAAAAAGCTGCAATGATAGTTATTTAATTTGCTTGGTGACTTGCTTAATTCTGTGTCTTCCTGTTGGGTGACTTGGTGTTAACGAATGGACAGTGAAATGTGTTGTCATGTTCAGGTGTTTTTTGCTCACAGTTTTGAGAACAACAGGCTAATTAATGGGCCAGAGCTCAAAGGACTTCACACATCCAAGTTAATGCTACAGATGATTACTTAGTGCACTAAATGACTTTGGATGCTAAGAACTCAAAATATCAGTATTGTATTTGTATCAAGCCACCCTTTAGCAATTGTCTGAGATGTTACTTCTTTCTGGTGTGGTGTTATCCTTAATGTCAGCTCGTAGACAACTCATATACAATTTCATTGTGTTATTTATTTTTGTTCGTTGGCAAGCAATATTACTGTTTTACAAAATTTCAATGTCAACTGTTGTGATTCAAGGTCTATCATTGTGGTATTCTTTCTAATTCATTTTGTTTTTAAAATGTTGGAAGGTTTGATCTTATTTGGGAGAGTAGCAATTTTTCCTCTTTTTGGAGTCTGCATTTTTTAAAATTATGATGTCAATAATGTGATATGTTTTCTGTAAACAAAAATTGCAGGACAGAGGGTGATCAAAATACTTCCAACCGGATCCAGTTAGTATGAAGTTCAAAAATTAGTAAGTTGGTCAATTGGTCAATAGAGTGATGACACACAGGGAGAGAGAACATCTCCCCGCCTGTGTGTCAGTACTCTATTAGCCAATTTACCAATTTACAAATTTTTGAACTTCATGCTAACCACTCCCCTTTCAACCCAAGAAAAATCCTGGGCTTGACAGAAAACAGCATTAACAAATATACAACTGTACAAATGCATAAATACTATAGCTATCTGTGCTCACAATCTCGGATAACTTCATTCCAGAACCGCACAACTGCTAAAACAGAGTGCTAAAACAGAGTAGCAAAACAAAGTGCAATAACAAAGTGCAATATCTTTGCTTCATTACAATTAATTCATTACATTTAAAATAGGGACTTCACACATCCAAGTTACAATTTTTTCCTATTTAGGCATCTTCTTTCACAGAGATGGTTCCAAAGAAATTTCAAAGTAGCAAAATCACGGAAACCCATGTGATTATCAAGTAAATCCTCTGTTTGCGTTTAACATTTTGAGCTTCATTTTCAAGAGCCCTCAACTTCCTCAACAAATCAGGAATCACTTGAATGGCTCTCGGCTGCATTGGAGGATCATACCACATGAAATATCCGCAACCATGAGGCTGTCAAAAAAGAATTTTTTTTCAGAACAAACTTAATATCAAAGGAAATTGACTAAAAACTACTTGCTCTTGCAGTTTGACATCCATAGAATCGACGACCAGGATTCAAATCAGTGCAAGAAGTTATCAACATAGCCGGGCGATGACAATGGCAGTGATTAACTGCGGCCATTTAAGTTGACTCTTTCCGGTGTTGGGGATGTGGTGCATGCAATATTAACAAAATAAATCAAATGAACAAAAAAATATATGTATAAGGGAAGTGTCCAACTCCAACCAACTATTTGTTGCAAATAGAGGAATAACTTCGCAAAGAAACTCACTTAACTTGTGAACGCATGATAAGCCAAAATATTTAGCAGATAGCAATAACCATCCATTATAGCTGTTATGAGTCATATTCCCAGATGACAGCAACATCTAGCTAACCCGCTATCTTTTCTTAGATAAAGTGAACCTCACAGTCTCACAAATACAGCGGAAGCACATAACAATTTTAAGTGATGTCAAAGGAAACCCTGGATTCCAACAGCAATAGGGAGGAGGAACAAAAGGCTTCTAAGCACCATGAAAGAATCTGAAGCTTCTCTAATTTAATTAATTTTTATTAACACATAAAATTGCATTAAGATGTCAGTTATAAGAATCACCCACCAAATTTCTGTAGATAATATGCGCCCATACCCTCAGCCTCAGTATGTAAATTGTTTTATTAATTTCTCTCCTATTAAGAATTTATAATTTATTTAAAAATCTCTATATTTATATACTGCAGAAAGAGATTTTAATCGCTTTTTGGTCCATGGGTACATTTTCAACTGAAGCAAATTAAATAACTATCATTGCAGCTTTTTCCATTATCATTGAACTTCTGTGTGAGGATAACTGTAACAAATATACAAGGCCACAGGTGAATGAAGAAACAGAGTAACAGAGTAAAATTAAGCCAAATCCAATTAAATAAAATTAAAGCATGAATGAAGAAACAGAGTAAACCCAATCTATGAAACTCAGTGGTTAAACCCATTAAGTTAACCAAAAAACACTTTATGAAACTTTTGTTTAAAAATACACAAATGCTAGTAACAGAGTAAAATTAAGCCAAATCTTCACCAATCTGATACTTATATACATATAAAACAGAGTAGAATGACCAAACTTCGCAAAAATAATCAATTAATTATCGATTTGTGAAGAGTTTGAAGTCCGATTTCTTCCGATTCTAGGCACGATTATATGGACTTACGGAAGTTGTGAAGATTTTAGGGCTTGGATCGAAGGATTTGGGAAGATTTCTCCTCCGTTCTGAAATTTTGTGACGAAATAATTCGAAGGAGAGAGAGTCTGAAGGTCGCGGAGAGAGAGTCTGAAGGTCGAGGTGGAGAGAGTCTGAAGGTCGCGGGAGCCTTTGAGTAGAGAAGGCTAAAAACTTAAAAAACACGGAGCTTTTTGAAAGATAGCACTGTTTAAGCGAAAAGTGCTTTTAAGGTAGTGCTCTTGATCCGGCTCCTATATATATATATATATATATATATATATATATATATCATGTTGAGCATTTAGTTGTAAAGTTCTAATATCTTTTACCATGTATCATGTTAATCCATCCACTACCAGCGTTAGTTGTAACCAACAGTTTGCAAAAAGTTGAATGAATGGATTTTTACATTAGTGCTAGCTAGTGTCCGTCCAACTGTTTGGCAGAGATGTCAAATAATTCGGCGGATGATAGTTAATAAACACAGGTTGCCTAACTGTTTGACAGACTATATATATATAGGCTACAATTAGGGTTAGCTGTGGACATATCTTTCGCACATTGAATTGAAATAGCATGGCTGAAGTACATGTATGTTCAAATGAAGTAGCATTGTTGAAACCACAAGCAATTACAATCAGGATCACTTTAATTTGTCCACTCAAAATCAGTGGTTCAGTATTTGAAGTTAATGAATGCATGAAAATAAATAATGAAATTACACCACAATCCAGCTGCTTATTGGCATTTTCATGGCTAACCTGTAAATACATCAATATGCATGGGACATAAGTACAGAATCATGTTGCCCAGCTTGGATATTTAATTATACAGTTTTTCCATATATTATATCCCCAAGAGATTTGCATTTCACATACTTTAATTTCTTTGGGGATGATTGTAGCCACTTTTTAAAAAATCATGGTGCAGTTTTGGTTCAATCCTTTAAACCTACATCAAATTCAGTCCCAAATTACTGAAAGTCCTTACAGATATCTAAGTTATTAAATTTCCAAAAATGGATTGCATTGAATTAATTGTGGCTTTTTTTAACACTTGACAAAGTAGTCCAGCTGTATTCTGCAAGTATTGTCACTATTTTTTTATTATGCTACTATTTTGTTATAATTTTTGTATAGAGAATTGATATTAATTAGACCAATCCACTTCTTATGCGGGTGCGGACCATTTATAGAGACGGATCATACCATCGCTAAAGTCGTCGCTACAGGATATGAATGGGCTTTAACGACGACTTTTGGGCTATGGCGACATTTCATATGCTATATGGTGACGATCCATACCCTATGACGACGACTTTAACAACAGTATGGTTCGTCGCTATAGGTGGTTCGCTTACGAAGCACTCTACTAATTAAACATCTTAATCATAAAGGAAGGAAAATAAATATATATTAAAAAATAATAATAATGAGTTTTAAATAAATATAAATGATTAAACTTTAACTGCCAATCTTATTAAAAATAAATAATGAGTTTTAAAGTATAGTTCATTAATAAATGAATGTTAATTTATTTATTTTTAATAAATATAAATACAATAATAAATTCTCTAAATTATAATTCAAATAAGTTTTCATCATTTTCGAAATCTTAAATTTCAAAATTAATGCTCTAATTACAACTATAACTAGAATAAGAAAAAATAATTAAATAATAAGTTGTAAAGTATAGTTCATTAATGAATGAATGTTAATTTATTTATTCTTAATAAATACAATAATGAATACTCGAAATTACAATTCAAATAAGATTTCATCATTTTTGAAATTCTAAATTTAAATTTCGAAATGAATGCTCTAATTACAACTATAAAATGAGAAGAAAAAAAATGAAATTTAATATGTATAGTTCATTAATGAATGAATGTTAACTTATTTATTTTTAATAAATACAATAATCAATACTCTAAATTATAATTTAAATATGTTTTCATCATTTTTGAAATTCTAAATTTCAAAATGAATGCTCTACTTATTAATGTTCAGATGTCCATTATAAGTAGATGTTCATTTTATGTGTATGGAATAATACTGTAGTGTGTGAATATTTATAATCTATAATTAAATTCAAAAATTTACATTGAATATTTAATTATTTTTTCTCAAATACTTAATTAAAACTTTAATAATATGTTAATGGGAGTTTTATTTATTATTTATTCTCAATACATAGATTACATAGTTATAAAAAATTATTTTATTTCATTATATTTATGTAGAGTAGTGAGTTATAATGTATGTGTGACAACTAGTTAATCTAACTTGATTCAAAATTGACATTTAGCTTATTTTAAATATTTGGACTTCTAGTTTCTAAATAATTGGGCAAATGAAAGCAAGGTTCTCAGAACCGGACCGTTCATCGAACCGAAAAAGGTACCAGGTGGATGGGTCACTGATCCAACCAGTGGTTGAACCATTATTAACTTAGTGACATCATTAATATATAAATATATATTATTAGTAATTAATAAAAAATTTAAAAATCTCATTTTTATGAACTAAAACATAATAAAGATGAGTTATAATACTAATAAAAGTGGTTAATTTTAATAGTAGTTAATCTAACTTGATTCAAAATTGACATTTAGCTTATTTTAAATATTTGGACTTCTAGTTTCTAAATAATTGGGCAAATGAAAGCAAGGTTTTCAGAATCGGATCGTTCATCGAACCGAAAAAGGTACCGGGTGGATGGGTCAGTAGTCCAACAAATGACATCATTAATATATAAATATATATATTATTAGTAATTAATAAAATTTTAAAATTCTCATTTTTATGAACTAAAACATAATAAAGATGAGTTACAATATTAATAAAAGTGATTATTTTTAATATTAATTTTTTTTTGGTAAAATAAAAAAAAATTAAAAACCTGGTCAACTAGGCCAATTAACTGGGTTTACCGGTTGGACCGGTGGTCAACGAGCCAACCCGAATTTTAATCAAAATCGGGTTATTGGTCTAAATCGGACCGGAAGGCGGATTGGTTCCATTTTTTATCGGTCTGAACGCTGTTTTAAAACAGTGAATGAAAGTGATAATTAAATACTTCCCTCCACCCGAAAATTCATAAACGTGAATTAATCTATTCAACCATCACTTTTAGATTAATTTTAATTTAATCTGAACCTAACACATTTTAACAATAAAATTATATTGTCCATTGGTCCTGCCTCCCGGCATCACAAGTAAGTTTTGAAAGTAAAAACTTTGTAGCAAGCTAATAACTATAGTTTTGTAAGTTAATATATATATATATATATATATATATATATATATAATGAATTAATGTAAGTTATTAATTAACAATTTATGTGTGTGTATATATATTCATTAATAACTTTAAGTTATTAATTAATGAATAATTTACATTCATTAATTAATAACTTAAATTTATTAATGAATATATATATATATATATATCTATATATATATATATGTAAATTATTAATGAATGTATAATAAATGTAAGTTATTAATGAACCAACAAGCAAAGAATAAACTATGAATTTAATGAAATTTAAATCTTTTCTTTATAACTTTCTTAAAGTAAGTAATTAATAGGATTAATTAATATTGAAAATTATATCAAGGGCACATTAACCCGTTTTATAGGAGTAGTTAATAGGAGTAATATTGAAAAATTGTGCAAGTACTATTTAATCCCAATCAGAGTGAGATAATATTTCTCCAAGTCATTATCAATTGAAAAAGAAAAGAAAAGAAGTTCCATGGCAATGAAAAACTCATCCTTGTGCTCTATTTTTGTCCTCTTTTGTTTGTTTGCTTGCTCTACCTGTGAAAATTCTGAATGGACTGGGCAAGAGAGTGGTGTAAGTTTATAATTTCCCCTTTTATTTTTTGTTTTTCCTTTTTCTTTATATATCACTCCTATTTTTTTAAATATAATTGTTATCGGGTCATTTAACTTTTTCATCCAATGTTATTCTAGTACATACTAACAAAAGTAGTATATTTAGGTCTTGTTTATTTGCAAACATTATAATCCCGAAAGTATATATTCTCATGAATTATAATCTCAAGACTACTAATATTCATAGGATTAAATAGTCATAGCTAGTAATATGTTGTTTAGAATAAGATTATGTATGACATAGCTTAAAATAACCTCATGATGTGTTTGTTTTGTCAGAATTATTTAAAAGATTAGATAAAAACTTATTGTTCGAACTATAATACCCTTATCAATAATAATAAGAAGATCGTATCGTCAATAGTGTGGGTATAAATGGATATAATAGGATACACATGTCATTTTTAAAAAAGGTAAAGGTTAATGTTGTCATTAATCCCAAATAATAGCTAGGGATTATAATATCTGGTTGAACAAGCTGATATTAAACAATCCCTATTCCAAGTCATTTTATTAATTATACGTGGACTAGTGCGTAGTCCCAATTCCAATTTTAAAAACAAATAAGTGACTTAATATTAATAGTTCTATTCTCAAGTGTTATCCTTACAAATAAGCAAGACCTGAGTGACATAATAATATGTGTAACAAATAATTATGTTTCTGGTGTGCTCAACCGCCAACTCTATCTATACAAAGAACGGATGTGTTGATTGGTTAGCATTAGACAATTCTTATCGGGTCATTTAACTTTTCATCCAATTTTATTCTGTACATACTAACAAAAGTAGTACATTTACGTGATGTTTGTTTGCAAAGATCGGATGTGTTGCTTGGTTAGCTTTAGACAATGCAATCGTAATAATACCTACCATAGGTTGTTACGAGAAACAATATCAGAAAAAATTGGGTGAAATTGAGTAACTTCATTTATTTTTTTCACCTTTTTCTTTTCTTTGTGCTAGTTTGGGGGTGAAACTGAAACACTATCGAATTTGATGATGCAAATATATATATATATAATGTAATTAATGCAGATACAGGCTCCTACTTGGTGTGTGGCTAAGAAAACAGTGACAAATATTGCACTTCAGGCATTTATAGACTTTTGTTGCGGACAATTGAACTGCGCCGCTATACGTCCCGGTGGCATGTGTTACCAACCAAACAATCCAAGAGGCCATGGATCTTGGGCTCTTAATCTTTATTATAGGACCAAGAAGAATTGCCCGAAAATGGGCATGCTGGTTTATCTTCATATGTTACTACTAATTAAAGGTCCCAATATATTTTAAATTGTTTGTTATGGTTAACTAAGTGTCTTTAATTTGACTGAGCAGTGTGACGTGGTGCGGTGAGATAAAACACTTTTAAATTTGATTTTTTTGACAAAAATTATTTATTAAGAAAAAAAATTAAAATACTGTTTTGTTGCACAATTATAAAAATGCTTTTGAATAACTAAAAGACAAAATAGATAAAAGTGTGTGGTATCAAATTTAAATTTTCTTCAAGCATTGAAGGACAAATTTGTACATATATACATTTTGAGCAAAAAAGTTTTCTGCATGCCAAAGTCTAAAATGTGTAATATAATTAGAATTTACACCTTAATTGCTTGCCTTTATATTTATATAGTTACAAGGGAAATATTAGAACTATATATATTTTGATAATGCCAATGAGTGTAAATGTGTAATGTCTAACTATTAATGCATGCATATGGTAGGTTGATGCATGTGCGAAAAACAAATGTACACAGAGTATATAATCCAGATATTATTAATAAAAAAGGTTTTTTGTAATCATTATTTTAAAAAAGGTGATTGATATTGTCATATTAATAAATATCGATTAGAGTGTTGAGATTCGTAGAAATAATTATAGAAGTGCGGTTAAATATGGATTTATATTGACAACATTTTTTTACTCTAGCAATATCAATTGACATGTACTGTTTCATTAACTGAGGGAAAAAAAAAAACTAGTAATAGACATATATATATATATATATATAATTTTGTAAACTGGATTTCTGATTTTGTATTGATGGGTGCAGCTTATGGGAACTGCCGTTATATTTAATTACATTGCCGATGAGGGGTGAAATTAATGCAAGGGCAAGGATAATTCCTTCTCCTACCAATAAGGTGGTATGGTTTGAGGGGAACATATGTACCTGTTCTGCATAAAACTAGAGGATAAAAGAGTTTGTTTGTTATGTAATCATTTTAATCTGCATGGTGCAAATATTTACTATTCAATTAATAATACTTTTATTTGTTTAGACAAACATACTGTTGAGGTGGGTAAGCTTTGACATACATAGCTGTTGATTAATTGAAACAAATATAATCCCTAAAAATAAGTACAATGCATGAAGAGTTCAACAATATTGAGCTGCCAATTAAGAGTTCAACAATTAATAGTTATACTTCTTGGAGTGGATGCCTTTTGTGAACTTTTAACTTTGTTAATGCCAAGATTCGTACACACATCTTAATCACCAATAGCGCATTCAATCCTGCACATAAACGAAGTCATACGAAGAAACTTGACGGCTTGGGTCGTCGGGGATAGTTGAATAATTTAACAATGGAGGTATTAAGTTTTAGTGCTGGAAAATAATGAGATACCTGATAATTATATAGTGTAACTTTGTATTTATAATGATTACACCTCCTCCAACATGATCGTCCCCGCATGAAAATAAGATTCCTCATTGGGATAAATTCTTTAATGAGACAGAATTGAATTTCCTTAAAGAAAGGAAGTCAGGATAATTAATAATTTTAGATTCCTTAAAATTCTCCGACTGTCCAAAACAAAATTCTACGTGAGGAAACTTCTTTGACGTGGACTATGGCCCACCGAATCACCCGGGCCCAAACAACCATGCCCTAACAAACTTTAAGCATGAATGGTTTCAAATATGAATAGATTAGAATACTATCATTACAGAACTGAACGTTTGGAAAAAGAAAACTGATATTTTCACATTATTCTCTTTCACATTAGCATACAGTAAGTTTCACCTTCATGTGATAAAGAATAATGTAAAAATATCCAAAAACACATGTGAAAATAGTGTTCCCCTTGAAAAAAAACTGTTAGGACATGCATGTGAGCTGTTATATATATTTTGAAAGCTTATTTATTTTAATAAGTTTGTTCAAGTTGGCATTTAGTTTGGGGCCAAAATTAGGTTGGCCAGTCGCGTATTTAGGGACAAGGGAATTGATATTTGAGTTATTCAAAAGGGCCACATTAGTCAATTTTATGCTAATATATAGGAAATTGATATTTTCACATGATTTTTTTATATTTTCACATGAAAAGTGTTGCTATACATGTATAATAACGATAAAAACCGTCGCTATAGGATTTATAGCTACTGTTTTCACGTGAAAATATCAAAAAATCATGTAAAAATATCATTTCCTAATGTATATCACAGTGAAAATAATTAATGAAAATTGCACCTGTAAATACATCAATATGGGACATAACAGAATCATGTTGCCCAGCTTGGAAATTTAATTATAGAGTTTTTCCATATATTATATCCACAATAGATTTGCATTTCACGTCTTTAATTTAATTTGTTTGGGGATGATTGTAGCCACTTTTTAAAAATCATGGTGCAGTTTTGGTTCAATCCTTTAAACCTATATCAAATTCAGTCCCAAATTACTGAAAGTCCTTACAGAATCGAAGTTATTAAATTTCCAAAAATGGATTGCAGTGAATTAATTGTGGCTTTTTTTAACACTTGACAAAGTAGTCCAGCTGCATCCTGCAAGTATTTTCACTATTTTGTTATTAATTATGCTGCTACTTAACAGATTTACTACACTACAGGGTAAGTAATAACCCCAGGAGTCTCAAACTTCTTTGCCTCTGTGCAATTATTTTCTTTAAAAATCTACACCATAAATTACCAGACAATTTATCATTCAGTTGTCGGTACCAATGCAACAAACAAGTTACTGGTGGTCGATGAGATATTAACTAGTGGTTAAGATTGAGATATTATACTTTTAGGTCTCAAATTCGAATATTCTCACTTCTTTTATGTGAAACTTTATTTTCGCTTTATGTGAGATCGACTTGCTTGTGAGATTATTTCTTTCACTAGAGTTTGATTGGTTCTTAATATTGTAATAGTGAATGATGTACTTGATTATGAAATTATTGTATTTTCAAAAAATGAGACTTTCAAAATAAAAATAAATAGTATTGTTGAGTTTGTGAGCTCTAAACTCATGAGATATACCTATTTTAATTGGCGATTTATCATGTGTGGGAGTTGGGACACATGGGCTGAGTTGGTGAATATGATTATGGGCAGCAGCCTAATTTGAATTCCGAAGCAAAGGAGGAATTGGGAGATAATTCCGGGGTTAGGGGTGTAAACGGATACATACGGATCCTAATATAGTATTGTATTTGTATCCGGAAAATTATCGTATTCAAAAAATTAATTCGCTTTCTGTATTCATATCCGGTATTCGACGAATTTTAAAAATGTTATCTGTTATTCGAAATAATATCCGAATATGGATGATATCCGTTTTCGTTTATTTTATTTGAATAAATAAATTATTCGAATATTCGGTATCCGAATTCGTTTATCAGTCACACTTTTAATTAACAAATTAATGAATGTAACCCCTTAGTTTGCACGAATTATCAAAAGCTTGTATAGCTCAAAGATTGGATCTGTTATAATTCCTCCATCTAAAATAGCCCCCATAGCTAGCAGTAAAGTTGTGCAACTATTCCATAGAAATCTGATATAACAAAGTTGAGATTTATGCCTTTTTATTCATGAATATGATATGCATTCTTGAAATCTGGGTTCAAAAACATTGATGATTAGCACAGATTATAACCTAACCCAACAGAAATCTGCTATTGATTAAACTTCCTCTGCAATTACTCACACACTCACTCCCCCAATATTCAATAAAGCTATTCACAACTCCAAAAAAATTATTAAAAAAAATAAGAAAAAAAATTATGTACCTCTCTTTCATAAAACCTTACCCTAACCAAAAAAAAATGGATGAAACAATAGTAATGAGAATAAAAATTCTGTCGTTATGATCCTAATATAAAATTCATTCAAATTATTTATAAAAAATAATGGAAAAAAATTGAATAATTACTCATCCCAAATAAATTTCAAAAAAGTTTTTAAACTAATGAGTTTTTGATGTAGATCTAAGTAAAAATATAAAAGATTTAAGATTTTATATAATAGGTAAAAATGTTTTACAATAAACAAATATCCACACTGTAACAAACATCGTAGTACAAGATTAGACATTTAAAAACTTCAAAGCTATGATTTTTGAGAAAACAAATCTAATGGTTAAACATTGTTTAATCAGTGTGGATTTTGAAGAAAATTCTTGGAAAATGATGATTTTGTACCAAATTAATTAGGGTTTGAAGAGGAGATGGAGAGAAGTAGAGAGAACGTATTCATGTGTTGGTTGTCAGGATTGGTGGAGGATCAAGCGTTCTAACAGTTGGATCATATGCCTTTTGGTTTTGACGGTCCTGATTCTATTAGACTTAATATATACAAACCTTATACAGTATTTATATGATATATTATAATTTTTGTAAATATTATAATTGATATTAATTAAACATCCTAATCACAAAGGAGTGGAAAATAAATATATTAAAAATAATAAATAAATAAATAATGAGTTTTAAATAAACATAAATGGTTAAACTTTAATTGTCAATCTTATAAAAATAAATATGAGTTTGAAGTATAGTTCATTAATGAATGAATGTTAATTTATTTATTTTAATAAATACAATAATCAATTCTCTAAATTACAATTCAAATAAGTTTTAATCATTTTCGAAATCTTGAATTTCAAAATTAATGATCTAATTACAACTATAACAAGAATAAGAAAAAATAAATAAATAATTAGTTTTAAAGTATAGTTCATTAATGAATAAATGTTAATTAATTTATTTATAATAAACACAATAATAAATACTCTAAATTACAATTCAAATAAGTTTTCATCATTTTCTAAATTCTAAATTTAAATTTCAAAATGAATGCTCTAATTACAACTATAACTATAATGATAAAAAAAAAGTAACGAGTTTTAAAGTATAGTTCATTAATGAATGAATGTTAAATTATTTATTTTTAATAAATACAATAATCAATACTCTAAATTACAATTCAAATAAGTTTTATCATTTTTGAAATTCTTAATTTCAAAATGAATGCTCTACTTATTAATGTTTAGATGTCCATTAATAAGTAGATGTCTATTTTATGTGTATGGAGTAATATTGTAGTGTGTATGAATATTTATAATCTATAATAATATTCAAAAGTTTACATTGAATATTTAATTGTTTTTTCTCAAATACTTGATTAAAACTTTAATAATATGTTTATCTGAGTTTTTTTTTTCAATCCTCAATTATACATAGAGTACATAGTTATAAAAAATTATTGTATTTCATTATATTTATGGAGAGTGCGAATTATACTTAAAGTATGTGTGACAACTAATTAATTCAACTTGATCCAAAATTAACATTGGGCTTACTTTAAATATTTGAACTTCTTGTTTCTAAATTTTGGTCAAATGAAAGTAATAAATACTCCCTCAACCTGAAAATTCATAAACGTGAATTAATCTATTTAGCCCTCTCTTCTAGATAAATTTTAAATTAATTCGGACCTAACACATTTTAATAATAAAATTATAAATTATCTATTGGCCCCGCCTCCCGACATTGCAAATAAGTTTTGAAAGTAAAAAATTTGTAACAGGCTAATAGCTATAGTTTTGTAAGTTAATATATAAATAATTAATAACTTATTGAAATTATTAATTAATAACTTACATTCATTAATAACTTAAGTTAATAATTAATGAATTGAAGTTATATATTATATATATCTATATATATAAGTTATTAATTATGTAAGTTATTAATGTACCAACAAGAAAAGAATAACCTTTGAATTTAATGAAAATTAAATATTTTCTTCATAACTTTCTTAAAGTAAGTAATTAATAGGATTAATATTGAAAAATATATCAAGGGCACATAAACCCGTTTTATAGGAGTAATTAATAGGAGTAATATGTGAAAATTGTGCAAGTACTATTTAATCCCAATCAGAGTGAGATAATATTTCTCTAAGTCAGTTATCAATTGAAAAAGAAAAGAAAAGAAAAGAAGATCCATGGCAATGAAAAATTCATCCTTGTGCTCTATTTTTGTCGTCTTTTGTCTGTTTGCTTGCTCTACCTGTGAAAATTCTGTATGGACTGGGCAGAAGAGGGGTGTTGTAAGTTTATTTTAATTTCTTTTTTCTCTATATATCACTCCTATTTTTTAAAATATAATTCTTATCGGGTCACTTAAATTTTCATAAAATTTTATTTTTTACATATTAACAATAGTAGCATATTTAGGTCATGTTTGTTTGCAAAGATTATATTCTCGAGAGTATATTCTCATGGATTATAATCCCAAGACTACTAATTCTAGGATTAAATAATCCTAATTATATGTTATTTAGAATGAGATTATTTATGAAATAACTTAAAATAATCTCATGTTGTGTTTGTTTTGTGAGAAGAAAATTGATATTTTCACAAGCGAATGTGTTAGTTCCACAAGATACTCTCACATGTGAGTAGACCCCACTTACTATTCGTGTGGGGAGGAGCTTGTGAAACTATCAATTTTATTGTTAGAATTATTTGAAGGATTGAATAAAAATTTATTGTTTGGACTACTATACCCTTTTCAGTAATAATAAAATACGTGACATAATAATATTTTTATTTTTTACCATTTTTTTTTCTTTTCTTTGTGCTTGCTTGGGGGTGAAACTAAAATGCTATTGAATTTGATGATGCATATTATATATATAATGCATTCAATTAATGCAGATACCGTCTCCCACTTGGTGTATTGGTAAGAAAACAACGACAAATACTGAACTTCAAGCATTTATAGACTTTTGCTGCGGACAATTGGACTGCGCCGCTATACGTCCCGGTGGCATGTGTTACCAACCAAACAATCCAAGAGGCCATGGATCTTGGGCTCTTGATCTTTATTATAGGACCAATAAGATTTGCCCGAATATTGGCATGCTGGTTTATGAAGATCCTTGTAAGTCTCTCTATCTCTATATGTTACTACTAATTAAAGGTCGCAATATATTTTAAAATGAAAATTGATATTTTCACATTATTTTTTAATATTTTTATATGAAAAGTGTCGCGATAGATGTATAGCGACGGTAAAACCGTCGCTATAGAATCTATAACAATGATTTTCATGTGAAAATATCTAAAAATCATGTGGAAATATCAGTGTGTCATACTATGCGGTCAAATATATATTAGCGACACTTTTTTGTAATTGTTGTAGGACAGTTAACATTTTATATGACACTTATTATTCCAACACTATTATTTTTGCCCTAACAATATTAATTAGCCGCTTACAAAATGGTTGAATATATATGGTGCTAAAATGGTTTAATGGTTGTGAAAAATACTTATTAATGACAATTTTGTTATTCTATTATTTCACTAATTAAATAATGTTGTTTTAAATGGTTTGTTATGGTTAACTAAGTGTCTGTAATTTGACAGAGCAGTAAGATGTGGTGCGGTGAGATGAAACATTTTTAAATTTAATTTATTTGACAAAAAAAAATTTATTAAGAAAAAATTAAAAAACTGTTTTGTTACACAATTTTAAAAGTGCTTTTGAATAACTAATTAAAAGACAAAAATATATAAAAGTGTGTGGTATCAAATTTAAATTTTCTTCAAGCATTGAAGGACAAATTTGTACATATATATATATATATATTGGGCAAAAAGTGCTTCTGCATGCCAATGTCTAAAATGTGTAATAGAATTAGTATTTACACTTACTTACTTACCTTTATATTTATATATTTACAAGTGAAATATTAGAACTATATATATTCTGATAATGCCAATAAGTGTAAATGTCTATTGTCTAACTATTAATGCATGCATATGGTAGGTTGATGCATGTGCGAAAAACAAATGTACACATAATATATAATCGATATATTATTAATAAAAAAGGTTTTTTGTAATCATTATTTTAAAAAATGTGACTGATATTGTCATATTAATAAATATCGATTAGAGTATTGAGATTCGTAAAAATAATTGTAGAAGTGCGGTTAAATATGGATTTATATTGACAACATTTTTTTTACTCTTGCAATATCAATCGACATGTACTGTTTCATTAACTGAGAAAAAAAAACTAGTAATAGACATATATATTTAATTTTGTATAACTAAATTTTTAATTTTGTATTGATGGGTGCAGCTTATGGGGACTGCCTTTATATTTAACTACATTACAGATGAGGGGTGAAAATGCAAGGGCAAGGATAATTCCTTCCTACCAATAAGGTGGTATGGTTCGAGGGGAACAGATTTACATGTTCTGAAAACTGGAAAATAAAAGAATTTGTTTGTTATGTAAGCATTTTAATCTGCATGGTGCAAATATTTACTATTCAATTAATAATACTTTTATTTGTTTTGACAAACATACTGTTGAGGTGGGTAAGTTTGACATACATATCTGTTGATTAATTGAAACAAATATAATCCCTAAAAATAAGTACAATGCATGAAGAGTTCAACAATATTGAGCAGCCAATTAAGAGTTCAACAATTAATAGTTATACTTCTTGGAGTGGATGCCTTTTGTGAACTTTTAACTTTCTTAATGCCAAGATTCGTACACACATCTTAATCACCAATAACGCGTTCAATACTGCACATAAACGAAGTCATACGGAGAAACTTGACGGCTTGGGTCGTCGGGAGATAGTTGAATAAGTTAACAATGGATGTATTATGTTTTAGTGCTGAAAAAATAATGAGATACCTGATAATTATAGTGTAACTTTGTATTTATAATGATTACACCTCCTCCAACATGACCGTCCCCGCATGGAAATAAGATTCCTCATTAGGATAAATTTTTTAATGAGACAGAATTGAATCTCCTTAAAGAAAGGAAGTCAGGATAATTAATAATTTTAGATTCCTTAAAATTCTCGACTGTCCAAAACAAATTTCTAGGTGAGGAAACTTCCTCGACGTGGACTATGGCCCACCGAATCACCCGGGCCCAAACAACCATGCCCTAACAAACTTTAAGCATGCTATCATTACAGAACTGAACGTTTGGAAAAAGAAAACTGATATTTTCACATTATTCTCTTTCACATGAGCATACAGTAGGTTTCACCTTCATGTGATAAAGAATAATGTAAAAATATCCAAAAACACATGTGAAAATAGTGTTCCCCTTGAAAAAAAACTGTTAGGACATGTATGTGAGCTGTTATATATATTTTGAAAGCTTATTTATTTTAATAAGTTTGTTCAAGTTGGCATTTAGTTTGGGGCCAAAATTAGGTTGGCCAGTCGCGTATTTAGGGACAAGGGAATTGATATTTGAGTTATTCAAAAGGGCCACATTAGTCAATTTTATGCTAATATATAGGAAATTGATATTTTCACATTATTTTTTTATATTTTCACATGAAAAGTGTTGCTATACATGTATAGTGACGATAAAAACCGTCGCTATAGGATTTATAGCTACTGTTTTCACGTGAAAATATCAAAAAATCATGTAAAAATATCGTTTCCTAATGTATATCACAGTGAAAATAATTAATGAAAATAGCACCTGTAAATACATCAATATGGGACATAACAGAATCATGTTGCCCAGCTTGGAAATTTAATTATAGAGTTTTTCCATATATTATATCCACAATAGATTTGCATTTCACATCTTTAATTTAATTTGTTTGGGGATGATTGTAGCCACTTTTTAAAAATCATGGTGCAGTTTTGGTTCAATCCTTTAAACCTACATCAAATTCAGTCCCAAATTACTGAAAGTCCTTACAGAATCGAAGTTATTATATTTCCAAAAATGGATTGCATTGAATTAATTGTGGCTTTTTTTTAACACTTGACAAAGTAGTCCAGCTGCATCCTGCAAGTATTTTCACTATTTTGTTATTAATTATGCTGCTACTTAACAGATTTACTACACTACAGGGTAAGTAATAACCCCAGGAGTCTCAAACTTCTTTGCCTCTGTGCAATTATTTTCTTTAAAAATCTACACCATAAATTACCAGACAATTTATCATTCAGCTGTCGGTACCAATGCAACAAACAAGTTACTGGTGGTCGATGAGATATTAACTAGTGGTTAAGATTGAGATATTATACTTTTAGGTCTCAAATTCGAATATTCTCACTTCTTTTATGTGAAACTTTATTTTCGCTTTATGTGAGATCGACTTGCTTGTGAGATTATTTCTTTCACTAGAGTTTGATTGGTTCTTAATATTGTAATAGTGAATGATGTACTTGATTATGAAATTATTGTATTTTCAAAAAATGAGACTTTCAAAATAAAAATAAAAAGTATTGTTGAGTTTGTGAGCTCTAAACTCATGAGATATACCTATTTTAATTGGCGATTTATCATGTGTGGGAGTTGGGACACATGGCCTGAGTTGGTGAATATGATTATGGGCAGCAGCCTAATTTGAATTCCGAAGCAAAGGAGGAATTGGGAGATAATTCCGGGGTTAGGGGTGTAAACGGATACATAAGGATCCTAATATAGTATTGTATTGTATTTGTATCCGGAAAATTACCGTATTCAAAAAATTAATTCGCTTTCTGTATTCATATCCGGTATTCGACGAATTTTAAAAATGTTATCTGTTATTCGAAATAATATCCGAATACGGATGATATCCGTTTTCGTTTATTTTATTTGAATAAATAAATTATTCGAATATTCGGTATCCGAATTCGTTTATCAGTCACACTTTTAATTAACAAATTAATGCATGTAACTCCTTAGTTTGCACGAATTATCAAAAGCTTGTATAGCTCAAAGATTGGATCTGTTATAATTCCTCCATCTAAAATAGCCCCCATAGCTAGCAGTAAAGTTGTGCAACTATTCCATAGAAATCTGATATAACAAAGTTGAGATTTATGCCTTCTTATTCATGAATATGATATGCATTCTTGAAATCTGGGTTCAAAAACATTGATGATTAGCACAGATTATAACCTAACCCAACAGAAATCTGCTATTGATTAAACTTCCTCTGCAATTACTCACACACCCACTCCCCCAATATTCAATAAAGCTACTCACAACTCCAAAAAAATAATTTAAAAAAAAATAAGAAAAAAAATTATGTACCTCTCTTTCATAAAACCTTACCCTAACCAAAAAAAATGGATGAAACAATAGTAATGAGAATAAAAATTCTACCGTTATGATCCTAATATAAAATTCATTCAAGTTATTTATAAAAAATAATGGAAAAAATTGAATAATTACTCATCACCAAATAAATTTCAAAAAAGTTTTTAAACTAATGAGTTTTTGATGTAGATCTAAGTAAAAATATAAAAGATTTAAGATTTTATATAATAGGTAAAAATGCTGTACAATAAACAAATATCCACACTGTAACAAACATCGTAGTACAAGATTAGACATTTAAAAACTTCAAAGCTATGACTTTTGAGAAAACAAATCTAATGGTTAAACATTGTTTAATCAGTGTGGATTTTGAAGAAAATTCTTGGAAAATGATGATTTTGTACCAAATTAATTAGGGTTTGAAGAGGAGATGGAGAGAAGTAGAGAGAACGTATATATGAGATGAGAGAGAGTGAGGCTAAAAGTGAATTAGATGCCTTCCCTTTTCATGTATTTTTTCTCATAAATGGTAATCAAACGAATTGGTAAGGTCCTAGAATTTGATCAGATGGTTGGGGATGTTATTTAGTGGAATTCATGTGTTGGTTGTCAGGATTGGTGGAGGATCAAGCGTTCTAACAGTTGGATCATATGCCTTTTGGTTTTGACGGTCCTGATTCTATTAGACTTAATATATACAAACCTTATACAGTATTTATATGATATATTATAATTTTTGTAAATATTATAATTGATATTAATTAAACATCCTAATCACAAAGGGGTGGAAAATAAATAAATTAAAAATAATAAATAAATAAATAATGAGTTTTAAATAAACATAAATGGTTAAACTTTAATTGTCAATCTTATAAAAATAAATATGAGTTTTAAGTATAGTTCATTAATGAATGAATGTTAATTTATTTATTTTAATAAATACAATAATCAATTCTCTAAGTTACAATTCAAATAAGTTTTAATTATTTTCAAAATCATGAATTTTAAAATTAATGATCTAATTACAACTATAACAAGAATAAGAAAAAATAAATAAATAATTAGTTTTAAAGTATAGTTCATTAATGAATAAATGTTAATTAATTTATTTATAATAAACACAATAATCAATACTCTAAATTACAATTCAAATAAGTTTTCATCATTTTATAAATTCTAAATTTAAATTTCAAAATGAATGCTCTAATTACAACTATAACTATAATGATAAAAAAAAAAAGTAACGAGTTTTAAAGTATAGTTCATTAATGAATGAATGTTAAATTATTTATTTTTAATAAATACAATAATTAATACTCTAAATTACAATTCAAATAAATTTTCATCATTTTTGAAATTCTTAATTTCAAAATTAATGCTCTACTTATTAATGTTTAGATGTCCATTAATAAGTAGATGTCTATTTTATGTGTATGGAGTAATATTGTAGTGTGTATGAATATTTATAATCTATAATAATATTCAAAAGTTACATTGAATATTTAATTATTTTTTCTCAAATACATGATTAAAACTTTAATAATATGTTTATGCGAGTTTTTTTTATATTATTTATCCTCAATTATACATAGATTACATAGTTATAAAAAATTATTGTATTTCATTATATTTATGGAGAGTGCGAGTTATACTTAAAGTATGTGTGACAACTAATTAATTCAACTTGATCCAAAATTGACATTGGGCTTACTTTAAATATTTGAACTTCTTGTTTCTAAATATTGGTCAAATGAAAGTCATAAACACTCCCTCAACCTGAAAATTCATAAACGTGAATTAATCTATTTAACTCTCTCTTCTAGATAAATTTTATATTAATTCGGACCTAACACATTTTAATAATAAAATTATAAATTATCCTTTGGCCCCGCCTCCCGACATTCCAAATAAATTTTGAAAGTCAAAAATTTGTAACAGGCTAATAGCTATAGTTTTGTAAGTTAATATATATATAATTAATAACTTATATTCATTAATAACTTAAGTTAATAATTAATGAACGTAAGTTATATTATATATATATATATATATATATATATATATATATAAAAGTTATTAATTATGTAAGTTATTAATGTACCAACAAGCAAAGAATAACCTTTGAATTTAATGAAAATTAAATATTTTCTTCATAACTTTCTTAAAGTAAGTAATTAATAGGATTAATATTGAAAAATATATCAAGGGCACATAAACCCGTTTTATAGGAGTAATTAATAGGAGTAATATGTGAAAATTGTGCAAGTACTATTTAATCCCAATCAGAGTGAGATAATATTTCTCTAAGTCAGTTATCAATTGAAAAAGAAAAGAAAAGAAAAGAAGATCCATGGCAATGAAAAATTCATCCTTGTGCTCTATTTTTGTCGTCTTTTGTCTGTTTGCTTGCTCTACCTGTGGAAATTCTGTATGGACTGGGCAGAAGAGGGGTGTTGTAAGTTTATTTTAATTTATTTTTTCTTTTTTCTCTATATATCACTCCTATTTTTTTTAAATATAATTCTTATTGGGTCACTTAAATTTTCATAAAATTTTATTTTTTACATATTAACAATAGTAGCATATTTAGGTCATATTTGTTTGCAAAGATTATATTCCCGAGAATATATTCTCATGGATTATAATCCCAAGACTATTAATTTTAGGATTAAATAATCTTAATTATATGATATTTAGAATGAGATTATTTATGAAATAACTTAAAATAATCTCATGTTGTGTTTGTTTTGTGAGAAGGAAATTGATATTTTCACAAGCGAATGTGTTAGTTCCACAAGATACTCTCACATGTGAGTGGACCCCACTTACTATTCGTGTGGGGAGGAGCTTGTGGAACTATGAATTTTATTGTTAGAATTATTTGAAGGATTGAATCAAAATTTATTGTTTGGACTACTATACCATTTTCGGTAATAATAAAATAAGTGACATAATAATATTTTTATTTTTTACCTTTTTTTTCTTTTCTTTGTGCTTGCTTGGGGGTGAAACTGAAACGCTATTGAATTTGATGATGCATATTATATATATAATGCATTCAATTAATGCAGATACCGTCTCCCACTTGGTGTATTGGTAAGAAAACAACGACAAATACTGAACTTCAAGCATTTATAGACTTTTGCTGCGGACAATTGGACTGCGCCGCTATACGTCCCGGTGGCATGTGTTACCAACCAAACAATCCAAGAGGCCATGGATCTTGGGCTCTTGATCTTTATTATAGGACCAATAAGATTTGCCCGAATATTGGCATGCTGGTTTATGAAGATCCTTGTAAGTCTCTCTATCTCTATATGTTACTACTAATTAAAGGTCGCAATATATTTTAAAATAAAAATTGATATTTTCATATGACTTTCAAATGAAAAGTGTCGCGATAGATGTATAGCGACGGTAAAACCGTCGCTATACGATCTATAACAACGGTTTTCATATAGAAATATCTAAAAATCATGTGAAAACATCAGTGTGTCATACTATCCGATCAAATATATATTAGCGACACTTTTTTGTAATTGTTGTAGGACAGTTAACATTTCATATGACACTTATTATTCCAACACTATTATTTTTGCCCTAACAATATTAATTAGCCGCTTACAAAATGGGTGAATATATATGGTGCTAACATGGTTTAATGGTTGTGAAAAATACATATTAATGACAATTTTGTTATTCTATTATTTCACTAATTAAATAATGTTGTTTTAAATGGTTTGTTATGGTTAACTAAGTGTCTGTAATTTGACAGAGCAGTAAGATGTGGTGCGGTGAGATGAAACATTTTTAAATTTAATTTATTTGATAAAAAAAAATTTATTAAGAAAAAATTAAAATACTGTTTGTTACACAATTTTAAAAGTGCTTTTGAATAACTAATTAAAGACAAAAATACAAAAAGTGTGTGGTATCAAATTTAAATTTTCTTCAAGCATTGAGGACAAATTTGTACACACACACACACACACATATATATATATATGAAAAGTGCTTCTGCATGCCAAAGTCTAAAATGTGTAATAGAACTTGCCTTTATATATATTTACAAGTGAAATTTAGAACTATATATATTCTGATAATGCCAATGAGTGTAAATATGTATTGTCGAACTATTAATGCATGCATATGGTAGGTTGATGCATGTGCGAAAAACAAATGTACACATAGTATATAATCGATATATTATTAATAAAAAAGGTTTTTTGTAATCATTATTTTAAAAAAGGTGACTGATATTGTCATATTAATAAATATCGATTAGAGTGTTGAGATTCATAAAAATAATTGTAGAAGTGCGGTTAAATATGGATTTATATTGACAACATTTTTTTTACTCTTGCAATATCAATCGACATGTACTGTTTCATTAACTGAGGAAAAAAAACTAGTAATAGACATATATATATATATATATATATATATATAATTTTGTATAACTAAATTTCTTATTTTGTATTGATGGGTGCAGCTTATGGGGACTGCCTTTATATTTAACTACATTACCGATGAGGGGTGAAAATGCAAGGGCAAGGATAATTCCTTCCTACCAATAAGGTGGTATGGTTCGAGGGGAACAGATTTACCTGTTCTGCAGAAAACTGGAAAATAAAAGAATTTGTTTGTTATGTAATCATTTTAATCTGCATGGTGCAAATATTTACTATTCAATTAATAATACTTTTATTTGTTTAGACAAATATACTGTTGAGGTGGGTAAGCTTTGACATACATAGCTGTTGATTAATTGAAACAAATATAATCCCTAAAAATAAGTACAATGCATGAAGAGTTCAACAATATTGAGCAGCCAATTAAGAGTTCAACAATTAATAGTTATACTTCTTGGAGTGGATGCCTTTTGTGAACTTTTTACTTTGTTAATGGCAAGATTCGTACACACATCTTAATCACCAATAACGCGTTCAATCCTGCACATAAACGAAGTCATACGGAGAAACTTGACGGCTTGGGTCGTCGGGAGATAGTTGAATAAGTTAACAATGGAGGTATTAAGTTTTAGTGCTGGAAAATAATGAGATACCTGATAATTATAGTGTAACTTTGTATTTTTATTGATTACACCTCCTCCCACGTGACTGTCCCCGCATGGAAATAAGATTCCTCATTAGGATAAATTCTTTATTGAGACAGAATTGAATCTCCTTAAGGAAAGGAAGTCAGGATAATTAATAATTTTAGATTCCTTAAAATTCTCCGACTATACAAAACAAATTTCTACGTGAGGAAACTTACTCCACGCGGACTATGGCCCACCGAATCACCCGGGCCCAAACAACCGTTGTAGCACCCCCAAATCTGGGTCCCCAGAACCTCGGACCTGGTACGTTACAGTATTTCATCTTCAAACATATTCTATAACTACTGCGGAAGATATAAACATAAATTATTTATACAATAAATCTTACAACATAACCCAAGGTCTAACAATCTTAACTTACATATGTACCTTTAAAATTTTCAAAAGGTTTACTTAATAACTTACATCAGATAACTTAACAGTTAACATGCATAACAATCTATTATTGGATTCTATCCTTGTCTTTATCTTTCTTCGAGCCTTTGCTTTAATCTGAAAATGTTATCATGATATAGCAAGAGTGAGCAACTACTTTGCTCAGTAAGTTTAAATACAACAAGGATATATTATTATTGAAAAGGAATAAGCTTTCAAGTTTTCAACAATGTATAATAATTGTGAAAAGGCATGAATCAAAATTTCAACAATTGAATGACTGAATCAATATCATTTGGTGGCCAACAATGACCATGAACAAATTTAATTGAGCCTTATGGTAATGAAGGTGATCAGCCTTTCATACCTGATGAACATATGCAACATGCACTAAGTGCGAATCAATAATCATAGATGTGGAATAATCAACAATAATTATCCACTAACATGCTTTGAAATAATAACTCAAGTTTGAGTTAGAGAACTTGCTTTTATTGGAGATTACCTTATAACTTAATTTAGAGTCTCCCCACAAATCCTATACAATTGTGTTTACATGCACACACATATTAGGTAATTAAATATGTCACAACCATGCATGTATATTTATTATTAATAATTATTAGTTTATAAAAATTAATATTATTTATTTTTATTTCAAAACCATAATCGGTTTATTCAGAAATATAACTTATTTCAACCCTTTAATACAGAATAAAGGTCTCTTACATTCTTAATATGTAAATATTTTACATATTAGGTCTTAAATAATTTATATTTCTTTTTAAGAATATTTCACACCTTTACTTGCTAATTCGGGATTTAAACAGCTAATATATAGTCTTTATAGAAAATTCAACGTGCTATATTATTTCTTTAATAATAATAAATTTTTTTTTTACTTTATCTGTTCATGAGTCAACTGGAACCGTTGTCTGTTTGACGAGCTATAACTATCTAGCTTTAATTAAAATCATTTGAATAACCTAACATTGAAAATATAGATCTATCCATTAGTACTGCGTATAATTGTTCATTTATACGCTTAATTGTGCTATTATCTAGCAAATAATTCAATCACATTGTACATATATATAATGTACTATCATTAATTCTATAAGACATTTAATTGATTTTAGATTAATGATTTAATAATTAACAAGGCTTTTCTTAAGTGATAAACACTTATTAGATCCTTAAACAATTTATTATAATTGTTTACTTAAGGAGTTATTTAAATTTCCTTTACTTATCAATTCCATCTTTATTTGATTACTATTTAATATTAATTAAATAGTAATTAATTAATTACCTTTAGTTATTATTTAATAATAAATAATAACCAATGAAATCTTCTCATTATTTAATGTTAATTAAATAATGGATAATCAAATTCTTATTGGTCTTTAATTATAATTAATTAATTCTTTATCCTTGACTAGTAAATAATTGATTTATTTACTATATTAGTCTTTAATTATTCTTTATTATTATTTAACAAATAATTAATGAACATTTGTCCTTATTTATTATTTAATAATAAATAATTAATTCATTTCATAAATCTTTAATCATTCTCTCTTATTAAATTAAGAATAATTAATTATTACTTGTCCTTATTTATTATTTAATATTAATTAAATAATAAATAATTATTTTATAAACTTTTATGTTAATATAAGTAAGTAATCACTTAATCTTACTTAAACATTCTTTAATCATTATTTAATATCAATTAAATAATAATTAATCAATTGTTAATCTCTAATTATTATTTAATCATAATTAAATAATAACTAGTTACTAATTCTACTTAATTAATTATCTCTTAAATAATAATTAAATAGTTAATTACATTTAATTTTGTATGTAATTAATTTGCTAACCATTTAATGGCTTTAAATAATTATTTTTAATAATTAATCACTTCCACTTATTTACGATTATGCCATTCTTGCCCAAAATTTTTAATTTTGACGTCCTTTACGTAAACGCTTGTAAAACGAAATGTACAACTCGGAATTAAGTTCCGTTGGAGGCGTTGGATTCGTAACTTCTCAAGCTATAGTTTCCATTTATCAAACACTCAATTTGGAGTTGTTTGAGTTTGAAAATTTGGACCGAAGTGGCTGATCAGTTTTGGTTTTTTCAGCTTGACCCTCATGTACTAAAACAATCATAACTTTTTCGTTTTAAAACGTTTTTGAGCGATTCTTCTGCCCACGCGAAGCTATCTTCTGGGACTACAACTTTTGTTGTTGGACCATCTTCAAATTCCAAGTATAAAATTCCAAAAATTTTGTGGAAGGGGACTGCCTCGAATTTTCTTAACAGATTCGACTCTACTACTTTGAAATGTCATAACTTTTTGCTACGAAGTCGGAATTAGTCCGTTTCGGAGTCTATAAAAAGTTTATTCAGTGAACTACAACATACCAAAAGCCCAGAATTTTTAGAGTACTTTAGCTAATCTCAAATTTTCTGTTTAGGGACAGCAGTCCTCAAATTTTTATTTTTTTTTGTTCTATTAAACTTTTAACACCAAACATGGTTAGATCTAAACATAATATACTCTAAAACAAGGTTTTAAAGTTTTGACACATTAGATCTTATTAGTTTGACAAACAACAACCAAAATACTTAAATAAAAGCTTAAAGGGTAGCAAGTTTATACCTTACACTTTCTTCTCTTTCCATAATATGAGATGAGTTTGAGATGCTAAAGGATCAAACCCTCTCATCTCTTCTCCTCTATGGCTGCCGACCAGCCCCTCTTCTCTCTCTCTCTCCTTTTGATTTTTTTTACTAGCTTTGCTTTTTCTCTCTCCAATCTTTTAGTTTGCTTACACATTTTAACAAAATAATGTGGCTTGAACTTTGGGGTGACACTTGGCTTGGAGTGTGAGAGTAAACTTGGATTTTTTTTTACCCCATATGCTTATTACACTCCCTCTTTCTCCCGGTGCATCCCCCCTTTTTTTCTCTTATCTTATTTGCTTTCTCTCTCATATCTCTCATGTATCTTGCTAAATTAAATAATTAATTCAATTACTCTTTTAATGCATTTGTTGAGTAATTTAATTACCCAACCTTAGTAACTTAATTTAATCAAATAAATTACTACATAAATCTTCTTAAATTATTTTACCATCATGGAATCATATAATTTATATAACCCATCTTTGATATATAAATTATATAAAACATAACATATTTAAATTACATATTTATTTTATAATTACAAAATAAATATGCTACACATAATTTCTTATGCAAATACAATTATTTACATACCCAAGATATTATAATATAATATCCTTATCTCATTAACATAATTTCAATTAAGAATTTATTTACTTAAGATATTACGATAAATATGATATCTTTTCTTTATTCAATTAATTTCATATAAGAATTTATTCTAATACTCTTGGGTAAAGTATATATAAATATTATATGCTTAACCCGCCTCTTTTTGCTTCATTACACAAATTGTTCCTAACAATTTTATCTCCCCGCGTAGTATATATATATATATATATATAATATTTATTAACTCCCAATTACAAGTTACACCAAACATGCACACATCACATATAGAAAATAATTAATAATTTTATTCTCTCACATTATAAATTATTTATATCAATTTATTTACATATAGCAAATATAATTTAATATATTTACCATATTATGTAAACATACATATTTTTCATAAATTATAAAATGATTTATATACTCATATATTAGACTTAGACATTTAATTTAATGACTATTAAACCTCTTAATACGGTTTGCTACATTCAATAAGCCTTCTTCATATTGTTTGCCATATTTATTATTACATAATTTCTTTCAATTATTAAACCGTATTGATTTTTCTTAAAAATCTTAAATAAACCCTCTATTACCACTCTAGGTTTTAAACTTTAACCTTTAATTTAATCATTTCCGATTTTATAAATTTTTGAGTTGTCACATTCACCTCTTCTTCTAAAAATTTCGTCCTCGAAATTACATTCTACTGATCCCTACTCCTTTTATTCATCAATACTAGGTTCTCAATTTAACCTTTATCTAATCACATCTGATTTCATTCTCAATTAATAAGTATATACTGCTTCCTTCTATGAGGATCTCCTCTATCATCACATTCTTCCATAACTTTTCTCTAAAGAGTAAAAAACTTTTCATATCGGGCTGAGGGGTCATATAGACCGTGAACTCTCAGGTGTAACGGTATTTACCGCAACCAAATCTGTTAACCATGTTGTATTTGGAATGTTTACAATCACGAAGAAGGTAAACTACCGATACGGGTACATTAGGTGATCAATCTATTGTACCTTAGTTCTCAGAACGACTGTATACGTTCAAAGATTGGAATATATCATCCAACCAGTATATCCCCATTTTTCGGGGTTGTTCACCTCAGTCTTAATATTAGAGTCCGTACTAAAATAATTTGGTTCGAGATAAATTATCAAAGAGATACTTGAATTTTTCATAAACACTCGTCTAGCTGAATCAATTAGCTTAAACGTATACCAATAATTCGAATATCAATCGAAACATGTATCAGGCCAAATCAAATTGGCACTTAACTTTTCTTTAAAATTCTAAAAATTATTTTATGACGTTATTATACCGCACTGTATTTACAGTCCGTTGAAGATTCTGTCATTTTGTGACTTTGCCATACTACATCGTACCATAGTGGGCTGACGATCCTTAGATCACATCCAACACTAGGTAATTCTGCATTGATAACTCCATCATTTTTATCATTTCTGCATCAGGTTCCATGATGCATCAATGATAAATAAAATACCTTTTGATATCTCAAATTATTTTTGTCTAGCCGAAATAATTAGCGTAGACTTTTCTTTAAACAGCTCAAAATCTTTGCAAAAATTATTTTTGATGTTATCATGCCGCAACAGGTAACGATGTGTAAGTGGTACGAAGCCCATTTCTACCCAATTGTAACCATGTGTTGCTGATAACAAAAATTCATTTATATTTTTAAAGGCACATCAGTGCGAATTTAGTTTGATGTCAAAAAATTTCGAAGTCTAGAATAGCTAGAAGATTTGAAATACTTATGCTTCCACCATCAACATCAATTTTTCTAATGATTAATTGCTTAATAATTCTATCTATTAACATTTCTCAATTCTTCATCCATAACTTTTTTATACCCCAATATAGTTCATCAAACATACCACACGTTACGAGTTCGGGAACTTACCACAATCATAAGAGTTTAGGAACTTATCCTAGTCAGACCAAAGTCGTCCATTCGCTGAGGGGTCCACCATACGATTATGAGTCACGAACTTACCATACGTATGAGTTTTCAAAACTCGCACCTAACCTTATATTCTCTATCTATCCGTTATACATATGAGAAAATAATCACATTCTCAACATACATATAGCGAATAGCGCGACACCGATATTTCAATGATTATCAATATAATAGACTAAGTGGTCATAGAACCAAGCACAATCCCCCGCCCATACAAGGAATTGGTCAACTCAGCCATTAACATGAGTCCTCAATTGAAATCCCACATAATTCTAATCTTATCTTGCCCTTTTCTCAATACGAATTTTCTTTAATCCGTATTTTAACATTTACTACTCTTTCCAGAGTTTAAATCATACAATCTTTTTATAGTGTCAAGCTATATCTTCTTAATTGCTTAACATATCATATGTTATTCAACAATTCAATCTGATCACGTCGCGATCTTATCATATCATATCACCTTTCATCATATCGACCTTGTCAAATCCTATCAAATCTTATCTTGATTTTTGCTCAATACGAATTTTATTTAATTCGCATCTCATCATTTATAACTCCTTCTGAGTTTATATCGTACAATTTAAATAGTTCATTTTCGTACAGCAATTCTGCTATACAGTTTTCAATCATTCGATTGATCCTTTGACTTTTTATGACCTCATCAGATCACGTTGTGATCTTTTCTTATAATCGTGTTATATTACGATTCTTTTCTATATTATGATAGTTTTAGTTTACTATCTTCTTATTTTTCCCCTTTAATTATATTATATTATGATTTCCTTTATGCTTTTAGTCTTATAGACTTTGCCTATTCATCATTACTTTCCATCTTTATTATCAGAGTTGGGTAACTCTGGATTCTTATCTTTATAACTTTTCAAGATTCTTCTTTGAATCTTATTTATCTTCTTCTTTACTAAATAATGAATTTCCAAAATTCATCTCTTAGCACTTAAACTCTATTTGAGTTTATTAATTATCCTTATTTCTGTGGTTATAGCCTAAGGTACCCCTACTTAAGTTTTATAACATACAGGTCTGATACCAACTGCAGCACCCCCAAATCCGGGTCCCCAGAATCTCGGACCTGGTACGTTACGGTACTTCATCTTCAAACATATTCTATAACTACTGCGGAAGATATAAACATAAATTGTTTATACAATAACTCTTACAACATAACCCAAGGTCTAACAACCTTAACTTATATATGTACCTTTAAAATTTTCAAAAGGTTTACATAATAACTTACATCAGATAACTTAACAGTTAACATGCATAACAATCTATTATTGGATTTTATCCTTATCTTTGTCTTTCTTCGAGCCTTTGCTTTAATCTGAAAATGTTATCATGATATAGCAAGAGTGAGCAACTACTTTGCTCAGTAAGTTTAAATATAATAAGGAAATATCATGATTGAAAAGGAATAAGCTTTCAAGTTTTCAACAATGTATAATAATTGTGAAAAGGCATGAATCAAAATTTCAACAATTGAATGACTGAATCAATAATATTTGGTGGCCAACAATGACCATGAACAAATTTAACTGAGCCTTATTGGTAATCAGCCTTTCATACCTGATGAACATATGCAACATGCACTAAGTGCGAATCAATAATCATAGATGTGGAATAATTAACAATAATTATCCACTAACATGATTTGAAATAATAACTCAAGTTTGAGTTAGAGAACTTGCCTTGAGTGGAGATTACCCTATAACTTAATTTAGAGTCTCCCCATAAATCCTACACAATCGTGTTTACATGCACACACATATTAGGTAATTAAATATGTCACAACCATGCATGTATATTCATTATTAATAATTATTAGTTTATAAAAATTAATATTATTTATTTTTATTTCAAAACCATAATCGGTTTTTTCAGAAATATAACTTATTTCAACCCTTTAATACAGAATAAAGGTCTCTTACATTCTTAATATGTAAATATTTTACATATTAGGTCTTAAATAATTTATATTTCTTTTTAGGAATATTTTACGCCTTTACTTGCTAATTCGGGATTTAAACAGCTAATATATAGTCTTTATAGAAAATTCAACGTGCTATATTATTTTTCTAATAATAATATTTTTTTTTTACTTTATCTGTTCATGAGTCAACTGGAACCGTTGTCTGTTTGATGAGCTATGACTATCTAGCTTTAATTAAAATCATTTGAATAACCTAATATTGAAAATATAGATCTATCCATTAGTACTGCGTATAATTGTTCATTTATACGCTTAATTGTGCTATTATCTAGCAAATAATTCAATCACATTGTACATATATATAATGTACTATCATTAATCCTATAAGACATTTAATTGATTTTAGATTAATGATTTAATAATTAACAAGGCTTTTCTTAAGTGATAAACACTTATTAGATCCTTAAACAATTTATTATAATTGTTTACTTAAGGAGTTATTTAAATTTTCTTTACTTATCAATTCCATCTTTATTTGATTACTATTTAATATTAATTAAATAGTAATTAATTAATTACCTTTAATTATTATTTAATAATAAATAATAACCAATGAAATCTTCTCATTATTTAATGTTAATTAAATAATGGATAATCAAATTCTTATTTGTCTTTAATTATAATTAATTAATTTCTTATCCTTGAATATTAAATAATTAATTTATTTACTATATTAGTCTTTAATTATTCCTTATTATTATTTAACAAATAATTAATTAATATTTGTCCTTATTTATTATTTAATAATAAATAATTAATTCATTTCATAAATCTGTAATCATTCTTTCTTATTAAATTAAGAATAATTAATTATTACTTGCCCTTATTTATTATTTTATAAATAATTATTTTATAAATTTTTATGTTAATATAAGTAAGTAATCACTTAATTTTACTTAAATATTCTTTAATCATTATTTAATATCAATTAAATAATAATTAATTAATTATTAATCTCTAATTATTATTTAATCATAATTGAATAATAACTAGTTACTTTATGAACATTAATTCTACTTAATTAATTATCTCTTAAATAATAATTAAATAGTTAATTATATTTAATATTGTATGTAATTAATTTGCTAACCATTTAATGGCTTTAAATAGTTATTTTTAATAATTAATCACTTCCACTTATTTATGATTATGTCATTCTTGCCCAAAATTTTCAGTTTTGACGTCTTTTACGGAAACGCTTGTAAAACGAAATGTACAACTCGGAATTAAGTTCCGTCGGAGGCGTTGAATTCGTAACTTCTCAAGCTATAGTTTCCATTTATCAAACACTTAATTTGGAGTTGTTTTGAGTTCGGAAATTTGGACCGAAGTGGCTGATCTGTTTTGGTTTTTCCAGCTTGACCTTCCTGTACTAAAACAATCATAACTTTTTCGTTTTAAAACGTTTTTGAGCGATTCTTGAGCCCACGCGAAGCTGTCTTTCGGGAATACAACTTTTGTTGTTGGACCATTTTCAAATTTTAAGCACAAAATTCCAAAAATTTCGTGGAAAGGGACTGCCTTGACTTTTCTGGACAGATTCGAATCTACTACATTGAAATGTCATATCTTTTTGCTACGAAGTCGGAATTAGTCCGTTTCGGAGTCTATGGAAAGCTTATTCAGTATACTACAACATACCAAAAGCCCAGAATTTTTAGAGTACTCTAGCGAATCCCGAATTTTCTGTTTAGGGACAACAGTCCTCAAATTTTTATTTTCTTTTGTTCTATTAAACTTTTAACAACAAATATGGTTAGATCTAAACATAATATACTCTAAAACAGGGTTTTAAAGCTTTGACACATTAGATCTTATGAGTTTGACAAACAAGAACCAAAATACTTAAATAAAAACTTAAAGGGTAGCAAGTTTATACCATACACTTTCTTCTCTTTTCATAATATGAGATGAGTTTGAGATGCTAAAGGATCAAACCCTCTCATCTCTTCTCCTCTATGGCTGCCGGCCAGCCCCTCTTCTCTCTCTCTCTCCTTTTGATTTCTTTTACTAGCTTTACTTTCTCTCTCTCCAATCTTTTAGTTTGCTTACACATCTTAACAAAATAATGTGACTTGAACTTTGGGGTGACACTTGGCTTGGAGTGTGAGAGTAAACTTGAATTTTTTTTTACCCCACATGCTTATTACACTCCCTCTTTCTCCCGGTGCATCCCCCCTTTTTTTCTATTATCTTATTTGCTTTCTCTCTCATATCTCTCATGTATCTTGCTAAATTAAATAATTAATTCAATTACTCTTTTAATGCATTTGTTGAGTAATTTAATTACCCAACCTTAGTAACGTAATTTAATCAAATAAGTTACTACATAAATCTCCTTAAATTATTTTACCATCATGGAATCATATAATTTATATAACCCATCTTTGATATATAAATTATATAAAACATAACATATTTAAATTACATATTTATTTTATAATTGCAAAATAAATATGCTACACATAATTTCTTATGCAAATACAATTATTTACATACCCAAGATATTATAATATAATATCCTTATCTCATTAACATAATTTCAATTAAGAATTTATTTACTTAAGATATTACGATAAATATGATATCTTTTTTTTATTCAATTAATTTCATATAAGAATTTATTCTAGTACTCTTGGGTAAAGTATATATAAATATTATATGCTTAACCCGCCTCTTTTTGCTTCATTACACAAATTGTTCCCAACAATTTTATCTCCTCGTGTAATATATATATATATATATATATATATATATATATATATAATATTTACTAACTTTCAATTACAAGTTACACCAAACATGCACACATCACATATAGAAAATAATTAATAATTTTATTCTCACACATTATAAATTATTTATATCAATTTATTTATATATAGCAAATATAATTTAATATATTTACCATATTATGTAAACATACATATTTTTCATAAATCATAAAATAATTTATATACTCATATATTAGACTTAGACATTTAATTTAATGACTATTAAACCTCTTAATACGGTTTGCAACATTCAATAAGCCTATTTCATATGGTTTGCCATATTTATTATTACATAATTTCTTTCAATTATTAAACCGTATTGATTTTTCTTAAAAATCTTAAATAAACCCTCTATTACCACTCTAGGTTTTAAACTTTAACATTTAATTTAATCATTCCCGATCTTATAAATTTATGGGTTGTCATAACCATGCCCTAACAAACTTTAAGCATGAATGGTTTCAAATATGAATAGATTAGAATACTATCATTACAGAACTGAACGTTTGGAAAAAGAGAACTGATATTTTCACATGATTCTCTCTCACATGAGCATACAGTAGGTTTCACCTTCATGTGATAAAGAATAATGTAAAAATATCAAAAACACATGTGGAAATAGTGTTCTCCTTGAAAAAAAATTGTTAGGACATGCATGTGAGCTGGTATATATATTTTGAAAGCTTATTTATTTTAATAAGTTTGTTCAAGTTGGCATTTAGGGCCAAAATTAGGTTGGCCAGGCGCGTATTTAGGGACAAGGGAATTGATATTTGAGTTATTCAAAAGGGCCACATTAGTCAATTTTATGCTAATATATAGGAAATTGATATTTTCACATGATTTTTTTATATTTTCACATGAAAAGTGTTGCTATACATGTATAGTGACGGTAAAAACCGTCGCTATAGAATTTATAGCGACTGTTTTCACGTGAAAATATCAAAAAATCATGTAAAAATATCATTTTCCTAATATATATCACAGTGAAAATAATTAATGAAAATTGCACCTGTAAATACATCAATATGGGACATAACAGAATCATGTTACCCAGCTTGGAAATTTAATTGAGTTTTTCCATATATTATATCCACAATAGATTTGCATTTCACATCTTTAATTTAATTTGTTTGGGGATGATTGTAGCCACTTTTTAAAAATCATGGTGCAGTTTTGGTTCACTCCTTTAAACCTACATCAAATTCAGTCCCAAATTACTGAAAGTCCTTACAGAATCGAAGTTACTAAATTTCCAAAAATGGATTGCAGTGAATTAATTGTGGCTTTTTTTAACACTTGACAAAGTAGTCCAGCTGCATCCTGCAAGTATTTTCACTATTTTGTTATTAATTATGCTGCTACTTAACAGATTTACTACACTACAGGGTAAGTTATAACCCCAGGAGTCTCAAACTTCTTTGCCTCTGTGCAATTATTTTCTTTAAAAATCTACACCATAAATTACCAGACAATTTATCATTCAGCTGTCGGTACCAATGTAACTAACAAACAAGTTACTGGTGGTCGATGAGATATTAACTAGTGGTTAAGATTGAGATATTATACTTTTAGGTCTCAAATTCGAATATTCTCACTTCTTTTATGTGAAACTTTATTTTCACTTTATGTGAGATCGACTTGCTTGTGAGATTATTTCTTTCACTAGAGTTTGATTGGTTCTTAATATTGTAATAGTGAATGATGTACTTGATTATGAAATTATTGTATTTTCAAAAAATGAGACTTTCAAAATAAAAATAAAAAGTATTGTTGAGTTTGTGAGCTCTAAACTCATGAGATATACCTATTTTAATTGGCGATTTATCATGTGTGGGAGTTGGGACACATGGCCTGAGTTGGTGAATATGATTATGGGCAGCAGCCTAATTTGAATTCCGAAGCAAAGGAGGAATTGGGAGATAATTCCGGGGTTAAGGGTGTAAACGGATACATAAGGATCCTAATATAGTATTGTATTGTATTTGTATCCGGAAAATTACCTTATTCGAAAAATTAATTCGCTATCTTAATATAATATTGTATTCGTATCTGGAAAATTACCGTATTCAAAAAATCAATTCGCTATCCGTATTCATATTCGGTATTCTACGGATTTTAAAAATGTTATCTGTTATTCGAAATAATATCCAAATACGGATGATATCCGTTTTCGTTTATTTTATTTGAATAAATAGATTATTCGAATATTCGGTATCCTAATTCGTGCACGAATTATCAAAAGCTTGTATAGCTCAAAGATTGGATCTGTTATAATTCCTCCAGATTCTGCTCGTGAGCGTAATGGTATAAGCCTGCCTTTTTTTGGTTGAAGTAGCCACGACTATAAAATATCCCCCATAGCTAGCAGTAAAGCTGTGCAACTATTCCAATGAAATCTGATATAAACAAAGTTGAAATTTATGCCTTCTTATTCATGAATATGATATGCATTCTTGAAATCTGGGTTCAAAAACATTGATGATTAGCACAGATTATAACCTAACCCAACAGAAATCTGCTATTGATTAAACTTCCTCAGCAATTACTCACACACCCACTCCCCCAATATTCAATAAAGCTTTATATTCACAACTCCAAAAAAAATAATTAAAATAATTAAGAAAAAAAAATTATATACCTCCCTTTGCTAAAACCTTACCCAAACAAAAAAAATGGATGAAACAATAGTAATGAGAATAAAAATTCTACCGTTATGATCCTAATATAAAATTCATTCAAATTATTTATAAAAAATAAAAGAAAAAAATTGAATAATTACTCATCACCAAATAAATTTCAAAAAAGTTTTTAAACTAATGAGTTTTTGATGTAGATCTAAGTAAAAATATAAAGAGGTCCTTCTATGGGGACATGGAAATGGGACATGGAAATTGGACATTTTCAATTTTTTTTTTGTTTTTGTTGTGACTCCTAAAAAATGTATAGTATTTATTCTAACTGAAATTTTTACAAAAAAAATATTTTAGATGTAATTTGGATACATATACAAGAACAGTGTTATACAGTCTGTATAACACTGTTCTTGTATATGTATCCAAATTACATCTAAAACATTTTTTTTTGTAAAAATTTCAGTTAGAATAAATACTATACATTTTTTAGGAGTCACAACAAAAACCCGAAAAAAAAAATTTAAAAATGTCCAATTTCCATGTCTGCCAAGACTTATTGAAATATAAAAGATTTAAGATTTTACTCCCTCCATCCCATAATAACAGTCGTTTTAGAAGAAAAAATTTTTTCTCAATTTATTTGTCGTTTACAACTTTCTAGGAGAATAAATTATTTACATTCCTGTATCACCCCCACCTTCTCTCATTGTTCTAAGAAATTTTCTCTCTTGTATTAATAGTTTTCAACTTACCATAAAGGGGTAGTGATGGAATTTTACACAAATTATAATTAATAAATGATAGCATTAAATGACTTTATTAATCCACGTGCATGAAGCTAAAACGATAATTATTATGGGATGGAGGGAGTATATAATAGGTAAAAATGCTTTACAATAAACAAATATCCACACAGTAACAAACATCGTACAATATTAGACATTTAAAAACTTCAAATCTATGATTTTTGAGAAAACAAATCTAATGGTTAAACTTTGTTTAATCAGTGTGGATTTTGAAGAAAATTCTTGGAAAATAATGATTTTGTACCAAATTAATTAGGGTTTGAAGAGGAGATGGAGAGAAGTAGAGAGAACGTATATATGAGATGAGAGAGAGTGAGGCTAAAAGTGAATTAGATGCATGCCTTCCCTTTTCATGTATTTTTTCTCATAATTGTTGATCAAACGAATTGGTAAGATCCTAGAATTTGATCAGATGGTTGGGGATGATATTTAGTGGAATTCATGTGTCACGACTCACGCATTGGTTGGTTGTCAGGATTGGTGGAGGATCAAGCGTTCTAACAGTTGGATCATATGCCTTTTGTTGGTCAACAACATTTCCTCCCCATTAAATGCATACTCCGCCCCTTATTTTTCTACGGTCCGGACGGAAGAAAAAGAATTGGGCGGTAGTAATGCTCCTCCTCCAATTCGGCTATAAAATGGCAGCAAGGTTGATGGAAGAACACACACCAACAACAAACAATACACTCTCATCCGAGAGTTCAAGTAGTGAGAGAAATAAGCTTTTGTGAAGTTTTAGAAAAAAAGAGGTAGAGAAAGGTAGTTCAAATAAAAGGGAGTTTTATTTGGGTTTCCATCACATAGTTATTGTGGTGAAGTAATTTGAGTTTGTACTCAAATTAAGATATCTTTGTATTCTCTCAGAATATTATAGTGAATTTTTCAGAGTTTGTTCCGTGGTTTTTACCTCTTAGTTTTAGAGAGTTTTCCTCGTAAAATCTCGGTGTCTCGTGGATGGATATTTTCTACTCATTATTTCCTGTAGTGGTTATTATTTTGGTGGAACTGCAAATTTAATCTGTTTGGCATATACTGATATTTTATCCGTTTAATTTATCAAAGACAACGGTATTTGGGAGGTGATTTTTCCCAACAACTGGTATCAGAGCTAAGGTTATTTGCTCCGTTGTTCTTGATAAATTTTATGGAGGAATCAGTCGGAACCATGATTAAATTGACCTATTCAAATTTTTCGATCTGGAAGCCCAAAATGGAGGATATCCTTTATTGCAAGGATTTGTTTGATCCGTTGGAGCTCGAGGGAAAGAAGCCCGCGAATAAATCTGAGGCTGATTGGGACAAAATGAATAGGAAGACTATTGGTCACATCCGGCAGTGGATTGATCAAAGTGTGTTCCATCATGTTTCGCAGGAGACGAATGCTCACACTTTATGGACAACACTAGTGTCTATGTACGAGAAGAAGAATGTACAGAATAAATCTTTTGTCATTCGAAAAATTGTGAATCTAAAGTACAAGGACGGGAGCAGTGTGTCGGAGCATATGAGTGAGTTCCAAGGCTTGGTGAACTAGCTGTCCACCATGAAGTTGAATCTTGACGATGAGATTTAGGCTCTTTTGCTTCTTAGTTCGTTGCCAAACAGTTGGGAGACTTTGGTGGTGTCTCTAAGCAATTCAGCTCCGGAATGAAAGATGACTATGCAAATGGTCAAGAATAGTCTTCATAATGAGGAGACAAGGCGAAAGGAGTAAGACGTAAATTTTGAGACATATGCTCTTGTTGCAGAGAACAGGGGCAGAAGCAATTTTAGGAAATTTCACAAACAAATATCACAGGAGCAAATCAAAGACCAGACAAGGTGAAACGTATAGATGCTTCTATTGTAATAAGGAAGGTCATTACAACAGAAATTGTAAAGTCTAGTTAGACAAACAGAAAAATGGTGAGCAAGGAAAGGTTGAGGAAAAGAACACTGCAGCCACAGTCACTGAAGATGTTGTGGTTCTTTCATTTGGGGAAGAAGAATGTTTGCATGTTGATGATCAGAAAGTTGATTGGGTGGTTGATATTGGTGCCTCGTATCATACTACACCCAAGAGAGAATTTTTTACTACTTACAAAGCTGGAGACTTTGGGTACGTGACAATGGGAAATACTGATCAGTCCAAGATTATTGGAATTGGCGATGTTTGCATTCAGACAGGTGTTGGTTGCACTGTTACCTTGAGGGATGTTAGACACGTTCCTGATCTACGTCTCAACTTGATTTCTGGCATGGCCTTGGACAGAGAAGGCTATGAGAATCACTTTGACAGTAGAAAGTGGAAGCTTACCAAGGGCTCTATGGTGATTGCAAGAGGTGCTGCTTGTTGTTCATTGTACAAGACTCATGTGAAGGTGTGTTCTAGTGAATTGAATGCAGTTGAGGATGACTCTTCACCAAACTTAGGGCATAAGAGGCTTGGCCACATGAGTGAGAAAGGGTTGCAGTTATTAGCAAAAAGGTCACTCATTCCTTTTGCTAAAGGTACTGTTTTAAACCCTGTGACTATTGTTTGTTTGGAAAACAGCATAGAGTTTCTTTTAATAGTTTCGCTAAAAGAAAATCAGAGTTACTAGAGAGGGTTTATTCTGATGTATGTGGACCCATTGAGGTTGAGTCTTTCGGTGGAAATTGGTATTTTATTACCTTTATTGATGATACTTCGCGGAAGGTGTGGGTATTTTTGTTGAGAACAAAAGACTAGGTATTCCAGCATTTTCAGAGTTTTCATGCTATGGTTGAAAGGGAGAATGAAAAATCATTGAAGTGTCTTCGTAGCGACAACGGAGGGGAATACACTTCAAAGGAGTTTGCTGAATATTGCAGTAAGAATGGCATTCGGCATGAGCAAACTGTTCCTGGTGCCCCACAGCATAATGGTGTGGCTTAGAGAATGAACCGCACTATTATTGAGAGAGTGCAATGCATGTTGAGAATGGCTAAACTGCCCAAGTCATTCTGGAGTGAAGCTTTCCGTACAGCCTGCTACCTGATTAATAGATCTCCATCAGCACCATTGGACTTTCAGATTCCAGAAAAGATTTAGAGTGGTAAGGATTTGTCTTATTCTTATTTGAGGGTATTTGGGTACAAGGCTTTTGCACATATCCCCAAGGAACAAAGATCAAAGCTTAATGACAAGTCTACTCTATACGTGTTTGTTGGCTATGGAGATGCAGAGTTTGGATACCGGTTATGGGATCCAGTACAGAGGAAATTATTCAGGAGCAGAGATGTGGTGTTTTATGAGCACCAGAATTATGAGCATTTTGATAATGCTACACAACCCAGAGATGATAGAGTTCCAGACCTCAGTGAAGTTCCATCTCCAGTACAGAATGCCACAGTTGGAGAAGGAGGTCAGAATGAAGATATGACTGATATAGATTTGCACGATGGTGATGGGTCAGATGCAGAGAGTGTTGATCAGGGGGACCAACCTGACATTGAAGAACCTCAGCTAAAAAGATCCATGAGAGAACGTGTGCCATCAGTCAGGTATCCTTCATCTGAATATCTTTTAGTTGCTGAGGAGGGGGAGCCAGAAGACTTTCAGGAAGTCCAGACTCATAAGGAGAAGTGCAATTGGCTGAGAGCTATGCAGGATGAGATGGATTCTTTATACAAGAATCATACCTATGAGTTAACTACACTTCCGAAGGACAGGAAATCATTGAAGGACAAATGGGTGTTCAAGTTTAAGAAGGATGGTGAAAAACTAGTGAAGTACATGGCTTGGTTAGTCGTCAAGGGTTTTGCTCAAAAGCAAGGTATTGACTTCGATGAGATTTTTTTTCCAATTGTGAAGATAACTTATATTCGAGTAGTGTTGGGATTAGTTGCTAGTATGGATCTTGAGCTTGAGCAGTTGGATGTAAAGACTGCATTTCTTCATGGTAATTTGAAGGAAGAAATCTACATGGAGCAGCCAGAGGGATTTGAAGTTAAAGGGAAAGAGCACTTGGTTTGCAAGTTACAGAAAAGTTTGTAAGGCCTGAAACAAGCTCCAAGGCAGTGGTACATGAAATTTGATTCATTTATGGTGGATCAAGGCTACAGCAGAACAGTTGCAGATCACTGTGTGTATGTCAAGAAGTTCCCGGATGGTAACTTCGTTATTCTGTTGCTATATGTAGATGATATGTTGATAGTTGGGCAGGATGCTGATATGATTCACAGACTCAAGGGTGAGTTGTTCAAGTCCTTTGATATGAAGGACTTAGTCCCGGCTAAACAGATTTTGGTTATGAAGATTGTTCGTGACAGGAAAGCCAAGAGACTGTGGTTATCACAAGAGAAGTATGTTGAACGGGTGCTTGCAAGGTTCAACATGGGTAATGCTAAACCAGTTAGTACACCACTGGCCGGTCATATTAAGCTGAAAAAGCGCATGTGTCCTTCTACCAAGGAAATGAGAGATGATATGGCAGCAGTTCCTTACTCATCTGCTGTAGGGAGTCTTATGTATGCAATGGTTTGTACGCGGCCAGATATTGCTCATGCAGTTGGCGTTGTGAGCAGATATTTGTCAAATCTTGGTAGAGAACATTGGGAAGCAGTTAAGTGGATTCTTACATACTTGAAAGCTACTTCCAGTTTGTGTTTGGGGTTTGGTGGTTCGAGTCCAGTCTTGGAGGGTTTTACAGATGCAGACATTGCAGGTTCTGAAGAGAAGAAGTCTACTTCGGGGTATTTGTTTACTTTTACAGGAGGAACCGTGTCATGGCAGTCCAAGTTACAAAAGTGTGTTGCTTTGTCTACTACTGAGTCAGAATACATCGCAGTTACAGAAGAAGGCAAGGAGATGTTGTGGTTAAAACGGTTTCTCCAAGAGTTGGATCTGACACAAGATGAGTATGTGGTTTATTGCGATAGTCAGAGTACAATTAACTTGACCAAGAATGCCACGTATCATAATCGAACCAAACATATTGATGTTCGTTATCACTGGCTTCGAGAAGTGATGGAAAAGGAATTGATGAAAGTGAAGAAAGTTCACATCGATGAGAACCCCTCAAACATGTTGACAAAAGTTGTCACTCGTGACAAATAGGAATTTTGCAAGGAATTGGCTGGGATGGAATCCAAGTGACGAGGTCACAGAGATTACCTCCTTTAATGGGTTCGGAAGGTGGAGATTGTTGGTCAGCAGCATTTCTTCCCCATTAAATGCATGCTCCGCCCCTTGATTTTTCTACGATCCGGACGGAAGAAAAAGAATTAGGCGGTAGTAATGCTCCTCCTCCAATTCGGCTATAAAATGGCAGCACGGTTGATGGAAGAACACACACCAACAACGACCAATACACTCTCATCCGATAGTTCAAGTAGTGAGAGAAATAAGCTTTTGTGAAGCTTTAGAAAAATAGAGGGAGAGAAAGATAGTTCAAATAAAAGGGAGTTTTATTTGGGTTTCTATCACATAGTTATTTTGGTGAAGTAATTTGAGTTTGTACTCAAATTAAGATATCTTTGTATTCTCTCAGAATATTATAGTGAATTCTTCGGAGTTTGTCCCGTGGTTTTTACCTCTTAGTTTTATAGGGTTTTTCACGTAAAATCTTGGTGTCTCGTGGTTGGATATTTTCTACTCATTATTTTCTGCAATGGTTATTATTTTGGTGGAACTGCAAATTTAATCTGTTTGGCATATACTGATATTTTATCCGTTTAATTTATCAAAGACAACGATATTCGGGAGGTGATTTTTCCCAACAACTTTTGGTTTTAACGGTCCTGATTCTATTAGACTTAATATATACAAACCTTATACAGTATTTATATGATATATTATAATTTTTGTAAATATTATAATTGATATTAATTAAACATTCTAATCATAAAGGGGTGGAAAATAAATATATTAAAAATAATAAATAAATAAATAATGAGTTTAAATAAACATAAATGGTTAAACTTTAATTGTCAATCTTATAAAAATAAATAATGAGTTTTAAGTATAGTTCATTAATGAATGAATGTTAATTTATTTATTTTAATAAATACAATAATCAATTCTCTAAATTACAATTTAAATAAGTTTTAATCATTTTCGAAATGATGAATTTCAAAATTAATGATCTAATTACAACTATAACCAGAATAAGAATAAATAAACAAATAATTAGTTTTAAAGTATAGTTCATTAATAAATAAATGTTAATTAATTTATTTATAATAAACACAATAATCAATACTCTAAATTACAATTCAAATAAGTTTTCATCATTTTTGAAATTCTAAATTTAAATTACAAAATGAATGTTTTAATTACAACTATAACTATAATGATAAAAAAAAGTAACGAGTTTTAAAGTATTGTTCATTAATGAATGAATGTTAAATTATTTATTTTTAATAAATACAATAATCAATACTCTAAATTACAATTCAAATAAGTTTTCATTATTTTTGAAATTCTTAATTTCAAAATGAATGCTCTACTTATTAATGTTTAGATGTCCATTAATAAGTAGATGTCTATTTTATGTGTATGAAGTAATATTGTAGTGTGTATGAATATTTATAATCTATAATAATATTCAAAAGTTTACATTGAATATTTAATTATTTTTTCTCAAATACTTGATTAAAACTTTAATAATATGTTTATGCGAGTTTTTTTTTATTATTTATCCTCAATTATACATAGATTACATAGTTATAAAAATAGATTACATAGTTATAAAAAATTATTGTATTTCATTATATTTATGGAGAGTGCGAGTTATACTTAAAGTATGCGTGACAACTAATTAATTCAACTTGATCCAAAATTGACATTGGGCTTACTTTAAATAGTTGAACTTCTTGTTTTTAAATAGTTGGTCAAATGAAAGTAATAAATGCTCCCTCAACCTGAAAATTCATAAACGTGAATTAATCTATTTAATCCTCCCTTCTAGATAAATTTTAAATTAATTCAGACCTAACACATTTTAATAATAAAATTATAAATTATCTATTGGCCCCGCCTCCCGACATTGCAAATAAGTTTTGAAAGTAAAAAATTTGTAACAGACTAATAGCTATAGTTTTGTATGCTAATATATATATAATTAATAACTTATTGAAGTTATTAATTAATAACTTACATTTATTAATAACTTAAGTTACTAATTAATGAATATAAGTTATATTATATATATATATATATATATATATATATATATATATATATATATAAAAGTTATTAATTATGTAAGTTATTAATGTACCAACAAGCAAAGAATAACCTTTGAATTTAATGAAATTTAAATATTTTCTTTATAACTTTCTTAAAGTAAGTAATTAATAGGATTAATATTGAAAAATATATCAAGGGCACATAAACCCGTTTTATAGGAGTAATTAATAGGAGTAATATGTGAAAATTGTGCAAGTACTATTTAATCCCAATCAGAGTGAGATAATATTTCTCTAAGTCAGTTATCAATTGAAAAAGAAAAGAAAAGAAAAGAAGATCCATGGCAATAAAAAATTCATCCTTGTGCTCTATTTTTGTCCTCTTTTGTCTGTTTGCTTGCTCTACATGTGAAAATTCTGTATGGACTGGGCAGAAGAGGGGTGTTGTAAGTTTATTTTAATTTCTTTTTTCTCTATATATCACTCCTATTTTTTAAAATATAATTCTTATCGGGTCACTTAAATTTTCATAAAATTTTATTTTTTACATATTAACAATAGTAGCATATTTAGGTCATGTTTGTTTGCAAAGATTATATTCTCGAGAGTATATTCTCATGGATTATAATCCCAAGACTACTAATTCTAGGATTAAATAATCCTAATTATATGTTATTTAGAATGAGATTATTTATGAAATAACTTAAAATAATCTCATGTTGTGTTTGTTTTGTGAGAAGAAAATTGATATTTTCACAAGCGAATGTGTTAGTTCCACAAGATACTCTCACATGTGAGTAGACCCCACTTACTATTCGTGTGGGGAGGAGCTTGTGAAACTATCAATTTTATTGTTAGAATTATTTGAAGGATTGAATAAAAATTTATTGTTTGGACTACTATACCCTTTTCAGTAATAATAAAATACGTGACATAATAATATTTTTATTTTTTACCATTTTTTTTTCTTTTCTTTGTGCTTGCTTGGGGGTGAAACTAAAATGCTATTGAATTTGATGATGCATATTATATATATAATGCATTCAATTAATGCAGATACCGTCTCCCACTTGGTGTATTGATAAGAAAACAACGACAAATACTGAACTTCAAGCATTTATAGACTTTTGCTGCGGACAATTGGACTGCGCCGCTATACGTCCCGGTGGCATGTGTTACCAACCAAACAATCCAAGAGGCCATGGATCTTGGGCTCTTGATCTTTATTATAGGACCAATAAGATTTGCCTGAATATTGGCATGCTGGTTTATGAAGATCCTTGTAAGTCTCTCTATCTCTATATGTTACTACTAATTAAAGGTCGCAATATATTTTAAAATGAAAATTGATATTTTCACATGACTTTCACATGAAAAGTGTCGCGGTAGATGTATAGCGACGGTAAAACCATAGGTATACGATCTATAACAACGGTTTTCATGTAAAAATATCTAAAAATCATGTGAAAATATCAGTGTGTCATACTATCCAGTCAAATATATATTAGCGACACTTTTTTGTAATTGTTCTAGGTCAGTTAACATTTTATATGACACTTATTATTCCAACACTATTATTTTTGCCCTAACAATATTAATTAGCCGCTTACAAAATGGGTGAATATATATGGTGCTAACATGGTTTAATGGTTGTGAAAAATACATATTAATGACAATTTTGTTATTCTATTATTTCACTAATTAAATAATGTTGTTTTAAATGGTTTGTTATGGTTAACTAAGTGTCTGTAATTTGACAGAGCAGTAAGATGTGGTGCGGTGAGATGAAACATTTTAAATTTAATTTATTTGACAAAAAAAAAAATTATTAAAAAAAAATTAAAATATTGTTTTGTTACACAATTTTAAAAGTGCTTTTGAATAACTAATTAAAAGACAAAAATACATAAAAGTGTGTGGTATCAAATTTAAATTTTCTTCATGCATTGAAGGACAAATTTGTACATACATATATATATATATATATATATATATATATATATATATATATATATATTGAGCAAAAAGTGCTTCTGCATGCCAAAGTCTAAAATGTGTAATAGAATTAGTATTTACACCTTACTTACTTACCTTTATATTTATATATTTACAAGTGAAATATTAGAACTATATATATTCTGATAATGCCAATGAGTGTAAATGTGTATTATTTAACTATTAATGCATGCATATGGTAGGTTGATGCATGTGCGAAAAACAAATGTACACATAGTATATAATCGATATATTATTAATAAAAAAGGTTTTTTGTAATCATTATTTTAAAAAAGGTGACTGATATTGTCATATTAATAAATATCGATTAGAGTGTTGAGATTCATAAAAATAATTGTAGAAGTGCGGTTAAATATGAATTTATATTGACAACATTTTTTTTACTCTTGCAATATCAATCGACATGTACTGTTTCATTAACTGAGGAAAAAAAAACTAGTAATAGACATATATATTTAATTTTGTATAACTAAATTTTTAATTTCATTAACTGAGGAAAAAAAAACTAGTAATAGACATATATATTTAATTTTGTATAACTAAATTTTTAATTTTGTATTGATGGGTGCAGCTTATGGGGACTGCCTTTATATTTAACTACATTACCGATGAGGGGTGAAAATGCAAGGGCAAGGATAATTCCTTCCTACCAATAAGGTGGTATGGTTCGAGGGGAACAAATTTACCTGTTCTGCAGAAAACTGGGAAATAAAAGAATTTGTTTGTTATGTAATCATTTTAATCTGCATGGTGCAAATATTTACTATTCAATTAATAATATTTTTATTTGTTTAGACAAATTACATACTGTTGATTAATTGAAACAAATATAATACTTAAAAATATAATACATACTTTGACATACATACTGTTGATTAATTGAAACAAATATCATACTTAAAAATAAGTACAATGAAGAGTTCAACAATGAGCAGTTAATTAGTGCAAAGAGTGTATTTATCATACAGTGATACAGAGAATTATTAAAAGGAACTTGCGTAAAATAAATTCTAACATCATTATAATGATATATTTACGACATTTAATTTTAATTTAAAATGGATTAATTTATTCGATTTTAATCATCATAACTATGAATATTTTAATATATTTAAAAAGTATTACCATTTGCATGATTTATTATTTCTAAATTTAAATGAAACACATTTGATTTGAATTTTAAAATATTTTAAATGGGCAATATAAAATTAATAATATAGTTTAGAAAAGCTAGAGCCCTTACCAAATAATAAAATGGTACCTTCTCAGTCCTACATATTTAGGCCTTGTAACTCGTTAATGATATTTACAGGATTCAGTTAGAGTGAAGTTGGTATTAACTTTGTCGTAGTAAGTTCTGTAACTTTTTATTGTACGAGTTATAGAAAATATTGTATTGATAAGTTCTATAACTTTTTATTGTATTGATTAATGTAATATTTTCTATAATTCATGCATGCAATGAAAAGTTATATGAATTTACTACGATATCAACTTCACTCTAATCGGATTTATCTTTTTACAAGCAAAAAAAGATATTGGATAATAAGTGCGAGACAGATAGACATTGTAATTTAAGTTGAAAACGATATAGTTAACTAAAATCACTTGAATCTATTGGGTTAATTGGTTAACTAGTTTTTAGGTGATGATTGGTTTAGTTTTGGGCCCATATTATTATTACAAATATGGGTTGAATGTAGTTTAACTAGTTTTGACCCATATTAGCCTATAATAATTTTTTACACTTTGTAAAGCTAATAAATCAACATGTATGCGTCGTCACTAATGACTGTAAAGTTCTTCAAAGAGAATTTAGCTGTTGTCTTTTCTCTTCTGTTCCGCGATCAGCGAATTGTGTTACCCATGTTTTGGCAAGGGTGTCATGTTCTGTGTCTAGTCAAGTAAGGTGGATAGATAGTCTTCCTTTGATTATTTCTGATGTACTTGCGAATGATTTGATTTAATGTTATGCAATTCTTTTCAAAAAAAATAAAATCAACATGTACACTACATTCTTATATAACACATATACATTATACATATTACATTATATACATATTACATACTTTTATAATTTATACATTTGTAATTATGTATAAAAACCATTTCACTAATTATGGAATTAATCCATAATAAAGTTAACACTTTTAGTGTAACGAATTACTAATTTAAATAATTAACATATCCTTCCTTAATTAATTAAAATAACTCATTTAAATTATACAATTTATATTATATAATTAAATTTTATTTTTGCATTCTCTCCATAAATTATTTTATATTATATTATATAATTTAATTTAATTTCTCCCACCCTACCCCCCACCCCCACCCCCACCCCCACCCCCACCCCCACCCCCAAACCTACGCCTCAACCCCCCCAAAAAATAATATTTATTAATTATGTATACACCTCCATCCAGGGGCAGAGGGAGGGGAGGTCCGAGGACCCCCAGTCGCCGAAAAAATTAGTATGTAGTAGGTATGTGGGAGGGTCCAGCTTGAAATTCAGCAATGACAAGGAATCTGGGGAGTTCTGCGTGCGCAAGGAAGAAGAAGGAAGGGGAAGAAGAAAAATAAAAAAAATAAAAAATATATATAACTTTATAATTAAGTAGCCTACACATAATATAAATACTAACATATTAATAAATTTTTATCCGTTTGCAATTTTAAAATGGTCAAAGAAATGAATCTCTAATTTCAAAAGAAAGAAGTACTAATTTACTTAGATTTTTTACATCTTTTTGACACTTTTGGAGGCGGGTCGTCTAACAAACTTTATTATATAATATCTCTATTTTGCAAGAGAGAAAAAAAGAGTCCCATTTATAAATTTTGCAAACACTAATTACTTTTTATTTTATATATGTATACTTTTTAAAATAATAAGATGTTCATTCATTAACAATGACATTATATACATGAATATAACTAAATTATAGTATTTATTTTTTTGAAACGAAAGGAGTATTTTTGTTATTTAAAAATAATAATTACTTCGTTTCACAAAAAGAACTTTATTTATAAAATTTATCAATATTAAATATGTATTTTTATTCTATATCTATCTCAAGTGAATAAGTTGTTAGGTTAACATTAACCACACTATATTAAAATATGATGATAATTTATACTCATCACTACAAAAATAATTAATTTTATACTCTTTTTAAAAGGAGTAATGGGCGTGTTTGACCTTTTCAATATTTTTCTATTTATGAAACGAAGTAAATAATAGAGGATGTCTGTATATTGGAGGGTCTGTCAGAAACAGAGGAGGAGAGGAGAGGAGAGAAGAGAGTCCCCGCTGCTGCCGCCGGTCGCCGCTGCAGGTCGTCGCGCCGACGCCTGCCCGCCGGATCCCCCGACTTAAAATCTCTAACTCCGTCACTGGCCCACCCCCGCCCCCACCCCCACCGGCTGACACAACCGAATTGGTTGAGGAAAAGGAAACCCGCACTCACTACTAAAAAAATGATCATTTGTGATGGCCAAAATTCCATCACAAAAACTAGAAAAATTATCATGAAAGATTTTACGTGATGGTTTTGACAATCACGCAAATACTTAGTGCTTTTGTGATGATTAATACAATCACATTAACAAGTAATCTATGTGAATCTCTTTTTACGGATAATTTATTTTACTATATTAATTGTATCAAATGATACTCGTTGGATTCAAACCATCCCCCCATTTGCAAACTAAATAACGAGTATTATTACTACACCAAAGCCCAAATTATGGTTATAATTTTAAAACAAAATATAAAAGGAAACATATGTGAGTTGACTTACTAAATAAAATTACTTCCACATAAGATTTGGTGATTGCAATGACAATCAAAAATACTCTATAATGATGGTAAACTTAGTCATCACTGAGAGCCATCATAAATTTTATTATTTTGTGAAGACTTAAAAATTTCAACACAAAATACTTTCTTTTTGTAATTGCAAATAAAAGTCGTCACAAAAATTTATATTTTTTAATAATTGACATGCCGTGATAAAATATTATTTTGATTATTTCTTACATTAAAATATTAGTGATAGCTTAAATGCAATCACGAAAAAAGGTATATCTATTAGTGATGACTTAGTGCGTCTCAAAAATAAAAATTTTACGTGAAAATTTTGGTGATTGACATGACCATCACAATTTTAATACATTGATGGCAAAATTAGTCATCACTAAGAGCCATCATATATATACTATTTTGTGATTGATTAAAAAGTCCATCATAAATTAATATCTTTTGTAATTATTTTTAAAAACTTGTCACAAAGTTCCGTCACGTATTCTTATTTTTCTAGTAGGGACTCCCGCCCCCAAAAGCGACCCCCACGCCCACCCCACCACCAACCCCAAAAAATAATATTTATTGATTATCTATACACCCCCACCAGCCCCCCTCCCCGTCCCCCTCCCCCGTCCCTCACCCCCGCATCAAAAAAATAGTATTTATTGATTATGTATACACCCCCTACCCCCCAAAAAATAATACTTAATGATTATATATACACTCTAAAAAAATAATATTTACTGATTATTGTAATAAAATTTTCAATAATTTCATCGATTTTAATTAACATAATAATTATTAATGTAATTTTTTTTTGAAAGTGCCTATAATCACAAAATTAATATTTTTAATACTCAAATTAGTCACATCAATTAAAATTTTTAATTTCAAACTTTGGTCTAAAAAAGTAAATTAAGACTCTTTTAGTATAACATAAATTAAAATTTTAGTGAAACTATAATTTGAAAAATAGGTCGATCTGGATTCGACCCATAACCATTTAAATCCAAACTACATAACCCATATTAAATCTAGAAATATAGTTTTGGTTCCAAAATCAACCCAAACCTATTTTATGTAATCCAAAACCAACCAAAACTTATTTTTTGTCAGATCTAGAGACAGAGCGTCACAATTTATGTTTTAATACAATAATAACAATTACATCCTGAAGCCCTAGTATATATATATATATATATAGCTGTCTGGATATATTTTTCATCAAAACATTAGCTTGAAAAGGTAAAGGAAAGAATTTAAAATTAATTATATATGATGTAGCAAAAAATCGACCAAATCTCTTTCTTTCATTTAATTTCGGTCTTATTAAATCAAAGATAATAAATCAAATATTTATGTAAATATAAATAAGTCATTCTCATAAATAGGTCAGATAGCTTAATGATCTATCTACTGCTTTCCTTGAAATTCAAAACAAACAAAAAAAATATCCAATTCCTGGTACCTGTGGTTTATAACTAGTAAGTACCCCAGTGGTCCTTATAGATTCGATGTTTCTTTGCACTTTGTCCAATGTGGGGCCTTTGCTACATTCTTAGAACAAGCCTCTAATCCTAATGTTAGATTTGGATTGAAAGAATGGAATAGAGAATGGAATGATTCATTTTATTTTAATTGAAATGACTTATTCCATACTTTCCCTCATCTAAAGAATAAAATTCATAAATTTAGGAGAAATAAGAATGGTTCAATCCATTTCAATCGCGACCAAAAATAATTTTTTTTATTTCATAAGAATGAGTCATTTACTTCAATTCAAACATAGCATAAAAGTTTCTAGTAATCCTGAGAATCCTATCCTCCTGCCTCCTTCATGCATCTACTGCTTTCCTTGACAATTTACTTGTGAGGTGAAATTCAAAACAAAAAAAAAATGCAAACAAATATCAAAGCCAGGTTTCGATCCTGGGTCCTGTGGGTTATGGGCCCACCACGCTTCCGCTGCGCCACTTTGATATACCTTCCAAGTGCCCAGTGCTTCTTATAAACTCAACGTTTCTTTCCTCTTTGCTACATTCTTAGAACAAACCTCCGATCTTAATGCTACGTTTGAATTGAAGAAATGGAATAAATCATTCCACTCTTCATTTCATTCTAGCCGGAATGAGTTATTCCATATATTCTCCCTCCCCCAAGGAACGAAACACAATTTTTTTCATTCCATATACATAAATCATTCTATTTCCACCTTCATTACTCCAATCCAAACGTAGCATAAAAGTTTCTAGTTTTTTGAAGAATCCTATCCTCCTGCCTCCTTCATGCATCCAACAATCAAATCATTTTATATACTGTGTTTGTAAGTTTTTGTTAGGGGAAGAGACGGGAAAATAATTAAAATTCCTCCAAATTTCATGTTTTTAACGAGGAAAGGAAGAGATTTGGAAGTAAAGTTGATTTTATTTTTTATTCAAAACTCCCCCCCCCCCAAAAAAAAAAAAAAAAAAAAAAATTAACAGGATTTGGAGGGATGAGAAAAATATTTTATATTACCTAAAGTAACTTTTCAAAATAAATCACGTCATTTATTACATTAATATGTAAGAGTAATATAGGAATAGTGTAGTTTAACAATATAAATATTTTTCCTTCCCTTCTATCCTAAACTCACATACAAGAAAAATATAATTACAATCTCATCTATTCTCTTCATTTCTAAAACTGAAAAAAATGACAAATTTCTTTCCCCTTCTATACTTTCCATTCTTATCCCATCCCTCGAAACTCACAAACGCACCATAACCAAGCATCAAGGATTTTTTTTCTATTAATAACTTGAATAATTTCCTTCCATACTTCTTGTTGTTCTGATTCTTTGTGAGGAGCATATATAAATGTTAATTTATTTGGTGCACACCTTAATTAGACCATTCTAATATATTTGTGTGTTTGTGTGTGTGTGTGAATGAATGTATCTATAAAAGTGAAAATTGAAATTAGTTATATATATATATATATATATATATATATATATATACCATTGTTTTACAAAAGACAATTTGAACTTCAAAAAATTAATTCGCAAAATTTCACAAGTAGTCCTCGCAGCTAGAGCCTAGAGTAAGAAAGATCCATAGGAAGACAACAAAAAAGAACAAGGACAAATCTAGAAGTGCCATGAACTTCTCTTTCACATTTTGTTTTTCAACACTTGTATTGACATGTCCCTAATACCCACCCTAATTTTAGCCATTTATTTAGGCTATTTAATGGTCAGTACACCGCACGGGTTTGCAAACAATTACGGCAAACTCAAAAGTTCAAAAAACAAATTCCTATTAAGGGAACAATTTTAAGAAATACTATTAAATCATAAATTTCTGGTGAATAATTTTGTGTGCGAGCGTGTCAGAGTTCGCTAAACTTAGAAAAAGTGTTTTTTTAACTGGTAAAGTACTATTCAGTTAACATTGTCCATTAAAATTGGTCAACTACTTGGTCGAATTGGTCAAACATTTAAATAGACTAAGTAACTGCTTCTTTATAGATTTTTTGTTTTTGACTAAGGACTTTAATATTAAGACACTTGATTTTATGGATAATTGACTCTAGTTGTGTACTCGTTGATTTATAACCAGAGTCGAACTATACTATAAATAGCAAGTTAAACTATTATGAGTTAAGTTATCTTGATTCGTTGATTTATCAGTTAAGCGTGCGAATCAAACAAGACGACCTAGAGATACAATTCTGAACAAGTTAAACTAAGCTATTTGTTAACCTAGCAAGTTTCAACCTTACACATACACACACACGCACACATACACACACACACACACACACACACACACACACACACACACACACACATATATATTGATCGGGTATAATCCGCCGACCCCTGCATATGACAGAAGGCTTGGGCCGAGGGGAGCCTACCGGGTCCAATAGGACAAAGCCCATATTGGGGTAGCAGTGTTCGGGATCGGGTATCTGAGCTCTTTGGGCCAGAACCCAGACCCAGCTGGATCGGGCATCTTAGTCCCTCGAAGCCGGAGCCCAGACCAACTTAATGATGATCGGGATCGGACTACCGATCCCTTCGGGACGGGGTCCAGACCACTTTGAAAGGCCCATACCGAAGGTCATTTCTCGGATGGAGCCCGGAGCAATAAGGAACCTAAAGGATTAAGGGTCTTAACCCTAATTCTATCTCAATACTAACTCTTATAAGGCAAGTGGTTGGATAACCACCAACTTGTACTTATAAAGGAGATTGTGTTGGACCCAAACAATGGTAACTGCCATGTTTAGGAGTCCTAACTCAACTGGGACATGGACTCTAGAGGCGGTGAGGATGACTATAAATGCAAGGTTTAACCTAATGGTAACAGGTAATATTCTCTTGAGCATTATACACTATTGCCTCCATTGTTAACCTTGTGACCAGCCTGTACTTATTCTCACACCGGAGCTATCACCCGGCGGCCCCAGCCGTCAAGCTTCGTTGTTGACGTGTTATTGTGCAGGTTTGAGCGCGTGGATTCGGTGATTGGACGCGCCGGCGAAACTTGGCGTTAACATTGGCGCTAGAAGGAGGGGGTTTTTAGTGCTCTAATCAATCACGTTTGTACCTTTCCGGTAGAAAGGACATGGCCAGTAAGGACGGAGGAGCCTCGAATCCGGAAAGGGCCAGGACCCACCCGACGACCATAGGGAGGACCTCGGTTAAGGATAGATTGGGACCTAGCAACCAGGAAGGCAATTCGGTGCGGGCCCGGTCTGCACGGAGACAGCTGTTCGTCCCCAGTCAACATACCCCGATCCATCAACACACCCACGTAGGAGATAACCAGTCTCAGGCCTATGAACGACGGGAGGAGGATCAAGTGGAGAATAGCAAGGACCAGCGTCAGGTTATTCTGTTGACCAAAATTCAACAGAACAAAGACGCCATGCTGGCCTTGCGTCTCCAGCAAAAAGAATTGGAGTTCCAGATGGCTAAGGTGGCAGGCGAACAGGAGGCTTCTTCGAAAAAGCGCCGGAATCGAAGCCGATCTAGATCTCCACGACAACATGAGACGGGAAGAAACAAAAGCCGATACAGAAGCCATTCTCGGGAAAGGAGGAGCCAAAGAAGACGTCGTTCCCCCGAACGGAGATTTGAACGCCAGGGTCGATCGGGACAAAGGGCGAAAATCGGATCTCCCGAGTATGAGGAGGACAGGCACAGACCTTCCTCCCGTAAGGAAGATACCGATCCCCTCGCTCGACGAGTCGCAGAGTTGGAGAAGCTTCTGGCCGTGAAAAATCAAGTGGGAACACCCACGAGCTGCCATAGTTCGCCTTTCTCGCCCGAGATTAACCAAGTCACTGCTGATCCGAAGAAAAAAATGCCCCCAATGGAGACATACGATGGAATGGGATACCCGTATGATCATTCGGATGGATATGATAGGTTGATGACATATTATGGGCATTCGGACGCAGCAAAGTGTCATATGTTTGCAACCACCTTGAAGAAGAGCGCCAGAGAGTGGATGGGAACTTTGGCGTCGGGAACGGTTACCTCTTGGAACGACCTTAGGGAAAAATTCCACTCTAGGTTTGGAAGCAACAGGAGAAGGGGAAAGATCACAGCTTCCCTCATGCAAGTGAGACAGCGATCGGATGAGACTCTTGGCACCTACGTCAAAAGGTTCCGGGAAGCTGTGGGATCGGTGGCAGAATTGAATTCACCACAGGCTCTGGGTTTCTTCACAACGGGTTTGGATATGGGGAGGTCGAAAAAGTTAATGAAAGACCTGGTGATCAACCCACCCTCGGACTTGACTGAAGCCTTTCATCGGGCCGAAGGGTTCATTGCCATTGAAGAGGCCATGGGAAACTTCAAGCCACCTTCACACGACAAATCTAGGGACAGAGACAAGCCGAACAACCAACGATCGGATAATCAGGGGAAAAGAAATTATAGCGGTGGGGGATCGGGCAATGGCCGACCACCCTTCCCGGGTAGAAGTATCAACAGGGTATTCACTCCCCTAAACACCGACCGTGCAAGAATATTGGAGGACATCAAAGACAAACCCTTCTATGAGCCCTGCAGGACGAGGCCGAAACCAGGGAAGCACAGCAAAAATAGGTATTGCAACTACCATCAGAATGTGGGCCATACGACAGAGGAATGCCTTGATCTGGGGGATCTCATCGAGAAAAATATTCAGAATGGGACGTTGGTTCAGTATGTGGCCGGCCGGGAAAACGCCAGGACTCAACCCATAGAAGAAGACAGGACTCAGGCCCGGGAAACGCCGCCAAATCAGAACCAGCCCGCTCGGGGGGTGATTGATGTTATATCCGGAGGTTCGGTAGGGCGCGTGACTGGACGAAAAAGAAATGAACATCTAGACGCTGTCTTATCGGTTGCAGGGTCCTCGGTAAAAAAGGAAAGGGTTTTCCCAGGGGCGGTAATTTCCTTCTCAGATGAAGACTACCCTTCGAATCCCATAGAGTCGCATGACGGGGCATTGGTGATAACGGCTCAGGTCGGACCAGTGGACATGAGAAGAATGATGATAGACAACGGATCCTCGGTCGACATACTGTATACACACGCTTATCAAAGGATGGACCTAGGGGGAAAGAAGATGGAACTGGGAGGAGAAGGACCGTTGTACGGATTCAGTGGCGACCCGGTGCATGTGTCGGGCACCATCGAATTGCCAGTTAAGTTTGGCACAACTCCCCAACAACTGGAGATTATGGTCAGATTCTTCGTTGTTCAAGTAGATTCGGCTTACAACGCCATACTGGGAAGACCGACCCTGGCAGCCTTACAAGCAGTCACCTCCATACCTCATTTCAAGATCAAGTTCCCCACACCGAACGGAATCGGAGAGGTAAAAGGCGACCTAGATATCGCTCGTAGGTGTTATCGGAATACTTTGATCTCTTCCGGAACCGGGGTAAGCAAGCAGAAGCAGACGATGGCTATTGAGATAGAACCCTTTACAGATGGTAGTACAGAGCCACTTGCATTACCAGCCGAAGAAACAGAGGATGTACAACTAATCTTGGGGAACGAGAAAAAAATGATAAAGATCGGTTCAGGATTGATAGAACCCTTCAGGACCGGGTTGATTGATCTGCTTCGGGCGTACGCGGATATCTTTGCATGGGAACCCAGCGATATGCCCGGGGTGGACAAATCAGTAGCACTACACCGACTGGAAGTAGATCTCAATAAGAGGCCGGTCATACAGAAGAGAAGAATCTTCGCCCCGGAGAGGCAGAAAATTATTGACGAAGAGATCGCTAAATTACTGGAGGCAGGGTTTATCTTCGAAATTGATTATCCAGAGTGGCTGGCAAATGTGGTGCTGGTTCAGAAACAGAATGGAAAATGGAGAATCTGTATTGATTACACAAACCTGAACAAGGCGTGCCCGAAAGATTTCTACCCTTTGCCCAACATTGATCAATTGATTGATGCCACTTCAGGGTACGGCATGCTGAGCTTCATGGATGCTTTTTCAGGTTATCATCAAATCTCAATGGCTAAGGAAGACATCCCGAAGACAAGCTTCATCACGCATAGGGCCATTTATGCGTATCGGAAGATGACCTTTGGACTGCTGAACGCGGGGGCCACTTATCAGCGAATGATGAACTATGTGTTTACAAAGAAGCTAGGCCGAAGTATGGAGGTCTACGTAGACGATATGATTGTAAAAAGCGTGTCAGTTCGGGATCATCTGGTGGACCTAGAAAACTGCTTTGAAACGGTTCGGAAATACAAGCTTCGCCTGAACCCAACAAAATGTACCTTCGGATTGGGGTCAGGGAAGTTCCTGGGTTATCTAGTTAGCAAGAGGGGTATCGAGGCAAACCCGGAGAAGATCCAAGCGGTATTAGATATGAAATCCCCGAAGTCTTACAAAGATGTGCAGAGGCTGACAGGTCGGATCGCGGCTCTTAGAAGGTTCGTATCAAAATCAGCCGAAAGGTGTTTGCCATTCTTCGACACTCTAAAGGGACCAAAAAATGAGAAGAGTTTCCAGTGGACCTCCGAGTGCGAAGACGCCTTCCAGGAGATCAAGCAATATTTGTCCTCGGCACCCTTGCTGATGAAACCGATCCCCTCGGAGCCACTATATCTATACCTAGCCGCCAGCTCGATGGCAGTGGGGGCAGCACTGGTGAGAGAAAGATCGGGAAAGCAGTCTCCGGTTTACTATGTCAGCCACGTCCTTCGAGATGCAGAAACCAGATACCCTAACCTGGAGAAGTTCGCCTACGCTCTGATCATCGCAAGCAGGAAGCTTCGGCACTATTTCCAGGGCCGGCTAATAATAGTCTATACTGATCAACCTTTGAAAAAAGTACTGCACAGGCCCGAAGTCTCGGGAAGGCTAGCTGCATGGGCAATGGAACTAACTCAATTCGCCTTAGAATACCATCCCCGAACGGCCATTAAGGGACAGGCCTTAGCGGATTTTGTTGTGGAGTGTTCTTTCAGCGAACCAGATGTAACTTCGGTCATCAAAGCTCGATCACTACAAACTGCCTGGACCCTCTACGTAGACGGGTCGTCTACCTCGGACGTCAGCGGAGCGGGGGTCATTCTGACTAGTCCTGAAGGGTTCCGAGTCCAACAGGCCATTAGGTTCCGATTCAAAGCCACCAACAACGAGGCCGAGTACGAAGCCATTTTGGCCGGACTTAGATTAGCCCAATGCCTGGAGGTGAAAAGGATAATGGTGTATAGTGCTTCCCAGCTGGTGGTTAAGCAGATATCGGGAGAGTATGAGACCCGAGGGGCCCGAATGGCAAAATACCTGGCGGAGGTAAAGGACGAACTCTCATACTTCGAGTCGTACAGCTGTCTGGGGATCAATAGGACAGACAATTTGTGGGGTCTAAATTCGAAGTTTTCCTAAAGGAGTTAGGTATCCAACACAGAAAGACTTCTGTGGCCCACCCCCAATCCAATGGACAGGTAGAAGTCACCAACAGGATCCTGCTCACAGGAATTAAGAGAAGGTTGGATGAACTAAAGGGAAGATGGCCCGAAGAGTTGCTCAGTGTCCTTTGGGCGTATCGGACTAACCCGAGGACTACTACAGGTGACTCATCGTTCAGATTAGCCTATGGAACCAATGCACTGATACCCGTTGAGATCGGATCACCAACACTTCGAATCAGTCAGTACCAAGAATTATACAATGATGATGGTTTACGATTAAATTTGGATCTGTTGGATGAGGTTCGGGATTCAGCGTCGATAAGGCTAGCTATATACCAGAAGAGAACGGCCCGACATTACAATCAGAATGTGAAGCAAAGGAGGTTTGAGGTCGGGGACCTGGTTCTTCGGGAAGCGGAGGCATCAACCCCCCAGAACACAGGCAAGTTAATGCCGCACTGGGAGGGACCTTATGAAGTAACTGAAGTGCCGAAGCCGGGAACTTATCGGCTTCGGACGTTAGACAGTACGGAGGTAAAAAATACATGGCATGCTGGAAGACTTAGAAAATATTATCAGTAAAAGTCATGTAATTTACTTTCGCTTATGTAAGCTGCTTTATACATTAATAAAATAAAGTGGATTTCTCTTGGCAAAACTTTTTTGTTATCTTCATTCAAATTCTACAAGTTTACAAAACCCTCGAACTAGCGACGAACAAATCCGATCAGAATAGTTACAAAACAACTTGAACTGATAGGAAAAAGTTACACGCAGATCCGATCGGGCAAAGTTACAAAAGAAATAAAGAAAAAAATTACATGAGAAATCATAAACTACGGATGGGGACCCTCGCCATCAGCATCATCACCGGCATCGGACTCATCATCAGAGGAGTCCAAGATAGCAGGATCGAGCCCAGCAGCCTTCATCTTCGCCTGAGCCCGCTCCTTATGAGCTCCATAGCCTTCGGCAAATTGGCCCATGATGGTATCGCGGAGCTCAGCCGATTCTTGATACTCTCGCGCACCTTGCTGCTTGGCCTCGGCACATTCTGCCCCCAGAGCTGTGTTCTCCCTCACCAGCACCAAGTGGTTGGCGTGCATTTCAGAAACTTGGCTCTGGAGGATCAGAAGCGCATTCTGCTGATCAAGATCTTTCTCTTTCAGAAGAGCCCTCTCCTCGATGAGCTGTTTATTGTATTCGTCAAGCGCAATGAACTCCTTCTGCAGATTATGATGGAGCCTCTGGTGTTCATTGGCCTGACGTTCGGCGAAGGTCACCTTATTGCGGGTATCGGCATGATTTTCCCTCTCCTTGGTTAAATCAGCCGATAACCCCCGAACATCCGCCCCAAGCAGTTCCACCTCGGCTCGAAGCTGAGCCTCTTTCCGGGTGGCCTTGACGACAAGGGGAATAGCTCGAGCCAGAATGGCGTTAGCCTGCATCAAGGAAAAATAAACAGTTCAATAACGGCCAGACAGACATTCATAAGATACAAGCTAAAGCTTTCGGGAATACCTGACTCTGGGCTTTGATGTACGCCACCATCAAGGCTTCGGCCGAATACCCTTTGAACCGGGCATCATCAGCAGGAAGCTTGAAGTAATCCAAGCGGTCAAAAGGGAAAGCTTCTGACGGACTCTTCGGCCAAAAGGATTGGGTCGGAGACACATCAGAAGGATCGGCTTGGGCAGCAGGGCCGGAGGCGGCAGAGGGCCCGACCTCAGCAGGAAGCTGGACCACAGGAGTCTGCGGAGTAGCGTCTGGTTGAACCTCGACCATCTGGAGGTCGGGCTCATCAACCAACCTTTGTTTCTTGGGGCGAGGCCTCAGAGTTTCCTCCTTGGTCCCCTTGGGATCCTCAAGAACAAGAGTCAGCTTCGGGATAGCCTGCTTCGGAAGAGATGGTTTAGAGGAGCCCTTCGGAAGGGCCCTCTTCTTGCCTTTCCTCAGCTGGGCCACCTTTTCGGCTGCAGTCATCTTCATGACATTCTTCGGCACGGCATGAGAGGAGTCGACTGAGAGCTCAGAAATCGGGATAGTCTCCCCTTCGGCCGCGTCATCCCCGAGAGGTAGAAGTATCGGGCCGGACCGAACGGGGAGGGGTGTAAGAGACTCATCAGCGCCCTTCGGCTTGAAGATTGTCACTGCAGAAACAAGTAGATACTCCAGAAAATCAGAAAAATAAATCAGAAACCAATGCTCGAAAAGAAAAGAGGTCAAGATAGAATACTCACATCCGTGCCTGTAAAGCCAGGCCTCGTCGGCAAAGGTATCCAGGCTCCACATCGTCTCCTTCACCTTCTGGTAGAAGGTTCGGAACTCCTCCCTTCGGTCGGTGGGGAAGGTGGTCACTTTCACGATCGGATCTTCGGGGGAGGCCCAGTTCGGGAGAAGTTGAAGGTCGGTCCCCTTGACGAAGATCCACTGATTGTGCCAACCTTTGTTGCTCGAGGGAGTCTTGGCAAAGGTGGCTCGGCCGGAGATACGGTTTAGTTGACGAAAACCGGGCTCCTTGGATTTGCCGACCGAAAATAGGACGAAGAAAAAGTCAAGACCAGGGGTGATCCCTAGTTCTTGACAGATAGCTATAAAGCTTATCAAGTGGATGTATGAGTTCGGCACAAGTTGTGCGAACCCGATCCCCACGAAGCAGAGAAAGGACACGATAAACTCGTGAAGAGGGAAGCGGATGCCGTACCGCAGGGCGTAAGTGGGGATGGCCACCCATTTGCTTTCGGGGCGCCAGAACATCCTCTCTTCGGCCCTGGGTACCCGAAGACTGTACTCTTGGGGGATGTTGAAGAGGGTTCGAACATCAGAAATCTGGGACGGAGTAATGGTGGACATAGTGTTGACATGAGAATACTCCGTCTCAGAACGGTAGACGGACCGGATCTGTGTCTCGGTTCCATCAGCCGAGTCTCCGGTGGGAGCTTCCGGTAGGTCAACCGGCACCAAATCGGTGCTGGCGATGGTGACAATGGCGGCCATTTCGGCGGAATTAGGAGTGACCTCAATGGTAGAGTTCAGGTCGGAAGTGGAAGCAGCTGGAAGAATGCCGGAATCAGCCATTAGAACGAAAAATCGGTGAAAGTGAGGTGATTTGGGTGGTAAAAGGACTGGTCGGAGAACAAGAAACCTCTCGACGGAAACCGTACTCGCCGGAAAATGAGTTTTGAATTTAGCTTAGACAAAGAGAGTTCGTAAAAAATGGGTGTTGTAGGGGGGAAGGTATTTATACTGATGCTGCACGAATCTCAACAGGCGGCTAATAATGACGTTGGGTCGTTCATTTTTTGTGTATCGTGTACCGCATTAATTAGGTCCGTTGGATTACCTAGGCATCTCTTTAAATCTCTCATTAAATATCCCATTAAAGGCTTGTTATAATGAGAGACTGGGGGGCAATGATCGGGTATAATCCGCCGACCCCTGCATATGACAGAAGGCTTGGGCCGAGGGGAGCCTACCGGGTCCAATAGGACAAAGCCCATATTGGGGTAGCAGTGTTCGGGATCGGGTATCTGAGCTCTTTGGGCCAGAACCCAGACCCAGCTGGATCGGGCATCTTAGTCCCTCGAAGCCGGAGCCCAGACCAACTTAATGATGATCGGGATCGGACTACCGATCCCTTCGGGACGGGGTCCAGACCACTTTGAAAGGCCCATACCGAAGGTCATTTCTCGGATGGAGCCCGGAGCAATAAGGAACCTAAAGGATTAAGGGTCTTAACCCTAATTCTATCTCAATACTAACTCTTATAAGGCAAGTGGTTGGATAACCACCAACTTGTACTTATAAAGGAGATTGTGTTGGACCCAAACAATGGTAACTGCCATGTTTAGGAGTCCTAACTCAACTGGGACATGGACTCTAGAGGCGGTGAGGATGACTATAAATGCAAGGTTTAACCTAATGGTAACAGGTAATATTCTCTTGAGCATTATACACTATTGCCTCCATTGTTAACCTTGTGACCAGCCTGTACTTATTCTCACACCGGAGCTATCACCCGGCGGCCCCAGCCGTCAAGCTTCGTTGTTGACGTGTTATTGTGCAGGTTTGAGCGCGTGGATTCGGTGATTGGACGCGCCGGCGAAACTTGGCGTTAACATATATATATATATATATATATATATATATATGGGGTTCAATCCATGGCAACCGGTTGCCATGGATACTATTCAGCAACCAATATATTCACCGTTGATCAAGTTAATGAATGGCTGAGATTAAAAAAAAAAAAAAAAAAAAAGAGCCGCTACTTGGAGTAGCAGCTTACTAAAAAAAAAAAAAAAAAATAATTTTAAGGTGACCGCTACTCATAGTAGCGGCTTACCTTTTGTAATTTTGTCCCATTTTGATTGTCTCCATACAAGTTGCCAAATATTATTAATAATAAAATAAATACTATTACAAAATAATATCACTAAAACCTACAACAAAGTAAAAAATAATATTTATTTTATTATTACTAAAATTTTATTATAATAAAATTACAAAAATAATATTTATTTTATTATTAATATTCAATAATATTATTTTTGTAATTTTATTATAATATTAATAATAAAATTACAAAAATAATATTATTGAATATTAATAATAATTTTATTACAAAAATATTATTATAATAATATTAACTAATATTTTTAATAAGTTAATATTAATAATATTAGTTAATATTATTATAATAATATTTTTGTAATAATATTATTATTAATATTCAATAATATTATTTTTGTAATTTTAATATTAAAAATATTAGTTAATATTATTATAATAATATTTTTGTAATAATATTATTATTAATATTCAATAATATTATTTTTGTAATTTTATTATTAATATTATAATAAAATTACAAAAATAATATTAATAATAAAATTATAAAAATAATATTATTGAATATTAATAATAATATTAATAATAAAATAAATATTATTTTTGTAATTTTATTATAATAAAATTTTAGTAATAATAAAATAAATATTATTTTTTACTTTGTTGTAGGTTTTAGTGATATTATTTTGTAATAATATTTATTTTACTATTAATAATATTTGGCAACTTGTATGGAGACAATCAAAATGGGACAAAATTACAAAAGGTAAGCCGCTACTATGAGTAGCGGTCACCTTAAATTTTTTTTTTTTTTTTTTTTTTTTAGCAAGCCGCTACTCCAAGTAGCGGCTTTTCTTTTTTTTATTTTTTTATTTTTAATCTCAGTCATTCATTAACTTGATCAACGGTGGATATATTGATTGCTGAATAGTATCCATGGCAACCGGTTGCCATAGATTGAACCCCTATATATATATATATATATATGCAAGAGTTATATTTACTAAAGACCTAGAAATAACTGGAAATATGTTGTAGATATAATTGATGTTGAAATTGCAACTAAGTCCAACCAGGCCTAACAAGATACAGATCCAAGAATTGAATACACAACTAAGTTCAAGCGGATGTAACAAGTAGTGAATCTAATATAACTACTCTATTACAACAAACAATTAAGCCAAGAGTTGGCATAACAAGTTAATTGTTGTAGCCAGTGGATTTTCTAACACTGGATTTTTGAAAATCTTTATTTTTTTAAATGTAAAACTAGCTAATTTGGGAGAATATTAAAAGAAAGATTAAGAGTAATATGTGAGGAGTCTATCTGGACTGGGCAGAATATGCATATATGTAAGTCTGATTACATTATTAATAACTTTTTAGTTAAATATATACAACCACAAGTAAAACTAAAATATTGGAAAAATACATAATGATTTTTGTAGGGAGTAGACATGAAGACTAGCATGTAGTAAATAAATGCAATTTCATGGTCATTTTAATAATGTGTCTACTCAACACAAAATTTAACATGTTTTTGTCATAAGATATATTTTGGTCTCATTTTAATTTTCAATCAATTTTCAAAATCTGAAAATTCAAAATTAGTATGAATTTATTTGATTTTAGTTTATAAATTATTGTTAAGTATCCAAAAAATATACTAACAGTTATTAAAAAAATTATTTTCAAAATCTATATGAATCACACTAATTTAAAATTTTATAAATTGATTTTAAAAGGTTAAAATGAGACAAATTTACTACTAATATCAAGATTCGTAAGTTCAAAATTTTAATATCTTTACAGAATTATTATTTTTAAAAATAGACACTTTGACCTTAAAAATTCAATTAAGACAATTGAAATGGGACCGGAGAGTATAATCAACCCCTATCAATCATACTATATATCATACTATATATATATATATATATATATATATATATAGAATACACTTAATTTTAATTGCTTAATTTTTCCCTCCAAAACACAAAATAATTCCCTCCAAAACAAAACACTTTCCCCCTTTCACTTTTCTCCCCAAAAAATTAGATTATCCTTTTACATGTTTTTAACAAAACACTTTTCTCCCAAAAAATCAGATTATCCTTTTACACGTTTTTTTAAAAAAAATACTCTTCATTATCTCACTCCCCTTCTTTAATGCTATTTATCATCATCAATAACAAAAAAAAAAAACTATTCATTATCTCATTCCTCTTCTTTAATACTATTTATCACCATCAATAATTAGGGGTGAGCATGGTGCGGTTTGGTGTGGTTTGAAGTTTAAACCGTACCAGAAACCGCTTAGGTGCGGTTTGACAAATCCAAAACCGCACACGAAACCGTTTGTGATTGGTGCGGTACGGTTTTAAACTGTGCGGTGCGGTTTCAATTGGTACGATTTCAGTTTCAAAACCAATTGAAACAACAAAAAGGTATAAGCCTTCAATATAATTTAACACAGCTCACATCGAGAAATTAACTTAGTGACAGAGTCGACAATGGGAATTATATCAAGCATAGAACTAAAGCTCCTTCTGCCAAACATGTCAAATTCACCATCAAATCATAAAACAGTCAAACATAAAATAATTTTAGTTTATAATAAAGGAATGATACTTTAAAACTAAAACATTCACTATATAAAACAACAGAGACCATATATTCGATAACAAGTAAGAAGGTTTATCTAGTTCCCCAAAAATTAAAAATATATACTGAAGATAGAATGAAATTCTATCTTATATATTGCAGGGGGGACTTATAGAATATAATCCTAACTGTACCTAATTTGAAAAATAATCTATTAGGCTATTACTACTATAGTATAGACCTTAACCAATGCATCAAGTGCTCGAACCAACGAATTTGACCCCTCAGCTATAAGCCCTTCCAGTAACGCATCAAACAAATTCGAAATTCCAAAACCCAAATACTTTATTTTTGATTCTATAACCTCTAACCATCTTCTTTTAATTGGTGAAAGAATGACAATACAAGACTGGAATTTTTTCTGAGGGTGTTCAAGTGAAAGCTAACTTTAGAATTTACTAGAGATAATACATACATACACACACATGGTGCAGTTTCGGTTTTATGCGTGCGATTTTGGCTAGTAACCAAATCGGAATCGTAAATTTAGTTATTCAACCTACCTAAAACCGCCACATGCGCTGGAACCGTTGGTACGGTTTTAATTGGTGCAGTTCGTGCAGTTTTTGGTGCGGTTTCGGTTCTAATTTGGTTACTTGCTCAGCCCTATCAATAATCAATAACAATTCCCTCCAAAATAAAACACATATAAATCCAAAATTATCATTTTATACGCTTTTAATAAAAAAAAATCGTTATTTCACTCTCCTTCTTTAATATTATTTATCATCATCAATAACAAAAAAAACTCTTCATTATCTCAGTCTCCTTCTTTAATGCTATTTATCATCATCAATAATCAATAACAATTTCCTCCGAAGTAATAATTACACACCCAAATGTGTAGAAATGATTGAGGTTCCCCTAAAAATGAGAAACCAATTAACAAAATTAATTGGTTTAATTTATATTTGTGTGCAGTTTGGTGACTCCTATTGCGTTAATTTGAAGTTGGATTGTGCATATAGTTGTTGTAGTTTATTTTAGATGATATGACGTGTGTCCTGAAATCTAATGCATAGTATGAGAAATTTGCCATAATGGTTTTCAGTCTATGATTTTGGTGGTTTGCAGGTCAAAGCTTTTGATGAAAGATGAGTTCTTTCTCGATTAAAAGAAAGAAAACACCATTCCAAAAGTAGATAGAAGAGGAAGAGGTGAAAAAGAAGGTAGGTGGGTAGAAAAATCGTTTAGAGTTTTGGTTAATTTAACTTTGTGGTCTTCCCCACTGAAGTTAGTAGGCTTTGTTTTGTAGAGGGCAGAGGACGAAACATCCAAAGGTAGTAACTCTTAAACATTTTTTGTTTATTAGTCTTTCTACATGTTAATGGTATTATAATTGAGTTTTGTTTGGGTTCATCAGATTAGATGATGAATGTGATTTTTTTAGTTTTTGGGTACTTGAAGCTGGTGTGGGAAGACGGACATTACCTGTTTGTTGAAATGTTACAAAAGGTAAAAATAGTTTGTTTTTTTTTAAATTTCTCCCTCCATTTTTACTTCACTACCCCAAATTTCCTGATTAGTCTATTAGCAGTGGTTAAGGAGCCTATTTTTTATATTGTTTGCCTACTAAAAATAGAAAAAATAGGTTCAAATGCTAATCCTTTTATATGACATGTAGATGTAAAATACTAACAATTGTTTGATTAACATGTTAGCATACTAAAGTAGATAGGCTATTATGTCTTTTTATTTCATTTCAATGTTCGTTCTAGTGATGATGATCTGAAATAGTTAGAAGATTTGATTGCATAAACAGTACGTGTTGCTTTACGAGAAATTAGTCAGGATAAACAGTACATGTTGAAAGTGATAATACACAGCAGGTGCTGAGATTGCTAAAGCAGCAGATGGTGTGAAAGTTACAAGTGAAGGAGACTCTGTTGTGGAAGAAGTACATGTTGAGTTGCCAAGTTCTGGAGTGGCTATTGTTGGGGAGGTGGAGGAAAAGGAGGAGGATGATGGGAGTGACCATACTTGTGTTTTCTAAGACTTGGGTGCAATTTTGTTTTCTTTTGGAAGGGAGGGCAGTGGTCTCGAGGGGTTTCTTACCGACTGACATGTCTTGACTGTGTCATCTCCAAAGCATGTATGTTAGTTCTTCACTTTATTTGGAGATTGTATTGCAGTTGTAGCTTCTTTTTCTGAAAAGGATTCTGCTAAATTTTCAATAGCCTTTTCCTTCGTTTTTTCCTTCATACCCAAATTTGGTCATAATGATGGAATGTCTCCACAATGCTATCTGAATCTTGATGAAATAATTACAGTTGCTATATTACATTTCTGAGAATTGAATAACTACATATGCTATTGACTGAAGAAGCGTCAGATAAATATCATTTTTTCCTTCTGTATGTTTAATTTTATGTATTTGCAGAAACTTGAGTGGAAACAATATCCATGAAACCATTCTTCACTTGGAACAGTAGCCAGCCTATAAATACTATGAGTAAAATATTACTGTGATTTATAATGTAGTTGTTTTAAATTTTCCATTTTCCAATTGTGAACAGTATACTCATTAGTTCTGTCATTTTGCATTTAGCTAGGATAATATATATTTCAAGTTAAATAGGGAATTATACTGGAATAATGAGAAATTTATGCAAAAAAAATAATTAGAATAAGTACATAAACTAATGTGCAATTGTTGTTTATTGGCTCAAGTTACAGTGCTGCATGTTTTCATTGGTTCAACTGTGTCAGATATTTATATTTTATTGATACTCTTTTGTATTTAGCTTTTTTCCATATAGCTTGGTTTCTCAATCTTTTATTGGATTTTTGAGTAACTGTGTAAAAAAATTGATGGGAGGGTATGGGTGGATTTTATGGTTGGATTCAATTTTTCTCGGTTTGATGGAATGAGAGGTCATACACAGTCATTTTAGCCTTCAATTAAACAAATTAACTAATGGAAGAGTGACCAAAGATTGATTGAGAACTTTGGGAGAAACTTTTGAAGATAGAATTAAGAATACGTCGTCATAGCTTCATTGCCACAGTAAATATAAATGTATTCTTTTGACAGTGTTACGATATTTTTACCTTAGTTTTAACATATATGTTGTTCATGACTTAGTACTTGCCTTTATCCCTTGCCAGTATTTATGTACATGAATTAATGAAGTCTCTTAGGTTATAATTCTTTTACATAAATTTTATTGTTGTAGTAAAAGAAGCCTATAATATAGTGAGATTGTGTTATGGACACTTTAGATTCACAGTGTTATGAATCCAAATTGCTTGAATAACATTGAACTTTGAAAGAACTATACATTCTTAAGAACTATATTGCATGTCACAGATATGTTGAGTCAAATTTAAGGACTAATAATTCATATCCTTTCAATTGTTTTATTGTATGATAATTTTGAAACTCTTCCACAAGTCTTTTTAGTAAATGTTTATGTTGCATTTTAGTTGCAAAAGCAACCTGCAAGGGAGTAATTCTTAGGAATTGTCATTGTCCCCATGTAGAAAAGCTGGGTACATGCAACAACGATTCACTATTCTACTCCATTTTCAGATAATAAAGCTAATATTTACTTGAGTTATGGCATGAATGTTTGACAAATGAATGTTATTCAAAGTTAAAATTAAGGAAGTAAATTTAAGTGACAGTTGGGATATATATATATATATATATATATATATATATATATATGTTATTCAAAGGGTGACATATGATGATACTCTATTTGAAAAATGTATTTCTTCCTTAATTACTGAGCAGATTAGATTATTTGAAAACATTGGTGTTGTTTATATATATATATATATATAGTATGTTGATATTGTGAAAATCAATGCTTAGAATATGTCTTTATTTGTTTCAGGAGCTAACAGATTGTATTGAACGTAATCAGGAAGTTGATGTCATAAAGAAGGTTGAGTTTTGAATAATATAACTATTATTTTTTCATTAGAACTATTATTTTTTATTAATTTTATGCTACATAGTTTTTATTCTTATTATAAAAAGTTTTTATTCTTATATGATCATTCATTTTCTTTTTTTGAATGTATCAGGATTCTTTTTTTGATGAGACAGATGGTATCTCCCCAAATAAAGCACCTTCAAAGAGAACTTTTAATAATGAAATTGTGGAATTAAGTGATTTGGGTGATGATCTTCAGTCACAGCTTTCAACCAACAAGATGAGGAAGAATATCAAAATTGAGAAGGAGTAATCAAAATGAATTTCGAGCTACAGCTATGGGATTTTTTATGTGTTTATTTTTATTTATTTATCTTAATGGTGAATAGTTGTTTGTTTTGAGCTTTTTTTGGTTGTAATGAATCTTTTAATGCATAATGGTTGTAACGAATCTTTTGATCAATTAAGGTAGTTTTTATATTATGGTTATATTTTTGACTTCTTTGAATAATGATTGGTTTGTTGATGGTAACAAAATTTATAGCTAAATGGTTAGAGTATGGAATGATTGAATCATAGTGTGTATATCTTTTTGGTTATCATATTAGGAGTCTTGGAGAATTCTTATTAGGAGTTCTGGGTGCTGTGTTTTTGCATTATGTTTTGATTCATGTTATCATCCATAAAAATATTAATTATATGTTAGAGATTTTATATATGACTGGACAGCCAAAACTTTGTTTTGAATTACTTTTATGGCCAATGGGATATTTAGAAATTGACATCACATTTGTCTACTCTAGAGTGTCTGGAAGTAGTCTCAAGTGTATTATGCTTAACTATACATAAATAAACTTAGTCTTATATATTAATATTGTGTATTTTTTTGGGTTAAAATATCAATATTGTGTATGTCTTTGTATATAATGTATTTCAACACTTGGTTTGTGTTCATTTTTTTTCTCTATTCTCTGTGTTTCGTTTGTGTTCATTCTTTGTATATTTCTCATTATCACTCTCTCTTCTATCAGTATGACATCACATTTCAACACATTTTAAATCTGAACCATGAAATATTGTAAGGACTAAGGCTTATATATTTTTCAGATAGTGAAAAATATTGTAAAGACTAAGGCCCAGTTGTGATGTGAGATTATGTTTGTGCTTTGTGGTAAGGACTAATTTGTCATTTCCGCCCCCCACAGAATAATCCATTTCATTTCATTATCTCCATTACATAATAATATCCAAACTCTTATTTTGGGCCTAACATCTCGGCTGCCTCTTTGGTTTCCGGCTTGATGATAAAAGTAGATATTTTTTTCTTTATCCAATTTATATATTCAAGTCTTCATCTACTTTTTATAGATACTAATTTTTCTATTCTTTCTGTAATTTGAGTGTGTGTGTGTGTGTGTGTGTATATATATATATATATATATATGTGTGCAGAAATAAATTGGGGTTTAAAATTGTTGATAATTCGATCTATGTTTGTTTCTGTGTTATAATTTGTCATTGCATTGTTAGATTTGCTTTTATTATTGATTATTAAAGTATGCAACATCTGAACATCTTTCGAAAGCTACTCAGCCATATCCAAGACCATTGAAAGAAATGTTGTTATTAGGAAGACCTGCCATCTTTGCCTATTTTGCTGTGACATGAAACAGAAAGTAGTGAGCTAATAGAAATTATATTTACTTTACACTTGAGTTGACATATGACTACTTTAATAATTCTGAACATATTATTTATCAACAGGAATGAATCAATATTACTCTTTTTGGGTTTTGAAGCATTATTAGCGAATATTTGATTTTTAAGTACAAACTAAAATAGTATTATATTTCCTTTAATTATCTTGGAGAATATTTATATTTTTTGATCCATGTTTGGATGGCTAGAATAAATTATACTTTGGTAGGTATTGGAACAAGATGTGAAATTGAACTTTGTTATCCATATAATCTATATCAACATGAATGGATCAATATTAGTCTTTTTTTATTCTGAAACACTATTAGCCAACATTTGTTTTGTTAAATACAAACTAAAGTAGTAACATGTTTCCTTTAATGATATTAGAGAATATTTATATTACTTGATCCGTGTTTGGATGGTCGGAACGATTTATAAACTCTTAGAACATGAAATAAAATGAATAATGTATTTTAATTTGATACTCTAAAAGATTTTTATATTCAATTTATTTTGCTTATCTTATTAGTCAAGTGAAATAGCTTAATTTTAATTCTCGTGCATCCCACGGGTTCAATTACTAGTTAGCATATATAACAAAGTAATAACAAATCTTATTACAATAATTTAATAATTTTAATGAGTCATTTTGATTGGTCACAAGTTAATACCAAGTCAATACTGATCATTCAAGACTCCATTTTTTGATACAATGTAAAAACTTTTGTTATCTCATAAAATATATAATGATTAGAGATATATATATATATATATATATATATGTGCATATATGATATAATTTAAAAATCATTTGTGAGAAATAATTGATTTATTAAATGTTATATACTATTTTAAAGTTTATGTATGCATGTATAAGTATTTTTTATATAATATATAAATTTTAAAAATACAAATTTTATAAAAAGTTGGTGCCTTACATGGATTATCAATCTACTCTAGGAAATAAAAATTCATAAGATGATCCTTCTAACTGGAAATATCGGTGAGTTATCTCGGTTGGTTATTATGGCTCAATCGGTTGGTTATATATCCTGATGTCTCTTCATATTTTCACCTCCTATTCTTCTTCCTCTTTCAGTTTCTCTGTAATTATATATATATTCACTTTGTTTTCCTCTTTTCCTCCATCAAATATACCCCAAAACTCAGCCCGTTTTGCAGGAAAAAAAACAGAAAGAGAAGGTGAAGCGACTACTAATTAGCCATCAGCCTATATAAGAACTCTCTTTCTCTCTCCTCCATCCTTATTCCTCGTCAGTCGTCAATCCTTTTACCCAATTCCATTAGTAATTATGAGTCGGCTCAGTTGATTATCTTGGTGCCTCTTCCTTTTTCTATTCCACTTTTAGTTTCTCTATCATTATATATTCACTTATTCACTTTGTTTCCCTCTTTTCCTCTATCAAATACACCTCAAAACTCAGTCCGTTTTACAGAAAAAAAACTAGAGAGAGAAAGTGAAACAACTACTAATCAATCATGAAAATATAGAAGAAATTTTGGGTTGTTTTCTCTTCCACATCTTTGTAAAAACCTTATGAAATGATTTTCCACCAATTTGGTTGATGAAAGCAACCTATTCGAATGGAGTGTCACGATTATTGGACCGCGTCGATACCTTATAGTTAGTTTATGTTCTTCGTCATGGCCCCAAGTGTGGGGATTGTAGATGGGTTTGTTTTATTTTTTATTTTTTCATGTTAGGGGGTCTTTATCCAATTAAATTTGATTTTAGTTTTTATATGGAAAAATAGATTAAATATGCAGTTTCACACCAAATAGATTAAATATGCAGTTTCACAAAAAATAATAATCATTGTAGGAAATAATAAGAGATATAAATAACTAAACACAATAAATCAAGATTTTTATTTTGGAAAATCTTCTAAAACTAAGGGGGTGTTTGATAAAAATTGAATGAATCTGAATGAGCTGAATCTGAATGAAAAAATTATTTGCTAATTGACATATCTGAAATATCTGAATAACAGTCTTTTATTATTTTACCCCTCCAAAATATAAGATTGTTATTAATTTTTGAAAGTCAATTTTAGACATTTTAAATTTAAAAAATATATTTGTTTTTTAAATATAATAATAAAATTATACAAAGTACACTAGTATAAAATATAATAATACCCTCTCTTCACAAAAACATAATATCATTATAAATTTTTTGAAAGTTACGTTAGATATTTTAAAACTTAAAATTGGTATATGTGACGCCCCCAAAATAGGTTCAATACTTAACCCATTCTGAGTCGCCAAATACATGGTACATAATCTAAATACAATCTTTTATAACATACGGTTGTGCAAAATACGACCACGCAAATTGTTAGTTTCAATTCAAATCATATATAATACGAAATATAAACACTCAAATTCAATCCTCATTAATTACAATTATTATCACACTATTCTATAAAATAGTGAGGACTGTTACTGCTCTAACTGTGACCATCACCCCGTTCCCCGACTAGTCCCTACGACATTCTCATTTTTTGAAGAGAACAATGGAAGAAAAGAGGTGAGCTCAATTAGCCCAATAAAGAATATTATGACTAAGATAATAAAAAATAAATTATCGTTAGCCTTCAATAAATCAGATAAAATATTATGGACAACAAGTTTTAGATCAACAACTGCAGAGGAAATAACAATCCATTAGAAGAGTTAAGTAGAGAATGATGTCTACTATCTTCTGTGATTTAAAAGTTCATCATCAATATTTTATCTCTGTAACACCAATAAATAATATTTCAAATCAATAATTCATCTTTGCACTACGGGCCAAATATATTCATTTGTATTACCAATGGTCATGTTCATCTCAACACCTGTCCATCTTTGCACTACAGGCCAAAGATATTCATCAGATAATCATCTTTGCATTATAGGCCAAAAATATTTATCAAATAATCATTCATCTTTGCACTACAAGCCAAAGATATTCATTTGTATCACCATTTAAGACTGAGAATAATGAAAAATATTTTAAAGAAAGAATCTAGTGAGATAAAGGACAAAGATTAGGGATTCGTAATTTAGTTTATCCAAGTTCAAGAATACTCCACAATAATCTATTGTGGAGCAAAATTCAAGAATGAAGATCAAAACATGGAAACAATCAAAGATAATTTGAAAGAAAAAATAATAATTTTTTTTCGTGAATAGTAACTCATGAATAGTACCCCGATATGAAGAGTTAAAAAATTTATCAAAAAGTTCAGACCAATATTCCAGTGAAATGATATTAGATGAAGCTCAAAACTCAAGAAAATTTCTAATCGTTTTAGGAATTATAGAGGCAATACTTCTAGTAGTAAGTTTAAAGTTAGAAACCTCAAATGAAACAATATACGACACTGCAAATGGATTTTCACCCGTCATGCGGTAGTCCGCGTAGACAGAATATTTTCATAATTTAATAAAGAATGAATACGAGGGGTTATTCACCAAGCATGCGGTAGTCCGCGTAGACAGGTTCTTCCCACATAATAATAAAGAATGGAATAATTAAAAGGATTTCACCATGCATGCAGTAGTCCGCGTAGACAGGTTATTCCAACAGAATAATAAAGAATGAAATAACAACCCTTACGAGTATTGAAAAAAATAACTCTCTTCGTGAATACGAAAGAAATAATACCCCTTACTTTAATAAAAATTTGGATATTGCACTAGTGTATTAGCATAATACTCTTCTTTTTTCTCTCTTATTCTCTCTATACTTTCTCTCTCTATAGCTTTAGTGAATCGGTGAGAAATAATGAAGAAATGAGCTTCTATTTATAGGCTTGACAGAGTAAGGGTAAAATAGTCTTTTCGCCATAATTTATGACAATCATCGCTTACCTCATCGTTCCTATGACATCATCGCTTACCTCATCGTTCCGATGACATCATTTCTTACCTCATCATTCCGATGACATCATCGCTTACCTCACAAGAATTCAAATTCAATTTGCTTTCTTCCACCTCATTTTACTTTTATACCATGAATTTACTATAATAATGTTACCATTCAAATTATAAAAAATTATACTATTATATTATCACAATATACTATTATAATATAATATTATAATAATATATTTGAATGAATTATTTTATCGAAGAAGATAAAATACCAATTTTCAACAAATGTCTCATGCTAAAACTTTCCTCTATTTATATCAAAATTGATTAAATATTTACTCATCATATTTATCAATAATTTTTATTATTCACTAATTAATATTATAGAATTATAATATTGACAACCAGGTCGTTCCCAGGAAAGAGGGGGCTTTCTGAATAAAGATTTCTCTTTACTGGCACGCAATTAGATTACCTAACCTTTTTTCCTAGACAGAACTTCCTAGACATTACCAATAATGCTATCTAATAATATTATTCAAATAATATGAATTATTGATTTGATAATATGAAATACTGTGCTGTGGTTATTGTGACAATTATTGAATCAATAATATAAAATATTGAACAGTCATTATTGTAACAATTATTGAGTAAGTGACTTCCTACGTAAGAACCTAATAATTGAAATACTGTGCCATATAGTGTGTCACTGTGCAACAACGCGTATTACTTTATTTTTATCACCGGGTATTGCAACAGTTTAACGGTAAAAGTTTTACCATTATTTTATAAAAAGGTTATTTCTGTCGCTTTCTATATCCGATAGTTATTCCATTGTGGGGACCACCAATGACTGCGCCATCGTACGAATATTCTCCGACAAAAAGAATATTCTCCGACCAAACGAATATTCCCTGGCACAACGAATATTTTATGACCACTTATTACTTTGTAAAATTTGCACATTCCATAACTTACCACATTTATCAAATCTTTAATTTTCGATTCTAACTCCCAGGTCATTTCCTCAATATCATGGTTTCTCCATAAACTTTGACTTGAGGTATAATCTTTGAGCGTAAATATGTTCCTTTTTATCCAAGATCTTGACAGGTACCTCTTCATACATTAAATCTTCGGCTATCTCGTCTGGTTCTAATTCAATAATATGGTTTAGGTCTTTCACATAATTACATAGCATGGATATGTGAAAAATTTTATGAACACGAGACATGTTTGGAGGTAAGGCAAGTCTATAGGCCATAGTTCCTACTCGATCGAGGATTTCAAATGGACCAATAAATCGTGGGTTGAGCTTTCCTCTCTTCCCGAATCTCGTAACTTCTTTCCATGGAGCAACAAGTAACAATACATGGTCTCCGACATTAAATTCTACTTCCATTCGATGAAGATCCGCATAACTCTTTTGTCGAACTTGTGCCATTTGTATACGTTGCCGGATCATTTGAATCTTTTTCGTAGTCATACGTACTAACTCTGGTCCCAACAATGTTGCTTCACCCATCTCGTCCCAGCATACTGGAGAACGACATTTTCGTCCATACAATGCCTCGAATGGAGCCATGCCTATACTTGCCTGATAACTGTTGTTGTAGGAGAATTCCACCAATGTTAAGTACTTATCCCAACTTCCTTTGAAGTCTAGAACACAGAGTCTCAATAGATCTTCAAGAGTTTGAATAGTCCTTTTCGACTGCTCTTCCGTTTGAGGATGATATGCAGAACTGAATCGTAAATCCGTGCCCATAGCTTTCTGCAAGCTGACCCAAAATCGTGAAGTGAATCTTGGGTCTCGATCTGAAACTATGGATACTAGGCATGTCATGCAATCTCACAATATTATTTATGCACATACGAGCAAGACGTTTAAGTGAATAAGTCTCTCGTATAGGCAAGAAATGAGCAGACTTGGTTAATCTATCGACAATGACCCAATCGCATCTATGCCTTAAGAAATCTTGCGAAGACCCGTAACGAAATCCATGGTGATGCATTCCCACTTCCATTTTGGAATCTCAAGTGGTTGCAATGGACCCTTTGGCACTTGATTCTCCACCTTGACACGTTGACACGTTAAACACCTCGAGATAAACTCCGTGATCTCTCTCTTCATATTGCTCCACCAAAATGTATGTCGAAGCTCACGATACATTTTGGTACTCCCAGGATGGATTACAAACGGTGTATTGTGTGCCTCCATCATGATTCTATACTTCAAATCAGAATCATTAGGAACACAAAGTCTGGAGTTGACTCGAAGTATTCCTTCTTCATCGATTCTTGCTTCTGGAATAACACCTTCTTGCACCTTCTTCATCATCTTCATCAGCTCCGGGTTTGTAGGTTGAGCACTTTTAACTTTATCAATTAAAGCTGGTTCTACACGTATACTTGACATCATCACGTGGGTCCCCGGAGTCTTGAACTCTATCTCCATTCTTTGTAAGTCATACAAAATGGGCCTTTGTGTTGACAGCATCACACTCATTTCTGCATATAATCTTCTACTTAATGCATTTGCTACCACGTTCGCTTTTCCAGGATGGTATTGGATGGTATGGTCGTAATCTTTCAATAGCTCAAGCCAACGTCGTTGCCGCATGTTGAGTTTCTTTTGAATGAAAAAATATTTGAGCCTCTTCTGATCCGTATAAATCTCCATTTTCTCTTCATACAGGTAGTGTCTCCAAATCTTCAATGCGAAAACGATAGCTGCTAACTATAGATCATGAGTAGGATAATTCCTCTCGTATTCTTTGAGTTCTCGCGAGGCAAAGGCTATGACTTTCTCATGTTGCATGAGAACACATCCTAACCCTTTGCCCGAAGCATCGCTGTAGATGACAAATCCATCCGAACCAGATGGTATTGTCAGAATAAGTGCTGAAATGAGTCTCCTCTTGAGCTCTTGGAAGCTCTTCTCGCATTCCTCGTTCCATACAAATTTTGTATCTTTCTGAGTCAGCTAAGTTAATGGAGTAGCGATTCGAGAAAATCTTTCCACGAATCTCCGATAATAACCAGCTAAGCCCAGAAAGCTACGTACTTCGGTCACCGACTTAGGTTGCTCCCAACTTTGTATTGCTTCAATCTTCGTCGGGTCAACAGATACTCTATGTTTTGATATAACGTGCCCAATGAATACTACCTCCTCAAGTCAGAACTCGCATTTCTTCAACTTGACATATAACTTGTTATCAGGAAGCCTTTGAAGTACCAGCTTCTAGTGGTGCTCATGATTTTCATGGCTTTTGGAATAGATGAGGATGTCATCAATAAAGACAACCACGAACTGATCCAAATATTTCTTGAATACACGGTTCATCATATCCATGAAAGCAGCAGGAGCATTAGTCAATCCAAAATACATGACTATCGAGTTCTGAGGCAGTCTTCGGAATATCATCAGTTTTAATCTTTAACTGATGATATTCAGAACGAAAATCGATCTTTGAAAAGAATTGTGCACCCTGTAACTGGTCGAACTGGTCATCAATGCGAGGTAGCTGATACCTATTCTTGATGGTGACATGGTTCAACTCCCGATAGTCAATGCAAAGTCGCATACTTCCGTCTTTCTTTTTTACGAATAAAACAGGAGCTCCCCAAGGAGATGTACTAGGACGTATAAAACTGATGTTTAACAACTCCTGTAGTTAGACATTTAACTCTTGAAGTTCAATAGGAGCCATTAAATATGGGATTTTAGATATGGATTTTGTACAGGGTTCAAGGTCAATAAAGAATTTAACTTCACGTTCTGGGGGTAGACCGGAAGTTCTTCGGGAAATACATTAGGAAACTCATTAACAACAAAAATATCATTCAAATCTGACATATTCTGGTTTAAATCAGTGACATGGGCTAAGAAAGCTTGACATCCGTTTTTCAATAAACGAATAGCTTTATGACTTGAAATGACAATGATTGATTTTAGTGGTTTGGTGGTTTGAATTCGCACAACAGGTTGGTTATGAATATGAAAACTAACAACCTTACGAAAATAATTAATTTTGGCATGATAAGTGGTTAACCAGTCAATTCTTAAAATCACATCAAATGCAAGTATTTTCAAAGATATAAGATCAACAGGTACGGGTGAGGGTACTAATTTGAATCAAGCAAGATTTGTAAACTGTGGATGTAATAAAGGTTTCTCCCAACGGAGTTTCAACAGATAAGTCAAAGTCTAATTTCTCAGGAATCAAGTTCAAACGTTGAGCGCAAGTAGGTGAAATAACAGAATGGGTAGAATCGGTATCTAATAAGGTATAGACTTCGCAAGAATTTATGATTAACTAACCCGTGATAACTTCATTCGGGTTCCTCGTATTTTGGGAAGTTACGACAAACGCTCTCTCTTGAACCGCTGACTTTGGCTTGTCTGGGACAGTCTTTGGTGTCACCATCTCAACTGAACTTAACTTTGCCATAAACACATTCCACCCTCAACTGCCTTCGTCACACTCCTGATCCATGATTTGAATCATTACTCTTCGATCCATATTGAATTGGGGTTGACCGCTCTGCACAGAGTAATTCCAAACTCGATGTTGGATTCTCCCAATTGCTTGTCCAAAAAGTGAAATTCCATATCGTCTATTTTGGCCTTCTTGGATCGGAAGTCTCTTTCTAAAATATCAACGCGTCGTGCGGCTTTCACACATGCATCCTCCATTCTCATTCGTTCAGTTGTTTCTTCTTTCATCAGAATTTTGACAATTTCATTCTCAGATTCCAACTCTAATATCATATGCTCTGCTAGAGAGAGCTTCTGTTCAAGCTTCGCATATCGGGTAGCAAAATCTTGAATTGTTGTATCCCTTTGTTCTACGACCGCTTGTCGTTCTTCTTCTCCCGTTATCACAATATCCTGGGTGGTGATTAGAAGTGCCTCAATGGTCTCAAATGCTCCATTGCTTAGATTTTCAGCTGTCATTCTCAAATACTGTCACAAAATAAGAGTTAATTAAATAAATTGACATATCACATATTAACCCTATGCTCCGACAGACCAATTAAATAACAAATAAGCTTAGATAGCACACACTAGCGAAGAATTTACTCGTCTCTCCCCTCCTAGTTCTATTTTCAGATCTCTGCCAGAGATCATATCCCTAAGCTCTGATACCAACTCTGACGCCCCCAAAATAGGTTCAATACTCAACCCATTCTGAGTCGCCAAATACATGGTACATAATCCAAATACAATCTTTTATAACATACGGTCGTGCAAAATACGACCACGCAAACTGTGAGTTTCAATACAAATCGTATATAATACGAAATATAAACACTCAAATTCAGTCCTCATTAATTACAATTATTATCACACTATTTTACAAAATAGTGAGGACTGTTACTGCTCTAACTGTGACCATCACCTCGTTCCCCGACTATTCCCTGCGATATTCTCATTTTCTGAAGAGAACAATAGAAGAAAAGGGTGAGCTCAACTAGCCCAGTAAAGAATATTATGAATAAGATAATGAAGAATAAATTATCGTTAGCATTCAATAAATCAGATAAAATATTATGGACAACAAGTTTTAGATCAACAACTGCAGCGAAAATAACAATCCATTAGAAGAGTTAAGTAGAGAATGATGTCTACTATCTTCTATGATTTAAAAATTCATCATCAATATTTTATCTCAGTAACACCAATCAATAATATTTCAAATCAATAATTCATCTTTGCACTACGGGCCAAAGATATTCATTTGTATCACCAATGGTCATGTTCATCTCAACACCTGTTCATCTTTGCACTACGGGTCAAAGATATTCATCAGATAATCATCTTTGCATTACAGGCCAAAGATATTCATCAAATAATCATTCATTTTTGCACTACAGGCCAAAGATATTCATTTGTATCACCATTTAAGACTGAGGATGATAAAAAATATTTTAAAGAACGAATCTAGTGAGATAAAGGACAAAGATTAGGGATTCGTAATTTAGTTTATTCAAGTTTAAGAATACTCCATAATAATCAATTGTGGACCAAAATTCAAGAATGAAGATCAAAACATGGATATAATCAAAGATAATTTGAAAGAAAAAATAATAAAATTTTTTCGTGAATAGTACCCCGATATGAAAAGGTAAAAAATTTCATCAAAAAGCTCATACCAATATTCCAGTGAAATGATATTAGATGAAGTGCAAAACTCAAGAAATTTCTGATCGTTTAAGGAATTATAGAGGCAATACTTACAGTAGTAAGTTTAGAGTTAGAAATCTGAAATAAAACAATATACGACACTGCAAATGGATTTTCGTCCGTCATGCGGTAGTCCGCGTAGACATAACATTTCCACAATTTAATAAAGAATGAATACGAGGGGTTATTCACAAAGCATGCGGTAGTCCGCGTAGACGTGTTATTCCCACATAATAATAAAGAATGGAATAATCAAAAAGATTTCACCATGCATGCGGTAGTCCGCATAGACAGGTTATTCTAATAGAATAATAAAGAATGGAATTACAACCCTTACGAGTATTGAAAGAAAATAAATCTATTCATGAATACGAAAGAAATAATACCCCTTACCTTAATAGAAATTTGGATAATACACTAGTGTAATAGCATAATACTCTTCTTCTTTCTCTCTTATTCTCTCTATACTTTCTCTCTCTATAGCTTTAGTGAATTGGTGAGAAATAATGAAGAAATGAGCTTCTATTTATAGGCTTGACAGAGTAAGGGTAAAATAGTCTTTTAGCCATAATTTATGATATCATCGCTTATCTCATCGTTCCTATGACATCATCGCTTATCTCATCGTTCCTATGACATCATCAGCTTACCTCATCGTTCCGATGACATCATTGCTTACCTCATCGTTCCGATGACATCATCGCTTATCTCACAAGAATTCAAATTCAATTTGCTTTTTTCCACCGAATTTTACTTTTATACCATGAATTTACTATAATAATGTTACCATTCAAATTATAAAAAATTATACTATTATATTAACACATTATACTATTATAATGTAATATTATAATAATACATTTGAATGAATTATTTTATCGGAAAAAATAAAATACCAATTTTCAACAAATGTCTCATGCTAAAATTTTCCTTATTTATATCAAAATTGATTAAATATTTTTACATCATATTTATCAATAATTTTTATTATTCACAATTAATATTACAAAATTATAATATTGACAACCAGGTCGTTCCCAAGAAAGAGGGGACTTTCCGATAAGGATTTCTCCTTACTGGCGCGCAATTAGATTACCTAACCCATTTTCTAGACAGAACTTTCTAAATATTGTCGATAATGTTATCTAATAATATTATTCAAATAATATAAATTATTGATTTGATAATGTAAAATATTGTGCAGTGGTTATTGTGGCAATTATTGAATCAATAATATAAATTATTGAACAGTAATTATTGTAACAATTATTGAGTAAGTGACTTTTTACGTAAGAACCAATAATTTAAAATATTGTGCAATACCGTGTGCCACTGTACAACAACGCGTATTACTTTATTTTTATCACCGGGTATTTTAACAGTTTAACGGTAAAAGTTTTATCGTTATTTTATAAAAAGGTTATTTCTGTCGCTTTCTATATCCGACAGTTATTCTGTTGTGGGGTCCACCAATGACTGCGCTGTCGTACGAATATTCTCCAACAAAAAGAATATTTTTCGACCAAACGAATATTCCCCGACACAACGAATATTTTATGACAACTTGCTTACTTTGTAAAATTTGCACATTCCACCCATAACTTATCACATTTATCAAATCAACACCCTACTATTTAAAATAATATGTAGAGAAAATTAAATCTTATTCATAAAAAGTTGGGGTCTTACAGTATAAGTTCATTTATTTTTAGTAAATACAAAATACTAATAATCATGAAATTTATTGTTTTATAATTGTGAATAAATCATATTGCAAATTAATTTTTAGAAATTTAATAATAATTATTTTATATGATAACAAAGAGAGTGCAAAAATTGATAACGTAATATTAATATATATTATGACATATGATGAATACTACTCTCTCCGTTCCTAAAAATTTGTCATTTTAGAAGAAAAAAATTGTTCCTAAAAGATTGTCGTTTATAACTTTCTAGGAGAATAAATTATTTACTTTTCTATATCACCCCTACCTTCTCTCATTGTCCCAAAAATTCTCTCCCTTTTATTAATAGTTTTCAACTTTTCATAAAGGGGCAGTGATGAAATTTCACACAATGATAGTATCCAATGACTTTCTTAATCTATGTGCAAAAATCTTAAACGACAATCTTTTAGGAACAAAGTGAGTATATATCATCCCAGATCGCAAAAGAGAGACACAATTTATGGAATGTATTTATGGGAGTGCATCTCTTTTTCTCTTTCCTAAAGATGTTTAATTTTGGTGCAACATAAAGCAATATGGGCATGCACGTAAAAAATCCATTCAGTTATCCTGCTTATCGAAACAGCCAGCCTTATGATGCTTATTCAGTGAGCACTATTAAGAGTTATTCAGATTTTTAATTTTACAAAACAAACAAGCTTAATGACATTTCTTATTCGGTGAGCAGCATTCAGTCTTCAGAAGCTATCAAACACCCCCTAAGAGGTAAAAACTACGGGACTATATCTGAAAAATTCACTAGAATAAATTGAGAGAATACAAATAATTCTTAATTTGAGGAAACAATCAAATTACATCATCACAATAACCCTATTATGGAACCTAAACAACACGCTTAGACCATATTTGTTTGTAAGGATTATAATGCCGCGACTATATTCTCATGGATCATAATTCCAAAATTATTAATTCTAATATTAAATAGTCATAGTTACATATGTTTGTTTTTTTATGAGATTATTCATGGGATAACTTAAAATAATCTAATATTATGTTTGTTTTGTCCAGGATTATTTAATGGATTGGATAAAAATTTACCGTTTGAACTATCATACCCTTAGACTATGTTTGTTTGCAATGATTATACTTGGAATATAACTATTAATCTCAAGTGTCTTGCTTGTTTTCAAATTTAGACTTAGAACTATTAGTCTAGGGATTATAAAATGACTTAATAGTCTTGAAATTATAATTATGATCACGGGATTATAGTCATAGTATTAATAGTCTTGAGATTATCATCACATGAATTATAATCCTTATAAACAAACATAGTCTTACTACTAATAACAAATATATCATATTCTCATTAGTATACATATAGATAGATAGGATAAAATACATCGATCTTTTAAACAAAATTAAATGTTAATTTTGTCCCCAAGATTTTAGTCCCAAATGATTGGGATTGTAATACTTAGTTGGAAATGAGATTAAATAGTCCTCACTATCAAGTCATTTTATTATCCCGGACTAATAGCCATAAGTCTATTTTTAATAACAAATAAGAAACTTGATATTACTAGTCTAATTCCAAGTATAATATTTACAAACAAACATAACCCTAGTTATTTAATTTCTTTCTCTCTATATATTTTTTCTTAGCTATATCTTTGCTTTTTCTCTCTTTATCTCTTCCATCCTTTTTCTCTCGATGATATTTTTCTCTCTCCCACCATTATGTTGGATTGGATAATGATGTCCAACATAATAATGATGATGTCCAAGATAGTTACTTCATGATCCTAACACCGCTTGTATAAACACTAACAGTGTATAAAATTTTAATTTTATTTAGTTGGTGTATATTTAGTTTAAACGCGCCAAACACACTTGAAAATCTTTTGCACCTAGTAACCGTTTATTTCAAACACAATTTATTTAACTTACAAACATAATATTTGAGACTCAAACAAAACGCACTAAAAATGCTACGGTGTGGTGCGTTTAGAAGTCCAAATATTATTAACATTATAAAAAGTAGTAGCCGAATAAATTTTAATTTCAAAAAATACGTATAAAATAATATATTTTTCCTGAATAACTTTTTAGACGATCTTAAAGGTAAAAAAATAAAAAATCTATTCAAAGACCCAATTTTGAAAAGGTTAAAAATGGGGGTCAAAATAACTGATTTTCCCTTCCTAAAATCCTAATATCTTTCCCAAATCCCAATACATTATACATGGATTCAATTTTGCTTAAAATTTACCAAACTCGAGGAATGGTTATGACTTATAATTGAAATCGTTTCCATTCCAGCCAACAACAGATTAGTATTATTAATAATAATAAAAAAAAGAAATTCATATTTCCACAAGTTAATTTGATATTTTCATAAGCGAGTTCTATTTTTAACTAAATCAACTTTTTGTGCAGTAATTAATTATAGGATTTAATTCTTATGTCCAAATTACCCCCACTTGATACATAACTAAACATCTAATTGTTTAACTTTATTTAAAGACAACTTTTATTTATTTAATTATTATGATAGTAATAATAATTAGAAAATAGTTAGAAAATAAGTGAGAAAAATTATTTACACATAAAAATTAGGTTCTAAGACTTTCTCCCACTAGGGACAAAATTATTTTCAGAATTTCTATTATCATATCAAATTACTAAATTAAGATTTTTATGAAAAAAATTATACTTAAAATGTGTAAACTTTATATACAAGAATGTGTAAAAATTAATCTTATAAGACTGTAAAAATTAATTTAAGTTTGACTTTGGAACTGCTCATCTGAATTAATCTTATAAAAATTGATGTAATAAGATAAAAATAAAAGTTTTAGATTGTTTATTTGTTCGGAGTCTTCGGACCATAAGACATGCAAGTTTTTATCATCTTATGATCTATCGGGCAGCCTAATATACATTTTATATATATGGAAAAAGACTTGTATATAAAATTTACACATTTACAAAAATCTTAAATATAATTTGTTTCATAAATGAGTATAATTTGTTTACACATTATACTTTAAGTATAATTTGTAAACAAATCTTAATATAGTAATATGATATGATAATAAAAATTATGAAAATAATTTACATATTTAGTATATGATATGATAAAGTTTACATAGTCTTATATATAAAGTTTAAATTTACACAATTTTATATATAAATTTACAGTCTTATATATAAAATTTACATATTTTAAATATAATTTATTTCATAAAAATTTTAATTTAGTAATATGATATGAAAATAGAAATTCTAAAATAATTTATTTTCCTCGTGGGTGAAAGTCATAGATCCTAATTTTTATGTGTAAATAATTTTTCTCACTTATTTCCTAACTAATTTCTAATTATTATTAATATTATTACTATCATAATAATTAAATAAATAAAAATTGTCTTTAATTGAATAACACTAATAATTAAATAAAATTAAACAACTAAATGTTTAATTATTTATCAAATCGAGATAATTTAGACATAAAAACTAAGTTTTATAATTAGTTTACTCTACAAATAGTTAATTTAGTTAAGAATAAGATCGACTTGTGAAAATATCAAATTAACTTGTGTAAACATCAATTTCTAAAAAACAAAAGAAAAAAGAGAAGAGAAACCTTTTCAATTCCATTTTTTTTCTCAAAACTGTTTTCGTTCACAAGCATTGTAAAATCTGGAGAAGAAAAGACTTGAAACAGTTCTCTCTACCTGAGATTCCGACGAAAAATTCTCATAATTTTCTGTACAAATACTCCATTACCAGCTTCTCCGATCACTCCGATCTCAAACGAACCCTAATTTCAGGTTTTCCTTTCTCTCCTCTTTACACTTTTTCTTGAAAACTGCGATTGAGGTCAGCGAGAATCCGAGTTATCAATTTAAATTGAAATCATGAATTTGTGTGTTTTTTTCCTTGTCATATCTGTTGTATTTTTGTACCTTTAGTAATCTATTGCGTTTTTTTCCTATAATTGTCCAACCAAAATTTAATGTGTGATTGCCGAGAAAAAGAGAAAGGAATTTTGAAGTCATTCCATGTAAATGTATGGATTTATGTAATTGAAGCGGCTTTGAAAGTGACAGAAGTGTGAACTAAATTGTTTATAGCACAGACTTAGATCATACCCACATACTCTTTTGGGGTTATTTGTATTATAAATTCTCATTTTCTGAAGTTTTTTGGAGTTAAGAACGCTAAAAATCTGAACTTTATCTAAGCTAATATTTAGATTACCTATTAGGAGAATATATTTTAGAATTCAAATTCAAACTAAGGTTTACAAAAGTTAGCTCTGTTTCTGTTTGTGCATTTGTATGTGTGTGAAGGAAGGCGGACCCGTGCATAACTATTTCTGGCCTAAGATATTGTCATGTCTTTTATTTCTAGGAATCCTCATACAAGCAGCTGTTCTCAGGTTTAGAACATAAATGGCTTTAACAGTGAAATTTTTCTGAAAGTCAATTGTGTCCCCGTCCCAAAAAAGTCTCCGCTAGATTGTATTTCTTTTTGAGAAAATCTGAAGGTTATAGATTTTTTCTCACTCAAGTAAAATATTAGAAACCATCACATGTACATCTTGTTGTTAAAAACGTAATTTAGCTTGTAAGTTTGAATCATTAGATTTGCTAGCTTGGTTTTGAAAGGGATTGAAGGAAAAATACTGGACGTTTCAAATAGTAATAAATATTCCTTACTGTGTGCAATTTCTGATGGCATTACAAACCGTTTAGAGTGTGTTTATGTTTCCTTTCGATTCCAGAGATGGGCATTGGAAACCTTCTCTTTTCCAAGAAAGTGTTCTTCAGAAACATACTTCTTATTTGGAAATGCAATAAATTCTCTCTTTTCCTTCAGCTAATTTTATTTATTTAACTAAAATAGGCAGAAGGAGAAAGACCTCCTTCTTGTTCTTAGAGGACGAGATTCAAGTATTTAATTAAAGTTGGTTCCACCCTAGTAAATTATGAAATGTATCTTCTATCTTTGTTAACAAAGCGTGCCTAAAAGTAGTTATCTTCCTAACTAATTTTGAAATTTATCTTCATCTTTCTAACAGACAGTGCCTTGAAATTAGTCATTCTCTTATATATTACCATATTATGTCATTTGATTGAGAGGAGAGTTAAGAATATCATCCATAACATATTCTCTTTTAAACTAGAACAGATAAAAAGAAGAAAGAAAAAACAGAAAACAGATACTATGTATGTATGTATGTATGTATGTGTGTGTATACATTATATATATATATATAGGGAGAGAGACACAAGTGAACAGAGATTCAAGTCCATGCTCTATCTTATAATTGTGCAGAGTGGAGATCTTTTAAAATCAACAATGCACACTATTATCTTTTCAAAACTTAGCTTTAACAACTTTCAGTAGCATTTGACTAGTTTCTAAATCCTACAAGATTCTCTGAACTTGTGCTTAAAGATTACGAAGTATACGGCAAGACCAAATACTAATTACTGAATTTAGCCAATTGAATCTTTGGGCAAGAACTCATAATACTACATGAATCCTTGATTGCAGCAGTTGCAAAGTAAAATCTAACGTAGACAAATTCCTATTTCTAGGATATGATTTGTGATTCTCTTTGCAACGAATGTCTAAGTTGTTGTTCAGAATCTCCACGGTAATATGGTTACATATTTGTGCATTTGACTAGTTGGTATAACTGATTTTTGATAATGTTTGTTATATTGCCTCTTTTGTTTTCTCTCAATTTTTGGTCACCATGTTAGTCTTGTGCTCAAATTTAGGTCTTTTGTAAATTTGTGTTCTTTAAATTTAAAGTGGTCCTCTTGTCATGCAAATTTCTTCAGAGACGTCCATAATTCTTTCCCATGATGCCATATATATTTTTCTCAGTTCTTTCCAATATAGCTGGTTTGAACAGTTATTTTGTTCTTTCAACCAGCCTTATTACTTGGATTTTGATAGTGAAGTTATGTCTCTCTCTCTCTCCCCCTCCCCTCCCCTCCCCTCCTATATGCAAGACAAGACTACTGACCATTTTTGGTAAGGGACTGTTGAGCTCCTGCTGACCCTTTTTTTAAATAAAAAAGGACATGAAGTCTTCAATTCAAATATGTTGGGCATGATACAGTTCTTTTATGAATGACTAGCCCTTATCCTTAGAAAGGACTGAAATGGAGACCCCCTAAATTCCCCCATAGCCAAAGTCTAAAGGAGCAAGGAATACCACTATATCCCATATCAAATGACATTCATGGAACACCTGCTTAAAATTGTTGCAAATCCTCTTCGTCTACAAACACCAAAAGGATAAAAAAGCGCACACTCCGCCTAGGGTTCTTTCCATATCCTTTTTACCCTTGAAGCCCCTAAAAACGATTTGGGACAACCGGAGAAGCTTCTCAACAGTCTTCTATTGGCAAACCCAACTCTGCCCATACTCCAAACGAAGAGTACCCTTTCAATGTTGGATTACAGTACCAAGATGTTTTTCCCCACAGCCTTGATTACTATCTATTTTTTATGTTAACAGTTTGTATATGGCAAAATTGTCATGTTGAAACTATTAGTTCTATTTTTTATTTTTTTAAGGTTGCTTGCAGGGTTTATCTGTTCCCTTTTGTGATAATAGGAGTTTATTGTGCTTCTATCTTGTTTAAATCTGTTATACACTACCAAGCACCAGATAGTTGTGAGAGTTATTTACATATTCATCCATCCCATTTTAGTTGTTAAACTTTATTTTTTTGGTGGTGTTGCAAAGATTTTAGGATGTGCCCTCTTTTACAAATATATCAGATTATATAATATTTAAATTTGTTTTTAGAGTCTATAGACGTAAAAAACTCCGTGCCACACATCAAAGGAAGTGTGACAACTGTGGGACAGATGAATACTTATTTTTCGTTTTACTTTTTCTCGACCATTTCTAGACAGACAAACAGGATGCAAGATCTACTTTCATGTAACTTCAACTTTGATTCATGCTTTTAATTCATATTGTCATGACTAATATATCGTAGACAGATATAAAGAAAAATGGATGATAGCTGTGCTGTTTGTGCCGAGACACTCGAGTGGGTTGCTTATGGACAATGTGGACATCGTGAGGTCTGTTCCACTTGCATTGCAAGGCTTAGATTCATCTGTGATGATCACAGCTGCTGCCTCTGCAAGTCCAACTCGAATATGATCTTTGTGACCAAGGTTCGTGATTCGAAAATTCAATTTACAAATGCTTATGTTAATCATCAGTGATTTATTTTCTGGAGAATTAGTAAGTTTCATCATCGCATTGTTTGAATTTCCATACTTTCAAGTCTCAACAATGACGGATATTTTTCTTTTCAAAAATTGTTATCTTAGAGTATAATCTGTTTTGTTTGAATTGTGTGCCTTTTAACTTTCCGCTTTAGATACTACCTAGAAAAAGAAACTTTTACTCACTGTACTTAGTTTGTGCTGCAATTAAGGCTTTAGGGGATTATACCAGGGTGATCAGTGACTTCTCAGTTTTTCCTTCTGAGCCAACAGAAGGTAAAGTTGGCCAATACTGGTATCATGAAGTCACGGAAGCATTTTTTGATGATTTGGATCACTACAAGATGATCAGAGCTATGTGCAGGCTTTCATGCATTCTTTGTGACAAAATCGATGAGCAAGGAAATGAAAGCTCTAAAAGAAGAGGGAATTTTAGGAACGCTGAGCAGCTAAAGGATCATCTATTTTATCGCCATAAGCTGTTCATGTGCAATCTCTGTTTGGAAGGCAGGAAGGTAATGCCCATTCCGTCTCTATATCTGTTACTTGTATAAACTCCTTGGCAATTTCTATATTTGTCCTGACTGATTCCTCAGCATGCTCATAATATACTCGTTGATTTTCTTCTTATATTTCTTTTGTTTGGTTATCTTTTCTTAATTGTTTTTGGTCATAAACTATATAAACATCGTTGTTGCATCATTTTGACAGTTGATCTTTGAATGCAATAAATTTGTTCCAAAGTGGCATTATTATTTCCATCTATGTTTCAACGGCTCCTACATTAAATATCGAAAGGAGACTGATGGTAAACATTGACCCTTTTTGTCCGCTCATTTGTATTATTCCCAGGGGCGGATCCACAAATATTTCCTAGCTTTGCTTTCTATATTCAAACAAAATCTTGAATTAATTTCAAAACTTCAACCCCAATTTGCATTAAAGAGATTTTTAACAGTTGCATTATACAGGTCCTAATATCCTAAGAGGATATGACTTTAACTATCATACAACAAAAAATAAAAGAAAAGAAAACCAATATTTACTCATCATACACAACGAACAAACACCTAATAATCTATACATACCATACAAAATGTAACCTCAGTCAAAAAGAACTGAAGGATACATGTCAATAGCAGTCAATCACATAGATTGTTGCCACACATGCAAACTACTACTATTTGTTAGAATACATGTTGATGGAAGAATTGAAGGAAACAAAACGATTTGGTTGCGTCAAGTTATATAATAAATTAACTCGCAATATTGAAAGACAATTGCAGAACAAATCTCAGATGTTGAAACAAAATGCAATGATAAATTACCTCCTAAAGACATAGATCGATTAACCCTTGACTGATTTCTTGACCTACTTAAATTTAACATTTGCAGAATAAATGCTAAAATTAAGCAACAAAATTCCCCCTTTCAAATCAATGATGAAACTCCTTCTTGGTTAGTGTAACCTGCTGCAATAAAAATATAAAATCAGTTATTAGTAAAATCTGAAAGGAAACTGAAAAACATGGGTCAGAAGAAAAGAAAATTATATAACAAGAAACAAACCAAAACTGGGTCCTATAGCTAGTTGGAGTGTTAAAAATTTGAAATCCTAAAATTACATCAAAAATCACATAAGATAAATAACCCCCAAAACAAATAATTGAACATCCAAAATACTCATAAATTTCAAAACTAGGAACTGAAAAGATGAACTTTATTGCAGAAACGTTTTATTTGATTAATGTGTTGATCCATGGCCAAATACATCAAATAAATTTAACTAGGTTTAACCCCAAGTCCCCAACCAACAACAAATTCAAACAAACTACAAATTTTAAATTATCAAACAAAAAAAGCCCTAATTTAGTTACCTTTTAAAAGCCAAGAGGTAGTGCCATAGACCATAGTAGTCTGTACTTGTACAATTGTATTTAGAATACCAATGATTTTTTTTTTGCTTTCTCTAAGTTTAACTTTTTCATTAATCTGCCCCCTTAAGATTATTAAATTACATATCTGCCCCTGACACCTATATAAAAAAAAACAACCCAGCATAGGTAGGTGCCTATGCTGCCCATGCATAGGTCCACCCCTGATTATTCCAGACCTAAGCATATTATGTGGATAGAATTTGAATTTTTTGCCTTCATATCTTCTTCCTGAAACTTCAGTTGTTGGAATATTAAGTGTAGACTTTCAAGCCTTCTTCTTGAGGGCAGCCTGTCATTTGAGCAGAGCATTATCTATATGTTCTTTTAATTTCCTTGGGTTCTGTAAGTGTGCTTTTACTCAAGTTTTAAAATAATCTCTCTGACTTCGCTGTAAATCCTGAATCAGATATTTATATGTGAACAAAAGTTGTATACAAGAGAACAACTAAATCAACATATAAACACGGGTGACTCAGTGGTGGATGGTAGTGAAACCGAAAGAGGTGGTTTCATGGGACATCCCATGTGTGAATTCTGCCGAAGCCCATTTTATGGGGAGAATGAGCTATACACTCATATGTCTACTGAACATTATACATGTCATATATGCCAAAGGTAGACTATTTTCCTTTTCTCGGAAGGATTTTACTTACTGTTCAAACTGATACATGCGTTTACATGACCACTTTACCTTCCTTGGTGCAGGCAGCATCCGGGACATTATGAATACTATAGGAACTATGATCAGTTGGAGGCTAGTAATCTTCTTTATCTTTTGCCATTCACATTCACTTTATATATTTTTATTTCCTATATAGTCCTTTAGGAAATTAAAATCAAATGTATTTGTTCCAGACCCATTTTCGTAGGGACCACATCTTATGTGAAGATGACGGATGCCTCGCAAAAAAGTTCATTGTATTTTCAACTGAATCTGAATTGAAGGTGAGTACATATTTTTTGTTAAAAAAAAGGAAGGAAAGAAATAAAAAAAGAAGAAGAGGTTTCTTCTCCCCAAGGTTTATATGAGATCATTGGATAACTGTGTTTTATCTGTTTGTTTGACATTGTGCAACTGTCTGATACTTTTGGAATTTGCATAATCATACTTTTTTAAAAAATTTGTAGAGGCATAATGCCATGGAACATGGAGGCCGCATGTCTCGATCCAAGCGTAATGTTGTTCTTCAGGTATTAATCGATTAATCTATATTTGTGAATTTTCAACAGGACTACTGTGTTTTCTTCTTATTTCTACCACGATATCTTCTGCCTGTGATCCTTGGCTCTTGCAGCTGCGACTGCACTCGCGTTTACTTTGTCCTTCCATGTCTTGTGGTAATAGTGGTGTGCTTCTATTTGTTTTATCCTCTTAGATACCAACGAGCTTCAGATATGAACGAAGTATTGAGCAAGATCGTCGTCGAAGAGGACATGGTTTTCATTTAGATTATTCTGAGAGTGAACTTACCATGGCAGTTCAAGCCAGTCTTGAGACAATCAATTCTGATATGTCTCATGCTACTTCATTTGGTGTTCAAGCTATTTCCAATCTTGGAGAGGCGGTTGTGACAGATTCCAGTTTTAGGCCACTTGAATTATTAGCTACCACAGATTCTGCTCCATCTTCAAGATACCAACTCCCACAGGGGCAGACCTCCAGTAACGCACCTCTGGAAGGGTCTTCATTTCCTCCACTCCCTGTCTCTACGAGAAATAATCAGCAAAATTTGAGAAATAAATCAAAAGGATTGGGGAAAAACACTATGGCTGCTCGCCTTCGTCGCCAGAACAATGTAGCTGTCCTCCACTCGTCTCGTGCTTGGCCAGCAGTGGATCGTCAACCTACTGCATCGATGAGCAATATTTTACAGTCAAGGCCTTCATCAACTTCTGGATTTGCGTCATCGTCTGCTTCTATGAGTTCTTCCTTGAGTAAGGCTGCAGCTGGAAGTGCACTTGTGCCACCTAATCATGCAAGTTCTTCAAAGAGTAAATCTCTAGCATCTCATGAACATGTATCAGCAAGTTCTGACAGATCATCTATTAATATTACTGGCACAACCAAGTTGAACCACTCTGCGTCGACTCCAAACCTTGTGGGCAGAGGTGCCTTTGACGGTTCTAAAGATAACTTTCCTCCTGTTTCTGAAACAAACCCAAAAAAAGCGACCACTAGTAGCCAGCCTTTGGTCAAGGTAAAAGATGCTCTTGCTGCTAACAAGTCTTTGGTAGAAAAAATCCGTGCTGGTTTACAATTCGATGATGACAGATACGCTGTTTTCAAAGTAATATCTGGAGAATATCGTCAGGGTTTGATTGAAACCGGGGAATATGTTGCTTATGTGCATCAATTTGGCTTGTCACATCTTATCCCTGAGCTGGCTAGACTATGTCCCGATGCTAAGAAACAGGAAGAGCTTCTCGAGGCTTGCAATACCAGCATGCGGAGCAATGGCCCTTCTGAAAATAGTGCAGGCAAGAACAACATTAAGTTAAAACTTGGTAAAAATCCCAAGAAAGGGAAGGAGAAGCTTGAAGGAAAGGTGACGAGTACATCTAAACCTGATTTGGCAGATAGCATCATAAGCAGTGTTAGGGAATTGAAGTCAAGTCACAGGCCTTCTTCTGAAGACGAGGTAGAGATACTGCCAAAAGATGGTTATCGTTCTATGAAGGGAAAATCAAAGGTTTTGGTGGCTGATGAATGGTCTAGCTCAAGCTTTACTGATCGGACCTCAATAGAAAGCACGGGCCAAAATGATTCAACGTCAGCAGGTAGCAGCTCAAAGAAGACTGTTGGAGGGAATAAACCCCGAAAGAAAACCTGCTAAGTTTCATAGAGTACGCCTTGGCGAGGATTCACCTGCAGCACTTTTAGGCCTTGCTAATTCTGATTCTACTCTTGATCACTCCCAAGAGGAATCAGATCAGAGTAATGGTCCTAAAAAGTTACCGGTTGGTGGTGTTTGGCGTGATGGGGGAGGGCAGAAACTAGTGTCAAAGCTACAATAACGCAAGAAAAATGGATCGTCGCATCAGGTTGGTGAGCCTGTGACAGTTTGTAACTCCAAAGTGGTGGCATTAAACTGCTAGTCTTTTATAAGAAAAGTCTGTTTGGCCAAGCTCAAATCATTTTGTGGCATATCTGTGCCTTATGACTGAAGCATTTCCTTGTGATTTGAGCAGGAGTTTGCATATTTAAGACTTGAATTATGGGATTGAGCTTATTAGTTAGGGCCTGGTTAAAAAAAGTGTATTTTGTTTTTCTATTTTATTTCACTTTTTTTAAGCTCTGGTGAATCACAGCTTATGGAATTATTTAGAAAATTGACAAATACTATTTGGATTAGCAATTCTCTCTCTATTTTTAAAAAATAGCCTTATGTTTTTTGATAAAGTGTGGATAGCCATATGAATAAAATACAATGGATACATATGTTTTTTGAATGTCTTTAAAAACAGTGTAAAGATAAATTTGTCTTGTAAAATGAAATGGAGGAATATATGTTTTGAGCTAGAGAAAAAAGAAAGAGAAAAACTGTAGTTCTGAAAGCATTTTTCCACTACTTCTAATTAACATTATATTTTAATTTTACTTGAATAATTATTTTGAGTTTGAATACAATAAATTTATATCAATTATAAAAATTAATGTATATAAATACATGAAATATAAGAGAATTAAGAAAGATTTCGTTATGAAATTTATTACATTTAAATTATTTTTCAACTACTGTTTGATATGGTTAGTTGGTTACCCAACTTTTTTGATAAAATCAATTAAATTATTTGATTCTTATAATTGCACTTCACATGCAAAACTAATGGAGGAGTCGTGTATTTTGATTGAAAATGAAGTGACAGTCATGCATATGCATTTCTTATGAGGGAGCTGCTTCTCCACTAACATTTAATACAAGTAATACCATGTCGTGATGCTGTTATAGAGGCTTATAGCAGCAATCAATTATTTTTAAGTTACTTTTTAAACACATTTTGAGTTACTCTATAGCTCAAAACATTATCATCAATTAATGTAATAACAAGAGATTTTGTGTTAGACCAAAGTGAAAATTTTAAAAGCCCCTATTTTAAAACATCAGAATTCAAAAGCCCCCTTCCATATGTTGATTTGGAAAAAGTTATAATCTTGTAAATTTCATTGATGACAATAATTAAAAGAGCAATGCTACTATCACACAAAGTAGCTCACATAAAGCCGGATGGCACCCCTTGATTTGTTGTTGAGTCAAGTGGGCCATGTCAACAATAAATCAGGGGGTGCCACCCGATTTTATGTGAGCTTTATGTGAGCTACTTTATGGATAGTAGCATTATTTTAATTAAAATGTCATGGATCAATAAAATTGAATCCTACTATAGTAACTCATTTATTTTTATTTTTATGTTTATCAAATAGTTTAATCGATTGAAATATATTAAAATTATAATTTGTTGTAAAAGATGAAAAGAATGCAATACAAAGAAATGAAATGGTGAGCCTTTCAAACAAAATAATAGACAACTAGGAAAAAAAAATCAATCGTATCACATGAACATCATATATACTTTTGAAAAGGAAACATATATTTTCACATGTAATTTTTATATTTTCACATGGTCCTTTTTCACATGAGCATATAGTGGGTCCCACTTTCATATAAGAAGGACCCATGTGAAAATATTAAACACATGTTGAAATAGTACTCCCCTTTTGAAAATAGTCATATTACAAAAAGTAATAACAAAATATGCAGATCTTAATAGTTTTTCAACATGAGCAACGAAAAAATAAGCTGTCAATTCGTCATGTTAAAGCTACACCCAATCTAAGCAATCTATCTTCAACAATCCGCGCATTAGAAAAATTCTTACAAACGAACAAAATAATCTTTCAAATTGAGAAATTAGTAAAGTCTCGCTGGAGATACTAATGAAATCCTCTCACAAAAAAAAGAAATAAGATATATCATGAAGAAATAAAAAAGTCTCGCAGGAGATACTAAAGAAATCCTCTCACAAAAGAAAGAAATCAGACATATCATGAAGAAAATAAGTCCCGCAAAAGGGAAAAAAATCACAAGAAGGAAGAGATTATTAGAGCATAAGCAAGATAGATCCAAGAAAAGGTCTCTCCAAAATTAGGAGAATTTTTTCAAAATTCAAAATGAAGGTTGGAGTTATTGACTAGAGAGAAAAAGAGATAAAAAATTAATATAGTAACCATGGTTTTCAGACGAGGATCGATCATCGAATTGGAAAGATACTGGGTGGATGGGTCACTAGTCCAACCAGTGGTCGAACCGTTATTGACCCAATGACGTCATTGGTATATAAAAATATATATTATTAGTAATTAATAAAATTTTAAAAAATCTCGTTTTTTATGAACTAAAACATAATTAAGTTAAGTTACAATATTACTAAAAATAGTTAATTTTAATATAAAAAAAATTTGGTAAAAAATATATTAAAAATTGGGTCAACCGGGTCAACTAACTGGTTTTATTGGTTAGACCTGAGCAGACCTATGTGGTGATGGTTCACAGCTGACATCAGAAGAAGATGAGCTGAACAGAATGAAGATCAGCTGCACCTGAGAAGGAAGTGGTCCAGACTCTACGCAGAATGTAAAGAGGGCCACACCAAGCTGCTAAGTACAAAGATGATCAAGCTTCAAGACATTTTAGCAGCAAGGCACCAACAACAACTACAACAACAAGTAGCCAGGGCCTGAGGGGTCCTTGTCCGGAGGGATTAAATGAAGTTCCAAGCCTGCTGGGCTTGAAGAGTTCGTAGAGAACTGGAGTTCCAAGGCTGCTGGCCTTGAAGAGGTCTTAGTGAACTGAAGTTCCAAGGCTGCTGGCCTTGAAGGAATCTTAGTGATTCAAGGTGCTGCCCTTCCTTAGTGGATTTCCTGCGAGAGTGCAGAAGAGTGGATTAGGAGCTTGAGTCTCTGAACCACTTAAAATCCCTTGTGTCTTTTACATTCTGTCATTTACATTCTGTCTTTACATTATGTATTTAACTGCTATAACCTGTTATGTTTGTATTAACTACTTACATCTAAACTAACTCCAAAAATAATGTATCAATGTTTATCAATATATCATTGAAGGGGACATTTAACTTATTTCGCTGTGCTTGAAATGATTCTTATGTTTGTCATGTGCTAACTTCTTAGCAATACAAAATAAAATAAAAAAGAGTTCAAAAACGCAAAGGATCTATTCAACCCCCCTTCTAGATCTATTGTGTGCCTACTGGGAACTAACAATTGGTATCAAAGCTGGTTCTCATGCTATATTCAAAAGCTAATCGCTTTGAGTTTGATCTTAGGCACAAACATTGTTCTAAACTTAGTTTAGTAGTAAGTCACTTGTAAATGCAGATGAGCTCACAAAGTGAAAATAATGTATACAGGTAAATGTGTATATACACCTGAAGCTGGTCAGATTGGTCCATGTTCTCAAATGCTATAGCAACAAGTCCAATCCTTGTCCACGGTCAATCTTGTAGTCTGAAGACCAAAATGGGAAGTCAAGAGGGATCAACAGCAAAGAATCAAGCATCCTCCATTTTGAAAGATGGAAGGCCATACATGCTAAGAAACGCTTATCCAGAGGAGAAAGAGGACTTTCTTAAATATGTATTTGGCTAACCAGTAGTTGGATGTGAACCCTTGAGGTTCAAGGTGATTAAAGAACTAAAGATGTCAAGATGTTCTTAGCTTACCTCTTCAAGGCTATGACTGATTGATCGAAGGACAACTGGAGCATCAAGCTGTCAGAAATAAATATAAAGATATGCACATCAATGCCTAACCTCATTATAGCAAGGTAAATGACTGTCAAGAGGCTGACAGTGTAAAGGTACGGTTTCTCATTCATTATAAATGTGTACATCATGTTGCATCACCTTATGTACTATAACAGTATTCTATCAAGAGACCATACTCGTCCTAAAAGGGGGAAGAGAGAAAGTACACTAAGATTGGAAACTTAATTGCTAACAAACTTTCTCTCCATCCAAGTCTTAGGTTGAAGATAACATCTTGAAAGATGTCTGAAATAGGTCATAAGCATATCAAGATTTAATTAATCTTAAGTGGAGAAATCCTTGCTGAAGGGTTAGTATGTATGTACAAACTTATGTTCTAGGTTTTTTATAATACATAGAGTATGATCAGTTTTAGAGGAGTATCTTGAAGATTCTTAGAAACTGATCATCTCCATGAATCTACCAGATACAAATAAGTAATAGAGTTGATTCCTACTCTGCGAACATTCAAGATCTGTGAACATAACCAAGCAAAGGATGAAACCATCAAAGAAAAAGAGTGTATTATTAAATTGATTAATCTTACATACACTCACCATCATGCATTTTAAATGTCATATCTAAATCTGATACATGCTTGGATATGATCATTGATGCTAAATTTGATGTAAATTCAAATATATGAGGAATAGGGATTTTGAGAAAACTAACCTAGCAGGATCCAATCAAGATTGGGTACCAAAATAGAAATTATCTAAACCTGTAGGTACTTGGTCTATCTGACCACATTAAGGAATGCTGAAGCAGATGGCTTCAGTCACGAAGATTCACCCAGCTGGAGGTTCAAGACATTTCAGCAAAGTTCTTGTCAAAATTCATCCTATGCTAAAGCCGGTTTCTAAAGATTTACTGAGCCCACATGAACGAAGCTCACAAGATTGCTGATCTACATATGGAAGCTGACCATTCATGCCAAGATGAAAAAGATCCTCTATGCTTATTCATACAAAGCATATCAACTCAGAGGGAACATCAAAGAAGTTCACATCAGAGGATCATCAAGCATTGATCATGAAGAATGCATCATAGAAGTAGAACTCCACGAGTGCGGTCTATCAAAGAGCTTAAAGAAAATCGTAGTGTTCTCTACGGTCAAGATTGAGTCAAGCCTGTGCAAGCCAACACACAACGATTATGGTACAATGACCACAATCGTATTGTTCCTCCAGTCAGCATCAAAGTCCGCAGTTCTCATTTGCAGCTTGTAGATCTATTCATCCCAATAAACTTCACTCAAGAATTTGTAATATACTAAAAGTTCTAATCGTTACAAAATTATGCTATGTTTTAGGGTTTTTACCATTCTTGCTGAAAATTTCAACAATTTGTTTAATTTTTTTATTTTCTTGTAAGATCTTTGATTTCTTTTTTCATAGTCCAGATTAAATTATACTTATGTCCTTCCAAGTTGCCATCCACTTTTAATGTCGTCCTTAAAGTTTATATTTCGTCAATTAAGTTCTTAAAAATGACATTTTTGTTGTGTTTCTGTTCCTTTAATTTTACTCGATTTGACCACAACCCGAGCCAGTTTGACCAAATTTTGACCAAACCTGACCCAGTTTGACCCGACCCCAATTTCTCAAATATTTTTTTTAAAATAGAAAGTTTTCAAATAATAATTATTTTAAAAATATTTATTTTTAATATTTTAAAATAAAATATTATTGTTAAATAATTAAAATAATAATTATTTTAAATATTTTTTATTTTTAAAAAGTTTTAAAAATAATAATTATTTTTAGGAAAAAATATTAGAATTTTTTTTTCAAAAAAGAGTAAATTTTCATAAAATATAGATTAAAAAAAATTAATGTTTAAAATTTTTAATTTTTAATTATTTTTATGAAATTTTACATATCTTTTACTAAATAAAAATTTTCTATTTTTTTATGAAAATAAATTTATTTATTTATTTTATTTGAATCTATATTTTATGAAACTTTACTCATATTTTTAAAAAAAATCAAATTTTTTTTTTGAAAATAAAGTTTTTTATTTTATTTTTTTGAATCTATATTTTATAAAACTTTACTCATTTTTTTAAGAAATGAAAAAATTTCTAATTTTTTTCCCTGAAAATAATATTTATTTTTAAAACTTTTAATTTTTTTAAAAATTGAATCATTTTTTTTAATTATCTTTTTCTGTTTTTTGTATTTTAATTATATTTTTTAGTTTTTGTTTAAATTTTTTTTAATATTAAGAATACATATAATAATGGTAAAGACATAAACTTTTTTTAAAAAAATAATTTTTTACATAAAAATAAAAAAAATTAACTTTTTTTAAAATAAAGTTTTATTTTCTTATTTAATTTTTTTTGAATCTATATTTTATGAAATTTTAAACATTTTATGAAAAATAAAATTTTCTAATATTTTATCGTGAAAATAATTATTATTCTTAAAAATAGTTAAAATAATTACTATTTTTAATATTTTAAAATAAGATATTAATTTTAAAATAATAATTATTTAAAAATATTTATTTTAAAAAAAAATTAATTGGTGAAATTGGGATTGGGTCAAACTAGGTCGAGTTGGGTCCAGCTTGGGTCAAAATGAGTCAAGTTTGGGTCAAAGCGGGTAAAAGGCACGAACGCCAAATAATGTCACTTCAAGGATCTAATTGACAAAAAATGACCTTTATGGACAAATTTAAAAGTGGGTGGCAATTTGAAGGGGTAGAAGTATCATTTAACTCAAAATTCATGTTATCACACTCTAACATGTTATTATCTACTTTTAGCATGTACAAGTTCATATACACACACATTTACTCCATAAAATATCTATAAGAACTAGTTTAGGGATTTCTTTAAATAGTTTATGTTTCTTCCTTGTTTTTCTTTGTTCTTTCATTTATTCCTTCATGATTTATGGTAATATATATATATATATATATTCAATATAAACTTAAATATACATAAAGCCTAATTATCTCTATCAAATTTTTTTTAAGCTTTAAATAGATTAAAGTTTATACCTAGTTGTTGTGTAGTGACTCTCTTAAGTTGGTTCACCTTGTTCTTCCTTCTTGGTGGTTGAGACTAGGGCTGAGCAAAGAATCAAATTGAAACCGAAATCACACCAAAAATTGCACAAACCGCACCAATTAAAATCGCACCAACGATTCCGACGTATGTGGCGGTTTTAGGTGGGTTGAAAAACCGAATTTACGATTTCAGTTTGGTTACTAGTCAAAACCGCACGCATAAAATCGAAACCGCACCAAATACTCATTATGTTTTCTCAATTTTGCTACGAATATAAATAATTTCTCTACTGTAACATATTCTCTTCATTTTATTTTAGAAAACAGATAAAATATACATATGTTTTCTCATGTCATGTGGTTCCATGCATGTTCTCTTGTCAATGTTAGCCCCATGAATTCATTTCAAGTGTATACTCCTCTCCTCCATGTGGTTCCATGCATGTTCTCTTGTCAATGTTAGCCCCATGAATTCATTTCAAGTGTATACTCCTCTCCTCCCGTTCAAGAAACATATTGGCTTGGCCTACAGGCAGCCTATACATACATACATACATACTCCTTAATTAATTCGGAATTAAGGAAGGCACTAATTAATTAATATCGAAAAATATTAATTGTTCCTACTTCCTAGTATGATCGATGGTATAGAGATCAGATAGATGTTGCATGCTGCATGCTGCTGGAATAATTATTTTTATCGCCTAGGACTTGTGAATATTATTTTTGCATAGACCTCCTCCATTGTGGAAGTGGCTAGGATCAATACCTCCTACTACTAAGTTTTTGATTTTTTTTTGTATACTAATCACTCAATTGAACATTTGAATGAAACCCATTTTGGTTTATATTTGAAAGCTACAATTTGGAGCAAGTCTTTTGCTATTGGCATGAATGTTGAAATTATTTTTATTTGAAAGCCATTATTTGAATCTACATGGTAATAATATAGAAGCTACAAAACATGATGACCAAAAAAAAAGTACCCTTTTACATATAATCAAAAGAAATGCCAGTAGTTGAGCATCATGTCAACTAAGGGTGGCAGGACAAAACAGGTGATACAAAAAATTCTTATTACCTTACAGTGAGAAAGATGGTGTAATTTAAGACTATAAATTGATGCTAAGGTGATCCACCACTCAGTCAATGATTCATCTGTCATGAAAATTTGATGGTTTAAAGCCCAGAGATGATTGTCAGATTTAAAGAAATATTGAAAAACTTTCAAATTTATTACCCAAATTTAACTGCGGCCACAAGAGGGGGGATCAAACTGGAGTTTGTATGTAACTTGTAATCAAATTTACGATTTTGTTATTTCAATTGATTTTGGAACCGAAACCGCACCAAATGAAACTGCATCGCACGTTTCAAAACCGCACAGCACCAATCACAAACGGTTTCATGTGAAGTTTTGGATTTGTCAAATCGCACCTAAGCAGTCCGCACCAAACCGCACCATGCTAACCCCTAGTTGAGACTCACTCTCTCCTTCCTCTCTTTGCTGGCCGAGTACCTCTCTCTCTCTCTCTCTCTTCTTATTCTTTGTTTTTTATTTCTTTTGTTGGTGAAGTGAGGAGAATGAAGAGAGTTAGGCTATTTATAGGTCAAAGTTTAGCAGTTGGTCTTTTAACTCTTTTCTTTCTTAATTAAGCCACCCAACTTAGTTCTATTCTAATCTTTCCCCACCATTAGGAAGGTTAATGCATGTTTTCCATGAGTTAATTACCTTCTTAATTAGGTTAATTAAACATTTATTAGTTAATTAGGTCAAAATTTGATCAAGTTTGTGAATAACTCTTCCCATCAAAACATCTTGGGAGGCTTCTCAAGGAGCCTCCCCTCCCATATCCACATCTTAACTGAAATTGCTAGTCTCCTTCCTTTTATTTTTAATTTTTTTATACTAACTTTTGTTGCTTGGAGAATTCTCTAGATGCTTGACTTTTTGACCATTTGTCTTGACTTGCTTTTATATATATATATATATATATATGGATGATATACTTATGTAAGTATACTTGTACAAATTATACACATGTATGTATACTTGTAAATTATTTATGTTATTGTAAATTAATTTTAAAGTGTTACATTTAATACTCCTTCCGTCCCAAATTAATTACTCAGTTTTGACTTTTTTTAGTCAAATTGACTATTTTTAAAATTAATAATTAAGCATGTATAAATATATTTTTAACATTATAAAAATTGGTATTAGTAGTAAATTGTATATACTTTTTTTTTTGTTATAATCTCTTCACTTATATTTTGGCAAAAATAGTACACAAAATAGTTTTAAAAAATAATCAATTTGACTAAAAAAAATCAAAACTGAGCAATTAATTTGGGACGGAGGGAGTAGTTACCTTCTCTCTTTATTAAACTTATTCAAGGGATATATGTATTTATATACATTCTACACATATAATTTACAAAATTCAAAAATTATAATTTAGACTTTAATAATAATTGCATTCATATATAATTGTAAAAATTTATTACAAGAGTTTTTGAAATATTACAAGGCCTTACACCGTCACTCCTCGAGTAGCGCGGACGTTAGGGTTTAGGTGATGGAACAACTCCCACCAAAGTCATTGCCCATGCCATATAAGTAGGTCTAAAAGAGTAAGAAATGGTTAGATACAATTTACAAGAAAGGCGTCTCACAACGGCTCAACCGTGAACCAAATTGAGAACGTTGTGTGCAGGTCATCCCGAGCGAAGGCCCCATTATCTGGAGATTAGGTTGTCATCAATTTTCTTATAGTAATAAAAAATATCACAATATCTATAAGTTTAACATCATAATTTCACTCTTTTAAATAAAAAAAACTTATTTTATTTAGGAATATCAAGAAACATCAAATAATTCACATGTAAATCTTTTTTCTTGATATAATTGAAACTATTCTTAATTTACCCAATAAAAAACATTTCTCACGATCTCTGATATTGGTAACTAGGTAAGCCCATTGACATTGAAAATTTGTGGTAAGCCTACTTACGTTGACAATGTGAACATATCAAACACCTTTGACACTTTTGAGTAATCAAGTGTCTAAAGCAGGCGGCTTTCAATCACTCATAATGGAATTCACTAAAATAATACCCTCTCCATTACCTCTTCCGTTCTGAAAAAATGGAATTTAGTAGTCCATTGTATGAAAATTTCAATTTTTTAATATAAATTTATTAAATTTTAATTAATAATAATACAATTATACACGTATATATAAGGGAATCATCTATAGTATGCATCAAAAATAAACATACATCATCTCTATCGTTCAGTATAAAAATCAACGACCGAGATTAATTCTCGACCGTTAATTTATATATTGAACGATAGAGATGGCCTATGTCTATTTTTATTCGTAACAAATAATACTATGAATCATTTTCATATATATGTATGTATGTAACCATAATAATACAAAATAAAAAATTGTATAATTATATACAACCTGTGAAGTACAATTACGAAATTCCTGCGAGATAATAAATAATGCAAAAATACTACATCAGCTATTTTTTGTAAAAAAAAAATCATTCACAAAATTTATGAATATTAATAATATATTTGTATTTTATGTTTACGATTAAAATAATAAGCTTTTTAAGTTCACTATAATAGTGTTGACGTAATAATAAAATTAGGATAACAATTAAAAGTAGACTCTTTTCATCTAAATAAATATTATTTTTTATTAACAAGGCAAGACTATTTTTATGAAAATTAATTACTATTAATATTTTAGTATATAAAACGTAAATAATTTAAATTGGACTCTTGACTTGAATGTTGATTCAAGAAGTGGATGCTAACCATTTTACCGGGGTTGGTGAAAGCTTAGACCACCCACCCGGCCACCCGAGGCCCCACCCATACGAAAAGAATAAACAAAATAAATACTACTCCCATACATTAATTTAATTTGGTGGATCTATCTATCATTATCCTACACCGACTCCAAACAATCCCCACCGTTCAATACCCAGTACCCCATCCAACCGCCAAGATTACATCCTCAAATCTCAACTACCATTTTAACGTGGAGCCCACTAATTTATTTTCAAAAATTAGAAAATATCAAATCCTCCGTCTATAAATATGGACTCGAATTCTTAAGGCAAGACTCGCCAAACACTTGAAAACCGACTCAATTCTCCCTCTCTCTCCTACATATCAATTCTCTCTCTTCTTCGTCAGCTCCATCTTTCAGGTATGCATTATACCCATTTATTTCATATAAGTATAATTGTGTTATATATATATCAAAAATAAATTGTATCAATTTCCTTTAGGTGATTGTACATCTGTGTAATTTGTTATGATAGTTCAATTGATGAACTGGGATTGTTTGATTTGTGTGGTTTTTAGCTAAATTTGATTTAAAAGTACTGGGTTCTTGATGGTTTGTTGTTTAGAGAGAACAATTTAGTTTTTGAACATACAAAAATGAATCGTCTGTTTGGGTATTGATCTGGATTAGAGATTCTGAAAGCTTGTTTTTGTAGCATTTGAGTAGATCTAGTAGCAGGGCTATTTCACGAGGATGTGTTGCATTGATTAGATCAAGCTCAACTGGATTTAGTTCAGAGTAGTCTAAACAATTTAACTTTGATTCAATTTCTGCTAATTGATTTGCATGTTTGCATAGTTTTTTGAATACATAATTCAGTTCCCGAACTGAATTTTTGGACTAATTATAAATGTATATGTGAGAAAATATCATCTAATACAAACTTCATCTTCTAAAAATTCAATAGCTGGGATTGTTTACATGATTTATGGACTTCGTATGTTGGGGCTATATTTAGCAGAATCTGATCTCACCAACTGTTTTTTTCCTGAGATTACTGAGACTTTTAAAAGACTTTACAGAATTTTCTATGTTCTTGCTTAGGAAGACTGCATCTTCAGGTGCTTTATCTCTAAGTTAGATATGTTTTATGAGCACCCTGTTCTTGTAGAGTGCCTTTGTTTTCACATACTCATCTGATCTCCCTCAAGTGCCTGAGCATGCCCTGAGTTATAAAGAAAGGTTTATGGACCCCTTTTCCAGTAATGTGGTGAAGTGTTTGCAACTAATTATAAACATTGATGATCTTATAACTAAATATCATTATTATTTATTCCTGATCATTTTACAAGATCTATGTGGTGATCCATGTAGAAGTAGTTGGAGCAACTATTATTTTTTTCTTATTTATTTATCTATTGAGGATATCACTGCTCTGAGATATGCCTAGTTTTAGATTTCATTTACAATTAATACAACGTTCATTAAAATGTGACCTCAATATTTTTGAATTTCCTGACATCTTTCCTCTTGTTGTTTCCTTTATGGTAATAGAATCTTCTACACTTATTATCTAATGTGTTTTCAGCTTGGTAGCTAATTTGGTTTATGTGTATTTGATTTAGGCTTGCAATATTCATGTTATTTGCATTGATTTATTTTGTACATGATTTTTCGGTGTGCAGCTTGGGAGAATGGACACCTTCCTATTCACTTCTGAATCTGTGAATGAGGGCCACCCTGACAAGCTATGCGATCAGATATCCGATGCAGTACTTGATGCCTGCCTTGAGCAGGACCCAGACAGCAAAGTTGCATGTGAGACTTGCTCAAAGACCAACATGGTTATGGTTTTTGGTGAAATCACAACCAAAGCCAAGGTAGACTATGAGAAGATTGTACGTGAGACCTGCCGTAATATTGGATTTGTTTCCGACGATGTTGGCCTTGATGCTGACAACTGCAAGGTCTTAGTCCAGATCGAGCAACAGAGCCCTGATATTGCCCAAGGTGTCCATGGTCACCTCACCAAGCGCCCTGAGGAGATTGGTGCTGGTGACCAGGGTCACATGTTTGGTTATGCCACCGATGAGACCCCCGAGCTGATGCCCCTCAGCCATGTCCTTGCAACTAAGCTTGGTGCCCGCCTCACTGAGGTGCGCAAGAATGGAACCTGTGCATGGTTGAGACCTGATGGCAAAACCCAAGTCACTGTTGAGTATTACAATGAAAATGGAGCTATGGTTCCAATCCGTGTTCACACTGTCCTCATTTCCACTCAGCATGATGAAACTGTAACTAATGATGAGATTGCAGCTGACCTCAAGGAGCATGTTATCAAGCCTATCATCCCTGAGAAATACCTTGATGAGAAGACCATCTTCCACCTCAACCCTTCTGGCCGTTTCGTCATTGGAGGGCCCCATGGTGATGCAGGTCTCACTGGTCGGAAAATCATCATCGATACTTATGGTGGTTGGGGAGCCCACGGAGGTGGTGCCTTCTCCGGAAAGGATCCAACCAAGGTTGACAGGAGTGGAGCCTACATTGTTAGACAGGCTGCCAAGAGCATTGTTGCAAATGGACTTGCTCGCAGGTGCATTGTCCAGGTCTCATATGCCATTGGTGTGCCTGAGCCATTATCGGTATTTGTTGATACATATGGTACTGGAAAGATTCCGGACAAGGAGATTCTGAAGATTGTAAAGGAAACTTTTGATTTCAGGCCCGGAATGATTGCTATTAACTTGGACCTAAAGAGAGGTGGCAATAGCAGGTTCTTGAAGACAGCTGCATACGGGCATTTTGGGAGAGATGACGCTGACTTCACCTGGGAGGTTGTAAAGCCCCTCAAGTGGGAGAAGCCCCAAAACTAAAATGCCTGCAATTGGTTTCTTTAGGTGATCAATAATTTTACTCATTTGTCGAGGCAGCTCTGTGACCCTGAGAATATGCCTATGGTTTTTCGTGTTTTATTTTTTTTCCTTTTCCGTTTATTGGTTTGTCATGGCCATATGTATGAGAGAATATTTCATGTCATGGTTATACGAGTATATGGAGATACCACGTGTTGTATACTACAAAGGGAAATGATGTTACGAAAAGAGGAGCATTGTTCTAAAGATTTGTTTATTGAGAAGGGATTATTATTGTTTAGTTGTGGCCTTTCGTTTCAGTTTCGGGTAGAAGTTTGATTAGTTCTGCTAAGCTTTGGTGATGAACTAGTGCACTGATTAATAGAGTTAAGCCAGGAAGTCTTTTGATGTTGTGAAAGGTTTTCAGCTGGGTAGCTGAGTTAAAACATGATACAACATAAATAGTGAGAACAAATCCAGAAGTTGTATATGCCCAACAGCCCAAGTATCAAACAAATCACATTTATAGGCAATCAATTTCTTTTAGGACTATCAAATTTTTCCCTAGACAAATTTCCATTTGGATATGCTTCCATGCTAAATTGCTAACTATGTTATGTATCCATAATAAAATCTCTTAATCCTTTTGCCTCTTTGATCGCCTTATTCATGTAGCGTCGGTGTTGATTCTGACTTTACTAAGGGATAGACTCGAACAAACTGAGAGATATGATTCTGACTTTACTTTACTGAATGATAGACTCGAACAAACTGAGGGATATGATTCTGACTTTACTAAGGAATAGACTAAAACATGTGACGCTACATAATAAATAAATATTTGAGCTTGTTTCCTACCTGCAAGACCGTGTTTGAAACCTATTTATTTTCAGCCTAACCCAATAGTTCTCCCTTTGTAATATTAAAAAGTGATTTTTGTAGAATCCAAATCCCTTTTCACTAATGAGATTTTCGTGAAATCCATTTTTGTTTTTCGGCCTGTTATCACAGTTGTACTACTTCATTTGTTTCTTTTAGCAAGCAAAAAGTGATTCTGTTGTAATTTGTTTCATTTGTGTCTTCTTCCACCAGCCTTGGGTTGGGTGGGCTATAAATTATTAAATATAATCACACTATTATCCATTTTTCTATTGAATAAACCCTTCAAAATAGATATTGAAATTTTGGTGTAATCCCCAGGGCTCTGAGATATGGGAATGAATGGGTCTCGGTTTGGAATAGTTTGGGCTGGATGTGGAGGCATTACAACTTGTAAAATATACCAATTGTTAAAACCCAAATAGCCAATGTTGACTGGGTGTGCCATGAGAAATTTAGTATTTCCTCGCTCCTAATATCTTACAATTTTCATATTTCTTTACTTCTTAGACAAGAGTTCTTTATTTTATTTAATTTTATTTTAGAATAGTATATATTGTTATTTAAATTTAGTTATGAAGTGAGAAGTTAAAAAAAAAATCTTTCAAAATTAAAAAATAAAAAAGCAGATAAATTTATTTTCCTTAGTTCTGTTTGTAAGTTTACTTAAGAAAGTGTGTTACGTATAGGGCACGACTGTCCAAATTTTTCTTTATATGCTAATAATGTTAAGGGCAATTTAAGAATAAAAAAAAAGTGTGCCAAGAACATTTTTCAATCCTTAGCTTCCCTATGGTTTTGCCCAGGAAAGATTCTACAAAAAATTTGGATCTAATTTTCCTGAGTTTTCTTAACTAAAAAACTTGCAGCAAAATTTTTAAGAAAAACTGTAATTTCTTTAGGTTTCTTACTTATTTTTACCTCTTGTTTTTCAAACTTACAAACAAGATGTAAAAGACACTTATCATTAGGCCAAAACTTGATCATGTCATTTCCTAGCCTTCAACAAAGAGCAGAAAAATTAATGAAACAAAGAAGAGAGAGAGAGATATATATGAATATAAGCAAAGTATAAGTGCAAAACAAGCAATTAATTCTACTGCTATATTTTATATTCACAAGTTGTAGATCACTTGCTGCATATATATGTATAATAGCCAAACCACAAAGATAAACAATCCCACTACAATATATTTTTCCAAAAACCACTCCAACGGCTTTACACATATATCATCACACTTTTAGTTAGTTAATTATGGAGCAACATTTGGACTAAATGTAGCTTCTTTTTTACTCAGCACAAGTAGAAGATAATAAGCAAACTAAAAGATTCTACAGACTAACTAACTGATACCAGCAAACCCTAGCTTACCAACCCTAACCCTAAAAACACATAAAACAAGACTATTAAAACGGGACACAAAACCACCAGACTAACGGTCACACCTCTAGATATATATATATATATCACTCTCTCATGGTGATCGATGCCACACTCTTAATTAGTCGGCTTGACCGGGGTTGGTGGCCGGCTGCACCTTATTCCAGGGAATGGAACAAAAGCTCGAAGACCCGAACCCTAAACCGCCAGGGCTGGGAAAAGTTCCAGTGAATCCAGGGCTTTGAAAGGTTCCAGTTATTGGACCTGGCAAAGTCCCACCAAAACTTCCAGTGAAGTTTTCAGGCTCATCAACTTTCTCTTCGCTCTTCATCTTCCTTCCTCCTTCCACTCCGTCCGATCCCAAGACCACAAGAAACACAGTGACCATCACCAACAGTACTCTACTAACTCTCTCCATCTCTCTCTCCTCTTCGTGGTTTACCACTCATGAAGAAATTATTATGTCCCATTTATATAGAAGCTGGGATGCTTCCTGTTTAAGAGGGGCCCTACCCCTATTAAGGGTATACATTTATGAGAATTAATTAATCTTAGCACATAATAATTAAAACCTAGCTGTAAAAAAGTAGGAGAAGTAAATGCATATATATATATATGGTAAATAAAGGTTGAGTCCATCTTCCTAGATCGATTAAAATGCAAAACTGTAGTTTGTACAAATATGGTACATATATGACTTTACAGTATAGCAAACCGCTAGCTCGTGATATAAGTAATAATGCAAAACTATACCTTTGGGTCAGTTTATACCTTAAAAAGTATTATTTTACACTAATAATTGTACTTTGAGCTAGGGAGGGATTTACTAATTCATCAAAGTTGAGGAAGAAATTATCACTGGGACACAAACACATGAGAGAGTTTTGCACTTTATAAGTCATCTTTTCTAAGCTAGCTAGCCCGACTGCAAGAGCTAGTACTGCATGTATTCTGAAGAAAGGGTTTTAAGACATTTCCATTATTAGGTTGTTCTGCAGCAGTAGTACTAACTGGACGCCCATAAGTACTCACACTGCAATCTTTCTATGAAGGGGTCTGACTTGGATAATAGCTAACTAGGGTAGTTGAGTCAAGTTATTACCAGCTTTAAATTCCTCCACCAGTTTCATTTTTCAAATAAATAATGCTACTATCACATAAATATTTTCACATAATCTTCACATACACTCACATACATACTGCGGGCCCCGCATGTCAAGCGGGGGCCCACAGTATATATGTGTGTGTCTATGAAAATTATATGAAAATATTTATGTGATAGTAATATTGCTCTTTTCAAATACAAGTCGCACAATTTTTAGGCACTATGGACACTAGACGAAATATTCCTTCTGTTATAAAATATAGAATCAAAATTGATTACTTTTAAAATAAATTAAAAATATTTTTAAATTTAAAATTGTCAGTTATACATATAATAAAATTGTGAAAGTCAGAGAGGGGAAATGATATCCTATTTATTAGAGAGCCGTGGTTAAACTAGGTAGAATACTTTATGAAATGGGTGGAGTAACAGAAAATAAATGCAAAAAGATTATTTTAACGATGTAAAAAGTTTTATATTGACAAAAATTAATGTTTTTAAAATCTAAATGAATCATGTTAATTTTAAATTTAAAAATATCTTAAATTAATTTTAAAAATTTAATATTAATCTTGTATTTCGGGGACGGAGTAGTTAAGGATTTGATTATGAAGAATATGATTATATATGATGATCTTGCTAGCTACTTTAAAGTTTTTTTTAAAAAAAAATTATTAAAAATGTTGTAAGCTCGATAATCCTCACTTTTGCTGGAACCTACCCTAATAGATATGTTCAAATCAAAGGTTAAATTCATGATCTTAGCTTAGCACAAGTTGAAAACAAAACACGTACTCATGTTTATGTGGTTCTTTGAAATTTCACACACCTTAAGAAAAAAAACGAATTACAAATATTAATTGTTATATAAGGTCCAACCGTCCAATATTATTACCTTTACAGCCCTATTAATTGGTAATACCCACAACAATGAGCTACCTACCCCTAATTATCATGACTCAATAAAACATGGTTGAGTACCAAAAGGCTAGGGTTTTGTCAACTAATCGATATATCTTACCACTAAACTACGATTTATTAAGACCGAAATTAAATGAAAGAAAGAGATTTGGTTGATTTTGTGCTACATCATATATAATTTGTTAGAACTTGTGGCTCTTAACTCTAAAGCTCTTGAAAAAGGCCAAGTGCGGGGCGAAGCGGAGTGAGGGAGCGGAACATGTCTTATACGTAAAATAAAATTTGAAATTTGTAAATAAAGACGAATTTGAAAATTCATGTCCTATACATAATGACACTTTCTTAAGTAAACTCACAAACAAAACTATGGAAAATAAATTTATGTGCTTTTTTATTATTTATTTTTGAAAGAAAAAAATTATTAACTTCACTTCATAACGAAATTTAAATAACAATATATAATCTTGTAAACTAAAATAAAGAACTCTTGTCTAAGAAGTAAAGAAGCGGCGAGGGACGCGCTACGCTCGGTAAAAGTTCTGTAGCATTGGTGCGGGATGCGACAGTGACAGTCTAAAAGTGGCTGGGGGGCCGCGCCGGACGGAGCTGACAAGGGACTTTATGTGTAACAAGGGCATTATGGGTATTAGACTATAATGTGAATTATGATTGGAATAGATCAAGTAGCCACCATATATACTCTCTATTGTAATATCCTAAGTAACTCAGTGAATAATAAAAGAACGCCAGCTCCCGTGAACGTACCCAAATTGGGGAACCACGTAAATCTCTGTGTTAATTCTTTACTGTCGTGTGCGTGTGTGTGATCTAATTCTAACATAATTAATTTCCAATTCTTTCCTTTTCCTTTCAAGCTAATGTTTTCATGAAAAAAGATACTCAGACAGCTATATATGATATTAAGGCTTCAGGATGTAATTGTTATTATTGTAAGAAAGCATAAATTGGGATGCTCTGTCTCGCACTTATTATCCTATATCTTTTACTTGTAAAAAGATGAATCCGATTAGGGTGAATTTGACATCGTAGTAAATTCATATAACTTTTCATTGCGTGCATGAATTATAAAAATTGTTGCATTAACCAATACAATAAAAAACTATAGAACTTATAAATGCAATATTTTCTATAATCCATGCAATAAAAAGTTATAGAATTTACTACGGTGAAGTTAATACTAACTTACTATGGTAAAGTTAATACCAACTTACTACGGTGAAGTTAATACCTCAACAGTATATTTGTCTAAACAAATAAAAGTATTATTAATTGAATAGTAAATATTTGCTACCATATTAAAATGATTACATAACAAACAAATTGATCTTTTATTTCCAGTTTAAATTTGTGCAGAACAGGTACATTTGTTCCCCTTGAACCATACCACCTTATTGGTAGGAAGGAATTATCCTAATTGCATTTTCACCCGTCATCGGCAATGTAGTTAAAGATAAAGGCAGTCCCCATAAGCTGCACCCATCAATACAAAATCAGAAATTCAGTTATATAAAATTAAATGTCTATAATTACTAGTTTTTTTTCCTCAGTTAATGAAACAGTATATGCCGATTGATATTGCGAGTAAAAAAAAGTACATATAGAGATTGAAAGACTTACAAGGATCTTTATAAACCAGCATGCCAATATTTGGGAAGCAATTCTTGTTGGTCCTATAAAAAAGATCAAGAGCCCAAGATCCATGGCCTCTTAGATTGTTTGGTTCGTAACACATGCCACCGGGACGTATACGGCGCAATCCAATTGGGAGCAACAAAAGTCTATAACACTACTAAAAAAATGGTCATTTGTGATGGCCAAAATCCATCACAAAAACTAAAAAATTCATCACGAAAGATTTACGTGATGGCTTTAAGCATCACCATGGTCTTCTTGTAAATGCCCATCATGAAAGGTTTTATGTGATGGTTTTGACAATCACCAAAACATTCAATCCTTTTGTGATGGTCACGACCATCACAAAATTGATAAGGTTTTTATGATGGACAAAACAATCACCAATTATTTGTGATGGCCGAAGCAATCGCATAATTCTGTGATGGTCATGACCATCACATAATTGGTAAGGTTTTTATGATGGCCAAAATAATCACCAAATGTTAAAGCAATTGTGATGGCTAAAGCAGTCATACACATAAGTCTCTTGTGATAGCTAAAGTAATCACAATTGTCCCTATTTTTGTAACTTATTTATACTTATTGGTAATGGTAAAGCCATCACAAAATTCCTATATTAAAATATACTCAATTGCCAATTTTATATTTTAAATATGTAAATGTCATAAATTTCAATAAATTTGAAGCATAAAATCATACAAAATTATTAAAATGAAGAAACCTAATCCATTTAATTAAAAACCAATTCATAATCAACTACTTAAATAGGTAGCCAAATGTCATAGTTTCATTAATCACTAACCCAACATCTATCAAAGAACTCCTAAACTAATAAATTGATAATTAAAGAAAATCTAGATCATCCCAAATTCTGCATGGAATCCTCGTCATAGTCGTCATCATTTGCGCTGTCATTCACTTGTTCCTAAGAGAAAGACTTGTTTTGTGCATGCTTCATGAACTATGTAGTTGCTTATGCCAAAAATGTAAGACTTCGAGCTTGAGGTCAATAGGGTTGATCAAATGTACAGTTTTTTCTTGAAACTACAATGAGGAGGATAAGAATTAGAACAAATTATATGAAATTCAAAAGGATTTTAAAAAATTAAGTTTCATAATATATGGCAATAAGATTAAATCCACAGATTTGATTGAATCTTCACCAAACATATTAAGTATCAATACCACATAGTTGGATGAAGAAAAGATATATTCTCTCACCACAAAATAAATTATCTTCCCATTTACATTGTGGTAATTAAATTACAAAAAATCTTCCTAAAACTGTATTTACAAAAGAAATCTCTGGAAAGCCACAACATGATGACGGTCATACACAACCGATCGAAAAGAAAAGGGTGGTCTAGTAAGTGATGGGAGGCAAGGCTAGATATCATATTGCAAATTTTACAAACGAGACTCTCTTTGTGGAACTGGAGGAGTACACAATTTATATGCAGCAAGTCACAGATATTATAGAAGCTCATAATATATGATAAAAGACAAAATAAATATAAAAATAAAAGATTGTACATGGAGAACATATAAGAAAAAACTGAATCCTGACTTGCTGGTATTAGGGAACATAAAAATAAACAGTAATAACCTTGAATCATGAATCCTTACGAAGTTCATTGCAACATCATCAGAACCAGTATATTGACATATAATTACACCTTTACCACCTAAAATCCCACCAAAATTTCCAAGCATTGTGTAGATCTTAAGGAGTCAACATCCTCCATCAGTTCATTATCAAGGATGTATCCTTCTCTAGTCATCATGCTTTGGTTTAGAGAAGACACAACACATTCAGGAAGTAGTTCATGCCCATTAACAAACAAAAACAAATTAAACAAACTAAAACCACATAGAATCAATTCAAACTCAAAAGCAATATCGCTAGTAACAACAAGAACAGGGTCACATTGTCAGACAAAGAATCTAAACACAAGTTGCGCAACAAATCACACAAGCTCATACAAACTAACACCTTGAAGCTCATACAAACTAAAATATATAGTAGTAATAAAAAGTAAGAATGTCAGTAACTGAGGTAGCCTAATTAACAAATAAAAATCACTTAAAAAAATACCACAAATAATAAGAAAAGTCGATCATCTTTTTTTTAAAGCAATTTAGAAAAACCCATTGAAGTAAAACTATGAACCAGCCAATTCAAATCAAAACTGAGAAAAATATTATAACAAAAAACGAATTTGGAAGTTGAAAAGCAAAAGGTTACCGAACACGATATTAAGTGCAGAAAGTCTCTGTCTTGCTAAATGGGTCTGCTCTTTTGAGCTGAAAAATTCTCCCAACATTGAACCTGAATCAATAATTAGCCCTACACTGTCCCTATAGATAGTGTACTGATAAAGATAGAACACATCGCCGCCCGTGATGTTGACGTCGGTGCCACCGATGGCTCGGATTGCTGGCGGTGATGGTGGATGCCAGAATTCTGTGGAGTTGTCCATTTTCTTGAGCAGAAAGAGAGAGAAGGGAGATTATAATGGAATGTTTTCTTTTTGATCCATCAAGTTTAACTTTTTTATTAATCTGTCTCCTTGAGTTTACTAACTTATAAATTATGTCCCTTAAGTTTACCTATAAAATAAATAATAAAAAAAATGAGCATAGAGAAGTGCCTATACTTCCCTCTACCTCCATGATCACTTTAGATAGTTTAGTGCATAGACAAGTGCCTATACTTCCCTCTACCTCTACCTCCATACTACTAAACATTTCCTTTTTAAATTAAAATGATAACACTCTTTTTTGCTGCCACTAAAAAAGGGTAGGGATAACCATTGAACCAAGACCCTACTTTGATAACACATTAATAACCTTATCGAAAAACGGGTATTTAATTGAGCACCATCAGCAATTCAGCATGCAAATATGCAGGTTCAAATCAGCACTTTCACATAGCTATGAAACATTCAAAATATTAAGAGCTTAGTTAAGTCAGCAATATAGGAAAAAAAAGATGCCTGTTTATGCCAGAAAGAACACAATGATATGGAAAAGCTCAAAATGTTTCTTGATAAACATCACATTATAGCCCAAGCAGATGATTGCAATTGAATATTGGAAAACTACAAAATGAAATTAAGAATAAGCTGCTAACTGCAAATAGAGTACATTTAAAAGAAAGGGTTCTCAAGTCAACTGCAAAAATAGAGTACATGCAACTGTAGAAGTGAGATTGAAAGATTAGTTATGCGTTAAAATTTAAAACAAATTTCCACATAAATTAATCTATTTCTTTGTGACATTTCTCCAAACATATAGTGTGCATCTTATATATATAACGTAAACTGAATAGATGCTATGCAATCAAATAACCAAAATTCATGGAACTAATCAAATAACCAAAACTGAATTGAACTAATTAACAAATTAACAGTACAATCATTCCAATTGCAACAAAAATTGACTCCGAATAACAAAAATTAGCAAGAAAAATTAACAAGGGAGGAAATTAAAACCTTCAATTGGACAATAATGGAGAAGTTAAAGGAGAAGTTGAAGGAGAGAGCAGGTCGCCATCACTATGCCGCCACGGCGCCACCACTATGCCGCCACGGCGCCACCACTATGCCGCCACCACTATGCCGCCATTGCTGCTAACGTTAGAGGGAGTTGAGAGAGAGGGGAAAGAGGTGTGAGAGTGCTAATCTGAGTGAGGGGAAAGAGAGGTGCAACCGACCTTGGGATGTGCCGATCTAGGGGTACCGCGAGCGATCTAGTGAGGGGGAAAGAACGGTCAGGCGGGTCATTTTTTCCTTTCTTTTCTCTGCGGCTGGTGAAATAAGAGTGATAGAGCTAGCCCACACCTCCCTGATTGAAACATCTGTGCATGCCGGACCGTTCAGATATCTGTATATGAATTCTCAAGGTGGAGAGGAGAAACCTAAATTGGTCTCTGTTTCACCTGTACCTTCATTTCCAGACCCTGTTCTAAAAAAAGAGAACTTATAAAAAAACTAGTATTGTAAAATATTTAAAAAGTAATATTGTAAATAAAATTATTGTTTTAAAAACTTAAATTGATTTAAATTTAAAATTTAGGATGTCATAAATTAGTTAATAACAAATTAAAATATAACTTTTTTGTAGAATATAATAGTAATAATTTAATACATTTGTGATCTGTTCTATAAAAAGAGTCTTAATTATAATAATTTTATTATTATCAATTTCCAATATTTTAAATTTTAAATTATTGTAACTTAATATGTTAATGAATAAAATATTTAATATTATAAATTATTTAAAAATTATTATTAAGAATAAAATTTTATTTTAAAAAATTAATTATATTACAATTTGAGTTGTAAGATACTATAAATTAACTAAAAATAAAGTCAAACTTAATTACATTACATTTTTTTTTCTTTTTTCATGGTCAATATATGAAATTTTAAAGTTTAAATTATTGTAAATTTATTTACTTTGATTAAAGAAATAGTCGATATTATAAGTTACTTTAAAATTATTATTAAAAATAAATTTGTTACTATAAAAAATTAAAAGTTTTTATATTACAATTTATATTTGCCACAATTAATTCTAAAAAAATTATTTAGAACAAAACAGTTACCAAATTTATCTCTTGAAAAAAATCTCTAAACAATAACATATAATGAGTAATAATTCTTTCATTAATAGTTTTTTTCCCTCAAATTTTCATCATAAATTGGCGCCAAATATCCTTCTACTACCTCAATTTTACGAAAGAAAAAAATATAAATTGTGAAGGATATTTCTTTCGCAAATAACTATATTGTCACTACATTTTTCTTTCCTTCACTAGAAAACTCCTCGTGTGAATGAATAAATTCTTTCACAAAATTTTCTTCATTACATCTATAATTAATTTCTTGTAGTTTTTATTAATGACAAAGTATATAATTTAATTTCTAATATAAAACATAAATTTAAAGAAAAACACTTCTTTAATCCACAAAGGGATATTGATAGAAATATATATTGCGAAAAATTGAAAAAGGTGTAAAATGAGTTTCAGTTTTACTCAGACCAAATTAAGTCATCTCAAGTACATAAAATAAAAAAGAAAAATTGAAAAAAAAAACTAGTAGACACAGGCGTAAATGAACTTTTAAGGGTTTAATATATATACTATTTGTACGTATCACATTTTATATTTGACATTGTACCACTGTCATTTAATTTTTCGTGGGAATATTTTTTTTTATTATTAATTAATGTCATTTTTAGTGGATAAATTATTTTAATGTTTGAAGACTTTTTGGGGGACAAAAGATATATTACTTATGTTAGTGAATATTACTCATAATAATATTAAATATAGTGGGTGCGGATGATGGCAATGTTGGATAAAACTTGTTCAGGCCCAACAAAGAAGAATATAAGTGATTGCATTAAGCTTCAATATTTTCTTTTAGATGAAATATTGTGTAATGGTTCAGGCACAATCAAGAAAAATAAATTAAAAAGATCTTCCTCGATAAATGACAAAACAAATATATTCCCACTTTCATTGAAATTTTTATCAATTGTACCCCGCTTCCCTTCAAAACACAAAAAATAATTTACGCGAAAAAATCCGTAATTATAATGGTTGTCACAAATATTCAATAGTGGTGGTACAACTAGACATCAGCAAGAACCATCATATATACTACTATTTTGTGATTGTTAGTAAATTCCATCACCAAATATATTTGTTGATCTTATATGCTTGTTTTTCAGTGATTACCCTGACCGTCACAAATAGTTTATGGTGATGGCAAAATTAGCCATTACTAGAAGCCGTTATCTATATTATTATTTTGTGATTGTTGAAAAAGTCCATCATATAACATCATTTTTTGAGATTACTTTAAACGTTGTCATAAAGGTCCATCACATATATTTTCTTTTCGTGATGGTCATGGCCGTCACCCAATATTTCTTGAACTTTTTTCTTTGTGATGGTTTAAATGCAATCATATTAAGGAGAAATATATAGGTGATGGTTACATGCCATCTCAAAAACTAAAAATTATTTTTGGACAATATTTGGTAATTGTTATAGTCGTCACGTATATATATCTACGATGACAAAATTAACCATCACTAGAGCCATCATATATATACTATTTTTTCTGATGACTTAAATAATCCATCACGAAATATTGTCTATTGTGATTGCTTTTGAAAATCATCACCAGGATCCATCACGCATGTTTGGTTTTCTAATAGTGTAAATGCCTGAAGTGCAGTATATGTCGCTGTAAACTTAGCCACACACCAAGAGCCGGTATCTGCATTATTTGCATTCGCTAACATGATGTAAACATATAATTAGAACTACTTAATATTTGAATTAGTAGTCTTAAGATTATAATTCATGAGAATATACTCTTGGAATTATAATTCTTGCAAACAAACATAACGTAAATATACTACTTTTGTTAGTTTGTACAAAATAAAATTAGATGAAAAGTTAATGACGTCCGATAAGAATTATATTAAAAAAAAAGGAGTGATATATAGAGAAAAAAGGAAAAACAAAAAATTGTAGGGGAAATTATAAACTTACACCCCTCTTCTACCCGATCCATACAGAATTTTCACAGGTAGAGCAAGCAAACAGACAAAAGAGGACAAAAATAGAACACAAGGATGAATTTTTCATTGCCATGGAACTTCTTTTCTTTTCTTTTTCGATTGATAACTGACTTGGAGAAATATTATCTCACTCTGATTGGGATTAAAAAGTACTTGCACAATTGTCACAGAAGGAATCTCATTAATATTCAATATTTATTTTGGTATCCAGAAAGTTATGATAATATTATATATAGTGATTTGAGAATTGCAACAATTATTATAATATTATTTGATATTTGATAGTGATTTGATAATATTATTGATTGGGATTAAATATTACTTGCACAATTTTCACATAAGGAATCTCATTAATATTCAATATTTATTTTGGTATCCAGAAAGATTATGATAATATTATAGTGATTTGACAATTTTCAAATATTGAACTTCTGCCTATTTTTGTAATGGCTGGTTCCGAAATTAAATACCTCGTCCGTTTCAAAATATAAAATCAAATTTGATTTTTTAATCTTTTTAAATTTAAAATTAATGTAAGCCATTTAATTTATAAAAGTAATAAATCTTGTAACTAATAGACTTTTTAGATGGTTTATAATTCTCATAACTCAGGAATTAAAGTTAAATTTATTTCACTTGACTAATAAGATAAGCAAAATAGTTGAAAATAAAAATCTTTTAGAGTATCAAATTAAAATACATTATTCATTTTATTTCATATTCTAAGATTTTATAAATCATTCCGACCATCCAAATATGGATCAAGTAATATAAATATTCTCCAATATCATTAAAGGAAACATGTTACTACTTTAGTTTGTATTTACAAAATAAATGTTGGCTAATAGTGTTTCAGAACTAAAAAAGACTAATACTGATCCATTCATGTTGATATAGATTATATGGATATCAAAGTTCAATTCCACATCTTGTTCCAATACCTACTAAAATATAATTTATTTTGACCATCCAAACATGGATTAAGAAATATAAATATTCTCCAAGATAATTAAAGGAAATATAATATTATTTTAGTTTGTACTTAAAAATCAAATATTCGCTAATAATGCTTCAAAACCCAAAAAGAGTAATATTGATCCATTCCTGTTGATAAAGAATATGTTCAGAATTATTAAAGTAGTCATATGTCAACTCAAGTGTAAAGTAAATGTAATTTCTGTTAGCTCACTACTTTCTGTTTCATGTCACAGCAAAATATGCATCTTTGTCTCGCACAATGTTAGATCTTGAGGCCCTCCTTCGTCTCAAGAGGAAGAAGATCTGGTTGGATTACTTCGTCAACTTTCGCTGGATTATTGTTATCTTTGTTGTACTTCCCATTTCCTTCACAATGTACCTCGTTACCTATCTTGGAGATGTCAGATCAGAGTGAAAGTCTTTCAAGCAGCATCAAAAATAACATGAAGAGAATGTCAAGAAAGTTGTGAAACGCCTCAAGTAGAGAATCATTGATAAAATTGAGCCTCTAGTCAATATGGTGCAGATCACCAGAGTGACTGTTCCAATGAATCTTGCCCTTGTTGCAGAGCTTGATGACCTGCTTTCAATATCTATTAAAGTACTCATATTGTTAAATAATCAGTTAAAATCAAATGTGATAGAATAAAATAAATGAACTATTCAATAATTTCAAATTAAAGTTCGGTATAGTAAATTATTACTACATAGTATGACTCATAATAGTAGTTGCTTCAACCATCATCTACTAATTCCAAACCAAAAATAAGACAAAGAAAGCACAACAGAGTTCAGTGTACCTGAAAAAGGGCAACGACAATAAAAGGATATATGTTTAGTGAATATTTCGAAATAAAAAAAATTCATTCTTGAATATGTAACAACTCTATCAAACAAATAACTCAATAAAAGAATTGGACTTTGGAATTGATCTGGTGTGTAAAAAGATAGAGAAAGAATAAGAGATTATAACATAACCCACATCTCATCCATTCTAATACCTATTACATTTGTTTTATGTTTATATGAAATAATATCACCTGGTAAAATGCTTTGTTACCAAAAATAACTAATGAAGGGAAAGATATACCTGAAAGTTATAAGGTACATAAGGACCACAGAATAAGCCTAACACATAACATAAACATCAATACTAAAAAAATGAAAATTTCTTGTTGAATATATTGAAATATTTTATGAAAAATTAATAATATTATGACATACCTACTTTAAATTCTGAAACACTTCTTTAAATACTACATTGGTTGTAGTATTACTCAATTGTCCATCGTTGTTAACAATCAATAACTTCAGCCCATTTTTGCACATACATAATATATATATATATATATATATATATATATATATATATATATACACACACACACACACACACAAAAAAAAAAAATTAGAGAAAGAAGATAGAAATTAGTACCTATAAAAAGTAGATGAAAACTTGAAGATATAGATTGAATAAAGAAAAAAATACAATACAAACAAACAAATATAATAATTATACACTAATTATAAAGTATTACTCCACTAATTAAAAGGACAATCCCCTCAGATCTAATGCATTGTCTACCGAAGTTGCAAACTACTGCTATCAAGGGTATCATATGATTCAGCTTCTTATAATTACTATTTATTTATTAGAAGAAGCACACCTCACCTTAATTAGGATCATCTACATTTTAAATGAAATGGAGAGTCTCCATTTTATGGTACAGATTTAAAATGGTTGAAATGTGATGTCATGCTGATAGAAGAAAGGGATAATGAGAAATATACAAAGAAATAACACAAACGAAACACAGAGAATAGAGAAAATAGAGAGGAAAAAAATGAACACAAACGAAACACCGAGAATAGAGAGAAATTAAATTTCGCCAATGCATCAGATTTCGAGATTCTAAGAGAACAGAAATAAACACACAGCCTTATGGTCCACCAACTCATCTTAGATTATTAATTTAATCCCAACCAGATAACACACTTACACATTTTAAAATTTTAAGAAAAAGTTTAATACATTCTACAGAGCCAAAATTGTCCCTCACCTGATATATCATAGTTTAAGAAAAAGTACAATTAAGATCCAAAAATATTTTAGAATTTTCAAATGTGTAACGGAATGGCTAAATTTGGGATATCCCAAACTGTTATAGGGATAGGTAAATTTTACTTGAGTACATATTATGTATTTGAAGTGATATGCCAGTATTAAATCATCATAAACTCTTGTTTGTTCAAGCTTAGTAATTTAAGTATGGGAGTGCACACACAAAATTAAGTATCTCAGATATAAGAAAGCAAAATTTTCAAAATTAGATTAATATTCCAGCGGGAATAACACAAGGAACTTTAAATTAAAAATTTCGAAGAAAATTCTACAGAATTACTCAGCAAAGACGGTAGGTCTTCCTAACAACAACATTTGTTTCAGTGGTCTTGGATATGGTTGAGTAGCTTCCGAAAGCTATTCAGATGTTGCATACTGTAATAATCAATAATAAAAGCAAATCTAACAACGCAATGACAAATTATAACACATTAACAAACATAGATCGAATTATCAATAATTTTAAACCTCAATTTATTTATGAACATACATAATATATATATATATATATATATATATATATATATATATACACACACACACACACACAAATTAGAGAAAGAAGAGAGAAATTAGTACTTGTAAAAAGTAGATGAAGACTTGAATATATAAATTGAATAAAGAAAAGAATCTCTACTTTTATCTTCAAGCTGGAAACCAAGGAGGCAGCCGAGATGTTAGGCCAAAATAAGAGTTTGGATATTAGTGTGTCGTGGAGATAATGAAATGAAATGAATTATTCTGTGGGGCGCGAAAATGACAAATTAGTCCTTAACACAAAGCACAAATATAATCTCACATCACAAGTGGGCCTTAGTCCTTATAATATTTTTCACTATCTGAAAAATATGTAAGATTTATTGTTTTATAATTTTGTATAAATCATAACAATTTTAAGTTTAAAATTCTCTCAAATTGACTTTTAAAAGTCATTAATAATTTAATAATGTATAACGGATGGAGTATACATATATACAAAAGAAAATATTAGATATCTGAAACTTCTCTTTTTTGTAATGTCCACCTTTTTAATAAGGGCCAAATCATTAAATTAATTCATTCGTTCTAAAATATAATATTGACTTTTTAAGGTATATTTAATATATTTCTTTAATATGGAATTAATTTAATTTTAGATGTAATAATTATGAAGATTAACTATCAAAATATTATATTAAATATAAAATTTATTGTTTTCAATAATTAAATGAATCCCACTAATTAAAAGTATCTTAAATTGACATTTGAAAGTCACAGTTATCATACTATATATTTTGAAAAGAAAAAAAAATACAATACAAACAAACAAATATAATAATTACAAACTAATTATAAAGTATTACTCCACTAATTAAAAGGGCAATCCCCTCTTATATAATGCCTTGTCTACCGAATTGCAAACTACTGCTATCAAGGGTATTTAATGATTCAGATTCTTATAAGTACTATTTATTTATTAGAAGAAGCACACCTCACCTTAATTAGGATCATCTCCATTTCAAATGAAATGAAGAGTCTCCATTTTATGATTCAGATTTAAAATTTGTTGAAATGTAATGTTATGCTGATAGAAGAGAGAGTGATAATGAGAAATATACAAAAAATGAATACAAACGAAACATAGAGAATAGAGAGAAAAAATGAACACAAACCAAGTGTTTGGACACATTATATACAAAGGCATACACAATATTGATATTTTAACCTAAAGAAATACACAATATTGATACATAAGACTATGTTTATTTATGTATAGTTAAGCATAATACACTTGAGACTACTCCCAGACACTCTAGAGTAGACAACTGTGATGTCAATTTCTAAATATCTGACGTAGCGGAAGAAACAAGAAACTGTTATCAATTGTTGAACCGCGCACGATTGTTAAACGATAACCTTCTACAACCTGTTGATTCTACGAATACCAGAAAAGAGGCAGCAAAATTCTAATTCAGAGAATTTTGAAAAATACGTAAATTTTATTATTCATCAAAAACTGCGGCTCCCCATCATAACAAGGTGTTTAAATAGCAAAATCCTAAAAACAGAATCCAAAACGAAAAAGGAAAACTAAAAAAGACAATTACAAAAATAACCCCAAAACAGAAAAATATCTTTTTGAAGGCCTAAACGATGGAATTTGACCAAAAAATCCTGCACGTCACGAGCGAAACGCTGTGAGTTTTTGTGACGCCCCCAGAATAGGTCCATTCAACCCAACCCATTCTGAGTCGCCAAATACATGGTACAGAATTCAAATACAAACTTTATATCATACGGTCGTGCAAAATACGACCACACAACTGTGAGTCTCAGTACAAATATGTAGAAAATATTAAGATTCAAACTAAGTCCTCATTACAATTATGATCACACTATTTATCAGAAATAGTGAGGACTACTACTGCTCTAACTCGGACCATCACTCCATTCCCCGACTAGTACCCGCAATATTCTCATTTCCTGAAGAGAACAATGGAAGAAAAGGGTGAGCTCAACTAGCCCAGTAAAGAATATTATGACTAAGATAATGAAAAATAAATTATCGTTAGTCTTCAACAGTTCAGATAAAATATTATGGACAACAAGTTTTAGATCAATATTCGCAGCGGAAATAACAAATCATTAGAAGAGTTAAGCAGAGAATGAAGTCTACAATCTTCTATGATTTAAAGTCCATCATCAATATTTTATCCCTGTAACATCAATCAATATATATCTCGAATCAAATATTCATCTTTGCACTACAGGCTAAAGATATTCATTTATATCACCAGTGATCATGTTCATCTCAACTCCTGTCCATCTTTGCACTACGGGCCAAAGATATTCATCAGGTAATCATCTTTGCACTACAGGCCAAAGATATTCATCAAATAATCATTCATCTTTGCACTACAGGCCAAAGATATTCATTTGTATCATCATTTAAGACTGAGGATGATGAAAAATAATATAAAAACGAATCCAGTGAGATAAAGGACAAAAATTAGGAATTCGTAATTTAATTTATCCAAGTTCATGAATACTCCGTAATAATCAATTGTGGAGCAAAATTCAAGAATGAAGTTTCAAACTTGGATCCAATCAAAGATAAAAAAAAAATATTTTTTTTTGTACCGTGAATAGTAACTCATGAATAGTAACCCGTGAATAGTAACTTGTCATAAAAAAAATAAAAATTTCATAACAAGTTCAGACCAATATTTCAGTGAAATAATATTTCATACGAGTATGAATGAATATACGAAACTGTAATTGGATTTTCACCCGTCATGCGGTAATCCGCGTAGACAGATCATTTCCACAATTTAATAGAAATGAATACGAAGGGTGATTCACCACGCATGCGGTAATCCGCGTAAACAGATTATTCCCACAGATTATTAAGGAATTGAATGAATACAAAAGGTTTTCACCAGGCATGCGGTAATCCGCGTAGACAGGTTACTCCCACAGATCAACAAAGAATGAATACAAAGGGTTATTCACCATGCATGCGGTAATCCGCGTAGACAGGTTACTCCCACAGATCAATAAAGAATAGAGTAACAACCCTTACGAGTATTGAAAGAAAATAGCATTCTTTATGAATATAAAAGAAATAATACCCCTTACCTCAGTAGAAGATTGGATACTGGAGTAGTGTAGTAGCAGAATACTCTTCTTCTTTTTCTCTCTATAATTTTTCTCACTATAATAACTTTGTTCTTCAAGAATGGTGAGAAATGAATGAAATTAGCTTGCTATTTATAGGCTAGAAAAAGGTTGGACAATTACACTTTAGTACCTCCATCTTTGCCTAAATTTTTAATTTAGTCCCTCAAGTTTATAAATCTTGCACCTCCACCCCTGCAACTACCCACCAACTATTTATTATCCACCAATAAGTGGGTCCCACATGTTAACCACCCATTAATTGCTCATTTATCTGATTAATTCTCCGTTAGGTCAATTTAACATCCGAAAATTAACTATTATCGAAATAAATGTCGATTTCTACTAACATTAATATTTCCAACACAATGAAAATATTTTTATCAACCATTCATCAATTATTATATAAATTAATATTACAAAATCACAATAATGACAACCAGGTCGTTCCCAGGAAAGAGGGGGCCTTCCGATAAGGACTTCTCCTTACTGGCGCGCAATTAAATAACCCCTCCTAGACAGAACTTCCTTAGACATTGTCAATAATGCTATCTAATAATATTATTCAAATAATATGAATTATTGAGTTGATAACGTGAAATACTGTGCAACGACAATTATTGAATCAATACTACAAAATATCAACTGTAGCCATTATTGAATCATAAAAAAAATAGCAACGTAGCAATTATTGAGTCAATAAAATATCAATGCAGCAATTATTGAGTCAATAATATAAAATATTGAACAGTAAATACTGTAACAATAATTGAGTAGGTTCCTTCTCACGTAAGACTCAATAATTCAAAATACTGTGCAATACCGTGTGCTACTGCGCACCACCGCGTACTGTATTTTAACCACCGGGTATTTCAACAGTACTAACGGTAACAACTACGCCGTTATCTTGTAAAAAAGTTATTTCTGTCGCTTTCTATATCCGACAGTTATTCCATTGTGGGGTCCACCAATGGCTGCGCCGTCGTACGAATATTCTCCGACAAAAGAATATTCCCCGACACAACGAATATATTATGACCACTTGCTTACTTTGTAAAATTTGCACATTCCATCCATAACTTACCACATTTATCAAATCAACACCTTACTATATCAAAATAATATATAGAGGAAATTAAATTTTTATTTATAAAAGTTGGGGTCTTACAACCTCCCCTCCTTATGAAATTTCGTCCTCGAAATTGACGTACGTACCTGGTATGTCGAAAAGGTGAGGATACCTTGCTTTCATTTCCGATTCTAACTCCCAGGTCATTTCCTCGATATCATGGTTCCTCCATAAAACTTTAACTTGAGGTATAATCTTCGAGCGTAGGACATGTTCCTTCTTATCCAAGATCTTGACAGGTACCTCCTCGTACGTTAAATCTTCGGCTATCTCGTCTGGTTCTAACTCAATAATGTGATTTAGGTCTTTCACATATTTACGTAACATGGATATGTGAAAAACGTTATGAACACGAGACATGCTTGGAGGTAAAGCGAGTCTATAGGCCACCTTTTCTACTCGGTCAAGGATCTCATATGGACCAATGAATCGTGGATTGAGCTTTCCTCTCTTCCCGAATCTCGTAACTCCTTTCCATGGAGCAACACGTAACAATACATGATCTCCGACATTAAATTCTACGTCTCTTCGATGAAGATCCGCATAACTCTTTTGTCGATCTTGTGCCGTTTGTATACGTTGTCGGATTATTTGAATCTTTTCCGTAGTCATACGTACTAACTCCGGTCCTAACAATGTTGCTTCACCCACCTCGTCCCAACATACTGGAGAACGACACTTTCGTCCATACAACGCCTCGAATGGAGCCATGCCTATACTTGCCTGATAACTGTTGTTGTAGGAGAATTCCACCAATGGTAAGTACTTGTCCCAACTCCCTTTGAAATCTAGAACACAGAGTCTCAATAGATCTTCAAGAGTTTGAATAGTCCTTTCCGATTGCCCGTCAGTTTGAGGATGATATGCAGAACTGAATCGTAGATCAGTGCCCATAGCTTTCTGCAAACTGACCCAAAATCGTGAAGTAAATCTTGGGTCACGATCCGAAATTATGGATACTGGCATGCCATGCAATCTCACAATCTCATTTATGTACATATGAGCAAGACGTTCCAGTGAATAAGTTTCTCGTATAGGCAAGAAATGAGCAGACTTAGTTAATCTATCGACAATAACCCAAATTGCATCTATGCCTTGAGAAATCTTGGGAAGACCCGTAACGAAATCCATGGTAATGTGTTCCCACTTCCATTTCGGAATTTCCAGTGGTTGCAATGGACCCTTCGGTACTTGATGCTCCGCCTTTACACGTTGACAAGTTAAACATCTAGAGATGAACTCCGCGATCTCTCTCTTCATATTGCTCCACCAAAATGTATGTCGAAGATCACGATACATTTTAGTACTCCCAGGATGGATCGCAAACGGTGTGTTGTGTGCCTCCATCATGATTCTATACTTCAAGTCAGAATCGTTAGGAACACAAAGTCTGGAGTTGACTCGAAGTATTCCCTCTTCATCGATTCTTGCTTCTGGAATTGCACCTTCTTGCGCCTTCTTCTTCATCTTCATCAACTCCGGATCTGTAGATTGAGCAGCTTTAACTTTATCAATTAAAGCTGGTTCTACGCGTAAACTTGACATCATCATGTGGGTCCCCAGAGTCTTGAACTCTATCTCCATCCTTTGTAAGTCACACAAAATGGGCCTTTGTGTTGACAGCATCGCACTCATTCCCGCATATGATCTTCTACTTAACGCGTCTGCTACCACGTTTGCTTTTCCAGGATGATATTGGATGGTATGGTCGTAATCTTTCAACAACTCAAGCCAACGTCGTTGCCGCATGTTAAGTTCCTTCTGGGTAAAGAAATATTTGAGGCTCTTATGATCTGTATAGATCTCCACTTTCTCCCCATACAGGTAGTGTCTCCATATCTTCAACGCAAAAACGACTGCTGCCAACTCTAGATCATGAGTAGGATAATTCCTCTCATATTCTTTGAGTTGTCGTGAGGCATAGGCTATGACTTTCCCATGTTGCATGAGAACACATCCTAACCCTTTGCCCGAAGCATCGCTGTAAATGACAAATCCATCCGAACCAGATGGTATTGTCAGAACAGGTGCCGAAATGAGTCTCCTCTTGAGCTCTTGAAAGCTCTTCTCGCATTCCTCGTTCCATACGAATTTTGTATCTTTCCGAGTCAGCTGAGTTAATGGAGTAGCGATTCGAGAAAATTCTTCCACGAATCTCCGATAATAACCAGCTAAGCCCAGAAAGCTACGTACTTCGGTCACCGATTTAGGTTGTTCCCAACTTTGTATTGCTTCAATCTTCGCCGGGTCAACAGATACCCCATGTTTTGATACCACGTGCCCAAGGAATGCTACTTCCTCAAGCCAGAACTCGCATTTCTTCAATTTGGCATAAAGCTTGTTATCACAAAGCCTTTGAAGTACCATCTTCAAGTGGTGGTTATGATCTTCACGGCTTTTAGAATAGATGAGGATGTCATCAATAAAGACAACCACAAACTGATCTAAATATTCTTTGAATACACGGTTCATCATATCCATGAAAGCAGCAGGAGCATTAGTCAATCCAAAAGACATGACTAAGAACTCATAATGCCCGTACCGTGTTCTGAAAGCAGTCTTTGGAATATCCTCAGTTTTAATCTTCAACTGATGATATCCAGAACGAAGATCGATCTTTGAAAAAAATTGCGCTCCTTGCAACTGGTCGAACAGGTCATCAATACGAGGTAACGGATACCTATTCTTAATGGTGACATGGTTCAACTCCCGATAGTCAATACAAAGTCGCATACTCCCGTCTTTCTTCTTTACGAATAAAACAGGAGCACCCCAAGGAGACGTACTAGGACGAATAAAACCGATATCTAACAACTCTTGTAATTGGACTTTTAACTCCTGAAGTTCAATAGGAGCCATTCGATATGGGGTTTTAGAAATGGGCTTTGTACCGGGCTCAAGGTCAATAAAGAATTCAACTTCACGTTCTGGGGGTAGACCGGGAAGTTCTTCGGGAAATACATCAGGAAACTCATTAACAACGGAAATATCATTCAAATCTGATGTATTCTGATTTAGATCAGTGACATGAGCTAAGAAAGCTTGACATCCGTTTTTCAATAAACGAATAGCCTTGGGATTTGAAATGATATTGACTGATTTTAGTGGTTTGGTGGTTTGAATTCGCACAACAGGTTGGTTAGGAATATGAAAACTAACAACCTTACGAAAACAATCAATTTTGGCATGATAAGTGGTTAACCAATCAATTCCTAAAATTACGTCAAATGCAAGTATTTTCAAAGATATAAGATCAGCAGGTAAGGTAAGGGTACCAATCTGAATCAAGCAAGATTTGTAAACTGTAGATGTAACAAAAGTTTCTCCTAACGGAGTTTCAACAGATAAGTCAAAGTCTAACTTTTCAGGTGTCAAGTTCAAACGTTGAGCACAAGCAGGTGAAATAAATGAATGGGTAGCACCGGTATCTAACAAGGTGTAAACTTCGCAAGAGTTTATGATTAGCTTACCCGTAATAACCTCTTTCGGGTTCCTTGCTTGCTGGGCAGTCACGACAAAAGCTCTTCCAGGAACTACCGACTTTGACTTGTCCGGAACAACCTTAGGGATCACTACCCCTGCTGGACTTGGTTTCGCCACAGGACACACTCGAGCTATATGCCCTTCCTTTCCACAGTTATAACACACCTTAGATTGTTGTGTGCAGTTAGGACTGATGTGTCCCTCTTGCCCGCATTTATAGCATACGACTGGCGGTCGTTCTCCGCCCCTAGAAACAGTTGGTGCTGCTGTTGACGTCTTCACGTTCTCATTGTTGTACCTTCTCTTCTTGAAATCTCCCCCCGACTCACTTCTTCTATTATCATGGCCACGATTACCACCGGAGTGGTTACCGCTTCTGTCATGATGCTTTCCTCCCTGCTGGTTGTCATTGTTTCGATGACTGCTGCCACCGGTACGACCTTGGTTGTTGTCCTTTGGTTGAACGTAATCACTATCTCGTTCTAATAACTGGGCCCTGTTCACTACATCCGAATATAAAGAAAATTTGTGAGAAATGAGGTATTGACGAATCTCGGGTTTCAAACCTCTCAGAAACATCCGCGTCATACGTTCCTCATTCTCCACCAAATGAGGTGCAAACCGGGATAACTCCGCGAACTTAGCCTCGTACTGGGACACCGTCATGTTGTTCTGTTCTAGTCTGATAAACTCTACCTCTTTCATGTGACAAATACTTTCTGGAAAGTACTTGTCATTGAACAGTTTCTGAAACGTCTCCCAAGACATCTTGAGTGCGGCAGGCTGGGTACGCTTCACAGATTCCCACCAGTAATCTGCCTCTCCACGAAACATAAACGTGGCGAATGAAACCTTCTGTTCCTCCGTGCATCCCAAGACATCAAATATCTTGGTAATCTGCTTAACCCACGTCTCTGCCTTGATTGGATCTGGCTTTCCCTGAAACTCTGGTGGTCCCAACTCTTTAAACTGCCTGGCAGTGACAAGCCGCGAGTTATTATTTTCACCTGTATTATGAACACGAGTCTCCCTCGTCTGGTTTTGCATGAACTGCAAAAAACTTCTGAACATCCCGTCATTTATCATTTCTTCGGTAGGGTTGTTTACAGGAGAATTGTTGCCTTCCTGTTGTACGTTCTCTTAGTTGGTGATTAAAGGTGTCTCAACGGTCTCATTCACTCCATTGTTAAGATTTTCAGCTGCCATTCTCAAATACTGCCATAAAACAAGGGTTAATCAAATAAATTAACATATCACATATCAACCCTATGTTCCGACCGACAAAATAAATACCACATAAGCTTAGGTAGGACAAACACTAGCGAAGGATTTACTCGTCTCTCCCCTCCTAGTTCTATTCCCAGATCTCCGCCAGAGATCATATCCCTAAGCTCTGATACCAACTGTGACGCCCCCAGAATAGGTCCATTCAACCCAACCCATTCTGAGTCGCCAAATACATGGTACAGAATTCAAATACAAACTTTATATCATACGGTCGTGCAAAATACGACCACACAACTGTGAGTCTCAGTACAAATATGTAGAAAATATTAAGATTCAAACTAAGTCCTCATTACAATTATGATCACACTATTTATCAGAAATAGTGAGGACTACTACTGCTCTAACTCGGACCATCACTCCATTCCCCGACTAGTACCCGCAATATTCTCATTTTCTGAAGAGAACAATGGAAGAAAAGGGTGAGCTCAACTAGCCCAGTAAAGAATATTATGACTAAGATAATGAAAAATAAATTATCGTTAGTCTTCAACAGTTCAGATAAAATATTATGGACAACAAGTTTTAGATCAATATTCGCAGCGGAAATAACAAATCATTAGAAGAGTTAAGCAGAGAATGAAGTCTACTATCTTCTATGATTTAAAGTCCATCATCAATATTTTATCCCTGTAACATCAATCAATATATATCTCGAATCAAATATTCATCTTTGCACTACAGGCTAAAGATATTCATTTATATCACCAGTGATCATGTTCATCTCAACTCCTGTCCATCTTTGCACTACGGGCCAAAGATATTCATCAGGTAATCATCTTTGCACTACAGGCCAAAGATATTCATCAAATAATCATTCATCTTTGCACTACAGGCCAAAGATATTCATTTGTATCATCATTTAAGACTGAGGATGATGAAAAATAATATAAAAACGAATCCAGTGAGATAAAGGACAAAAATTAGGAATTCGTAATTTAATTTATCCAAGTTCATGAATACTCCGTAATAATCAATTGTGGAGCAAAATTCAAGAATGAAGTTTCAAACTTGGATCCAATCAAAGATAAAAAAAAAATATTTTTTTTTGTACCGTGAATAGTAACTCATGAATAGTAACCCGTGAATAGTAACTTGTCATAAAAAAAATAAAAATTTCATAACAAGTTCAGACCAATATTTCAGTGAAATAATATTTCATACGAGTATGAATGAATATACGAAACTGTAATTGGATTTTCACCCGTCATGCGGTAATCCGCGTAGACAGATCATTTCCACAATTTAATAGAAATGAATACGAAGGGTGATTCACCACGCATGCGGTAATCCGCGTAAACAGATTATTCCCACAGATTATTAAGGAATTGAATGAATACAAAAGGTTTTCACCAGGCATGCGGTAATCCGCGTAGACAGGTTACTCCCACAGATCAACAAAGAATGAATACAAAGGGTTATTCACCATGCATGCGGTAATCCGCGTAGACAGGTTACTCCCACAGATCAATAAAGAATAGAGTAACAACCCTTACGAGTATTGAAAGAAAATAGCATTCTTTATGAATATAAAAGAAATAATACCCCTTACCTCAGTAGAAGATTGGATACTGGAGTAGTGTAGTAGCAGAATACTCTTCTTCTTTTTCTCTCTATAATTTTTCTCACTATAATAACTTTGTTCTTCAAGAATGGTGAGAAATGAATGAAATTAGCTTGCTATTTATAGGCTAGAAAAAGGTTGGACAATTACACTTTAGTACCTCCATCTTTGCCTAAATTTTTAATTTAGTCCCTCAAGTTTATAAATCTTGCACCTCCACCCCTGCAACTACCCACCAACTATTTATTATCCACCAATAAGTGGGTCCCACATGTTAACCACCCATTAATTGCTCATTTATCTGATTAATTCTCCGTTAGGTCAATTTAACATCCGAAAATTAACTATTATCGAAATAAATGTCGATTTCTACTAACATTAATATTTCCAACACAATGAAAATATTTTTATCAACCATTCATCAATTATTATATAAATTAATATTACAAAATCACAATAATGACAACCAGGTCGTTCCCAGGAAAGAGGGGGCCTTCCGATAAGGACTTCTCCTTACTGGCGCGCAATTAAATAACCCCTCCTAGACAGAACTTCCTTAGACATTGTCAATAATGCTATCTAATAATATTATTCAAATAATATGAATTATTGAGTTGATAACGTGAAATACTGTGCAACGACAATTATTGAATCAATACTACAAAATATCAACTGTAGCCATTATTGAATCATAAAAAAAATAGCAACGTAGCAATTATTGAGTCAATAAAATATCAATGCAGCAATTATTGAGTCAATAATATAAAATATTGAACAGTAAATACTGTAACAATAATTGAGTAGGTTCCTTCTCACGTAAGACTCAATAATTCAAAATACTGTGCAATACCGTGTGCTACTGCGCACCACCGCGTACTGTATTTTAACCACCGGGTATTTCAACAGTACTAACGGTAACAACTACGCCGTTATCTTGTAAAAAAGTTATTTCTGTCGCTTTCTATATCCGACAGTTATTCCATTGTGGGGTCCACCAATGGCTGCGCCGTCGTACGAATATTCTCCGACAAAAGAATATTCCCCGACACAACGAATATATTATGACCACTTGCTTACTTTGTAAAATTTGCACATTCCATCCATAACTTACCACATTTATCAAATCAACACCTTACTATATCAAAATAATATATAGAGGAAATTAAATTTTTATTTATAAAAGTTGGGGTCTTACAGTTTTGATCGTTGACCCGTTTCCAATGAAATTAGGCTCCGAAAACGCCCAAATTCGACACTCCAAACTTGGCCGAAATTATCAAATTGTCATTGAATCAGATCTTTGGCATTAAATCAAATCTTTCCATAAATTGGCACGCTTGCTCTTCAACCACATAATTCTCCCCACACTACAAGAAAAAAACCTATCTGTGACCGCCTATCAGCGATCGCATTCGGTCGCAGATGATCATCAGCGACCGAATGCGGTCGCTGATAGGCGTCGCATAAAATCTGGTCGATATAATGCACATCAGCGACCACTATTAGTGACCGACCTATCTGCAATCGATATTAGCGACCGATATTGTCATTTCGGTCGTTAAGATGAGTCAGCATGGTTTAGGGACACAGGCTGACGTGGGCCACGTGTCAACGACTGCAATCAGCGATCGCACGCGATCGCTAAAATCTCCATGTGATTAGTAGTCGCTAATACGTATTAGCGACTGCATGCGGTCGCTGATGTAAAAAAACCTGGAACCCAAATTTTTCCTGTTTTGCAAAATTCCCAAAAAACTGTACCTGTTTTGTACAGGTACAGTTTATATACCTGTTTTGTACCTACTTTATCCTAACACATATAAACATGCACAACAATATAACATCCATCGTCCATTTACCGACACATACACCAAACTAGTATATAAACTATATAAACCTTTAAAAACCGATATGAATTGAATAAATATAAACAAATCTAATCTTTAAGTAACATACAGACATCCAAAGAATGAATATAAAAGTACAAGATTCTCAAATAACTACAAAACAACACTAAATCAGTCGTCAAGCATCATTATCTAAATTAGTTTGTCCTTGATCTTGATCACCCTGTAATTTACAAAATAATAAAACAAATTACATATATAGTATATATGTTGATATTGGTGTTACGACAATATACAGTTGTTTTTAAACACAACAATATATATATATATATATATATATATATATATATAAGTCACTACTTTGATTGTAATAAATAAGATTGATTACCTCGTCGCCATCCCTATGCTGTGATGCTGCTACTGCCGCCACTACATCAGCTAACTCATCAGCACTTAGAGCCGCCAAATGCCCGCCCAGTATCTTTAGAAGATCGCGATCTCGACATATAGCTCTCACAAAGTCAGCAGGAGTATGAATAGATGGATGACTCGATGACTGTGAATACTGGGTAGCAGAGCTGCCTGAGCCACTGAAGGATGGGCGTCGTCGTTGTCCTTGACCTTTGACGTAGTTCTTCTTCACAATAGACGCCCTCTCCCATAATTCTTGATCAATTGGCGGACGTGGGGTGCCTTCAGGATAGCGCTCATTCAATAAACGCTTATAAGTATCCTGTCATCATGTTAACAATTAAATAGTTAAAAATAAATTGGTAAAATTCTAAAGAATGACGTAAAACTTGATAAACAAGATCAAGTTATTAAAACTTATTACCGCTATCTGGACAGCATCAGGCAGACCATCACGGGTGGCCACGTACACATCCAGCCAATGGATAGGCTGACCTTGAGACTGAGACTCCTATACAAAACATATTCCAATATTACTAAGTAAACATGTGATATTCTACAATTCATAATTGTAAACATATTAAAACTATTCATACGTACCTTGGCAGTGATATGCTGCAACTGTGAAATACTGCCGCCTCTGTAGGTTCCTTTAGCCTTTTCGCCATCAGGTACACCCGAGGATCTGTTAGTGGCGGCAATCTTGCGTCTTTTGACCCAGGTCTCATCTCTCCATTGGGCACACATCTCAGCCCATATGGACTGGGTGAACCACTAGGAGCTATACTCGTGCATGTAATCATCTCCCTAGCCTGGATGGTCTATCGATGCATTGTGAAGGGCTTTTTGTCGTTCTTTGTTCAAATTGTCTTTGGTGCGGGCAGCGCACTTCTACCAGAATAGTGTCTGTATCACTAAAGCCTGCGTGTCCTCCCATCTATACCTTTTCTGCAAATAAAACTAATAATATTAAAACGGTACTTTTAACATATAATCCAACACTACTAAACAATTATCCTTAGAATATTATTTTATCTGTCATAATTAAAAAAATACCTGAAATTCAACCCAAACTGCATCCTTGTGGGCGATAGGCATGCTAGCCCACGTAATCACAGGTGTGGGCCAATTCTGTAAGCACAGCTGTGATATGCACTTGACAATCTTATTATCTGAAAAATCACTATAATACACAATAATTTACATCAAAGATAAGTAGATATATTAAAGCAATTTACATTAGTTCTATATCTTGTATAAATAGAATCTAAAATGCTTATATATAAATGATGCGGGACGTACGTGCTATTCGGAGGAGGACGAATCTGAATAAGAATTCGATCATCCGGATTAGTAGGGGCCTTGGGCACATGATTAGGCCCCCTACCCAAGCCGCGCTTTTTCTGTGCTGCTTCAGAAGCCATCTATATATTACAAATTTCAAGATGTTAGTATGAGTTATATTTGATTATATGTATATATGAATATAAATTGACAATAATGACAGGAAATTGCATTTAAATAGTTAAGTACATAAACATGTCAGTGATATAAAGATGTTAGTATGAATTATATTTGATTACATGTATATATGAATATAAAATGACAATAATGACAGGAAATTGCATTTAAATAGTTAAGTACATAAACATGTTAGTGATATAAAGATGTTAGTATGAGTTATATTTGATTACATGTATATATATGAATATAAAATGACAATAATGACAGAAAATGCTAAACATGTAATGCTAAACATACATTTCATTTGTTCAAGTGTCAATGTCTGATTCAGAATCATCTTGTATACGTATTGCAGATTCATAACCATCATTTGCTTCAGATTCAGTGTCAGATTTAGTTAGTAACTCTTCCTCCTCAGTATCAATGTCATCTGACACAAGTATTGACTCAGGATCTAATTCATGTGGTTCATCTCCACCATCTAACTGTATTACTTCATTGTCGTCCTCCACAATTATTATAGTTTGAGCATGAAGCATCTGCTCTTGGTAAATCTCCCTATCAACTACTTCTACACCACTGCGCGCGGGAGTATGAATTACAACTTGCCAATCTATAGGTGGTCTATCCCTTTTCCTAACAGGACTAGGAGTGTAGTATACTTGTACTATTTGAGTTGGTAAAACAAACGGTTCGTTGGAGTACGCAGACCTATGGAGGTCAATATCGACGATTCCATGTCTGTCAACACGTATCCCTTTTTCTGAATCAAACCAACGACACTTGAATAAGTTAATATGACCCCCGTAGTGCCCTTGTACGACAACTCTACGATTTCCTCCAACTCCCCATAAAAGGCACGACTAAGCTCATTGTAACAATCTCCTTGGACACACACTCCAGAGTTTGTTGTTCTTTTACCACGCCTATATGCCTTTGTATGAAATTTACAACCCTTTATTTTGTAACCATTGCGGCTGACTTGGTCCCTGTCTGGTCCCATAGCTAGGACTTGTACATTAGCCGGAATCGTTGATCCCTCAGTCAAAGCCTACAAAAACTCCATCTTATTAAATGAAGTCATCGTTAATATGGAGTGTATATATATATATATATGTCGTGCTTAAGAAATTGAACTTACTTTGTCCCCCATCATCATGTCTCGAGACTCGATTGGCCTTTGTCAAGACTTCGTCCGAAAAATAGTCTGAGATAAACGTAGATATCTCATCGAAACTGTATGTCTCACATATCGACCCCTCGACATAAGCTCTATTCTTAACCTTCCTCTTAAGGTTTCCCATCACCCTCTCGAAAGGGTACATCCATCTATATTGAACTGGACCTCCAACACGAGCTTCATAGGGAAGATGGATTTGCAAATGCTCCATGGAGTCAAAAAAACCAGGCGGGAATATTTTTTCCAGTTTACACGTGATCTCTATGATGTTCTTCTCAAGTACAGACATGTCCTTCTCATTTAATATTTTTGAACATAAGTCTTTGAAGAAACGACTAAGATCCGTCAAAGCATCCCATATTGAATTATCAAGCAGATCCCGAAATGCTATAGGCATGAGTCTCTCCATGAACACATGACAGTCATGAGTCTTCATCCCTTGCAATTTTCCACCCGTAACACACTTTGCAATGTTTGACGCATATCCATTTGGTAGTTTCAAAGACTTAACCCATGTGCACACATCTTCAACTTGCTTTTTGGACAATGTGTACCTTGCATGCGGTTTGACAATCTTACCATTAGGAGATTCATAAAGTTCTAATTCAGGACGCTTACAAATATCTTTCATGTCCAAACGTGCCTTATCATTATCTTTTGTCTTCCCCGTAACATTCATCACGGTGTTAAACACATTGTCGAACACATTCTTCTCAATATACATCACATCTAGATTATGACGAATCAAATTTGTAGACCAATAAGGCAATTCCCAAAAGATGCTTCTCCGAACCCAGTTATGAGATTCGCCAAATCCATTGATTATGTTTGTGGCATCAATCTTACCAAATGGGATGACCGGCAATCTCATCACACAGTCTCGCATCTCCGTTCCCGACAATCGCGATGCAGGCATATCATTGTCGACTTTCTCTTTTCTGAAGTTTTCTCTATTTCTTCGAAACAGGTGATCTATCGGCAAGAACCGACGATGACAGTCAAACCAGCAAGGCTTTCGACCTTTTGATAGATTGAAAGGCTTTGTATGCTCCATACAATACGGACAAGCCAACTTCCCGTGTGTACTCCATCCAGCTAACATACCATAAGCTGGGAAGTCACTTATAGTCCACATAACCGCTGCCCTAAGATTAAAATTTATTTTCGTTGCAACATCCCAAGTCTGTACTCCATCCTTCCACAATACCTTCAACTCGTCTATAAGAGGTCTCAAGTAAACATCTAAGTTCTTTCCAGGACTTTTAGGACCAGGAACCACGAGTGAAAGAAACAAGTATGGTTGTTTCATACACATCTATGGAGGCAAGTTGTACGGAGTAACAATCACAGGCCAACATGAGTACGGAACAGCTGAGTGGCCAAACGGGTTGAAACCATCGGTGGACAATCCAAGCCTCACATTTCTAGGTTCCAATGCAAACCTAGGATGTGCTAAGTTGAATTTTTTCCAAGCCTGCCCATCTGCGGGATGATTTAGTTCTCCATCTTTAGCTGGAGATTTCGCATGCCAACTCATATGTTCAGCTGTTCTTGAAGACATGTACAATCTTTTTAGCAGATGTGTTATTGGAAAATACCTTATAATTTTAAACGGTATACTTGATTTTTTTGTAGTCACACCCACTTTATTAGGCCTAAACCGATCATGACTGCAAAACGTACACCTTGTCATCTGTTCATTTTCCTTATAAAATAATATGCAATCGTTGGGACATGCATCGATCTTTTGGTATCCAAGACCCAACTTCTTCACCATTTTCTTACAAAAGTAATAGTTATCAGGTAATTTCTCACCGTCAGGCAACATACTCTTAATGGCCTTCAAGAGCGATTCAAAACACTCATGGCTCATGTTGTGATCAGCCTTGATGTTAAGTAATGTCGCCACTGCAGACAATGTAGTGTGTTTGGTGTAACCATGCCACAATGGCTCGCTACCCTCGTCTAACAACTTAAAGAAGTCTTTGGCATCAGAATTCATAGGTTGCTCTCTGCCTTGTGCCCAATCAAAATCTGCCCCTGCAATATCATGAACCATTTCATTCATACGATGAGTACTACTGCCCGGATTGTGTACTACTGTGATGCCACCATCTCTTCTCTGCCCATGTGCCCACCAGCATTCTTCGTAATTTTTTATGAACCCAGAAACAAGTAAATGATAGTTTACCATGTCTCTGTCCATATAATTTATATTCTTACACTTAAAATATGGACATCGTATCTTGTTCTGACCATTCACACATTCCGGTTGACTATACTCATACTCCAAAAACACTTGGCAACCAGCTCTAAATTCAGCTGTAGCACCTATCTGGGCACTTGACTTTCGTCGTGCCATCCAACTACGGTCTGAATAGAGGTCCATAATACCACGGTACCTACTACAGACAACATTTAAGCATACTTGTAACCATATGACTTGAGCATACTTGTAAGCATATGATTAACATTTAAGCATACTTGTAAACATATGACTTGAGCATACTTGTAAGAATATGACTTGAGCATATTTGTAAGCATATGATTTGAGTATACTTGTAAGCATATGATTAACATTTAAGCATACTTGTAAGCATATGACTTAAGCATACTTGTAAGCATATGACTTGAGTATACTTGTAAGTATATGATTAACATTTAAGCATACTTGTAAGCATATGACTTGAGCATACTAGTAACCATATGACTTGAGCATAGTTTTATTATATTTGTATGATATTATATTTTAATTTAATTATATACTTAATCATATTTAATATATATTATATGTCAAATATTAAATGTTATTAAAATTAGTATGAGAAACTAAGTAAATACTACTTAGTTTAATAGTTATATTATATCATGTTATTTTATTTTAATTTGTTTTTATTGTTTATCGTAAGTGAATACGTAAGGTATTTCATTCATGCTAGCTTTATATCAGAGTTTGCTAACTCATTTATACAACTTTTGAGTATCTTGGAGATTCATTCATAGCACCTTCTCTGTTGCACTCACAGTTCCCTAGCACTGCCTATTTTGGCTTAACAGCTCCCCCAATAGCTTACCATGCCGACAGCCAAGCTTGGCTTGGCCCCGTGAGGCTTGGCTAAGCTTGGCGTGACCTCGTTGCAATCATTCCAAGGACAAGGGCCAGGGGATCAGTTGCACAAAGAAAACTTTTGGAAATGCTATTTCAAATAATATTTTAGTCTTTCTGTTGAAATCAATCCAACAAAACACAAATGAGATAAAGAGGTTGGGGACAAAAACATAATCATGTCAATACCTCCACATTCCATCGAACATGAGAAAGATTCAAAAGAAAAAATAACTCGAACCATAAGGGTGGATAAAATACACCAAAAAAATAAATAATAGTTGTAATAATATCTTACGCCTAGATACACCTTTGACCTTTTCACCATTTTAATGCACAAACAAATTGTAATAATTTGATGATTCACAACAATAAATTAATACGCCTCTGGGTGCATAAAATTAAACCCCTCCTCCTTATTTAACTGCTTAATTAACACTTTCCAGTAAATGATGTAACCAAATATATAATAAATTAGGCATCATATTACTCTCAATATAGACATAGATACAAAAGATAAAATAAACAAAAAATTCAATCACTGGATAGGCATAGTCATTCTTTAATTATATTACTATTATTATTACTATTTCTAGTAGACTAGTAGTATAAAGAACTTTTAAGATCTTGCTAAAGGCATCAGTCAGATAGTGTAGGGTAGAGGGAAATAAATTAAGGTAGATAAGATGGGCAAAAAGGGACCCTACTACTACAAATCCTCAATCTATTATTGGATTAGTATGCCCTTTTATTTAGTTGAAGATCCTCAATCTATTATCATTTATCATTTAGGTGTGCACTGGACCACAAATGTCAATGATGTCCACTAGCACTTGAGCAATCTGTTACCACATTTTACTACCCAAGCCCAACCCCAGACAGTACAAATCTCTCTCAGTAAAATAAATAAGGATAAAGAATTAGATGGATATAGCACATTTGAATGGATGTTAATTTGCTGGAGTTTAAAAGCATTCCATAACAGTTACACCAAGGATCTGAACTCTTAGAAATCCACAAAAAATAGGCAAAAATAACATTCAAAGTATATAATACTAACAAACTAGAACTCACCTTTTTAGATGATTAAAATGTGAATTTTTAGTTGAGTTCACAAGCCGGTGGCCGGTGGCAGCGGCGACGGACCTCCTTCTTCTCCTTCTTCTATTCTCCCCCTTTCTCCCTCTTCTCTCTATTCTGAGCTCACTCTTTTGTTTTTCTTCGCCTGCTGTGTCGAGCGAATGACTGAAACTGATTACATTAACTTTGATCAGCGACTGCCAACAGCGACCGCCTGCAGTCGCTAATTTTTAATGACATGGCCTTATCAGCGACCGCATGCGATCGCTGATTCTAAATTGTCTCACAAAACCTTCGCGCCAACATTTCCAGCCAAAATTTGGGAGGCAAATTTGTACTAGCGACCACTCAGCGATCGCATGCGGTCGCTGATATAATATAGCGACTGGATGAAATCACGGTCGTCGATGTCGGTCGCTATTACTAATATCAGCGACCGGACATGCGGTTGCTGATAGTATTAGTCGCTGTTAGGCCTTTTTCTTGTAGTGCCAGGGTGGACAGAATTCGCCCTCGAATTGTCATCATCGGAGGAATCTACTGTATAAGGAATCAAATGCTTGACATTAAAAATATTCGCTGTACGAATATGACTCGATAGTTTCAAGTGGTATGCATTAGGATTGATCTTCACAATGATTTCACTGGCTCAATCTTCTTGGCAAACAACTTATTATAGTCACCTACAAAAAATCTATCCTTAGTAAGAACAGCTCACACATAATCCCCCACTTCGAACTCAACATGACGCCGTTTCTTATCAGCAGCTTGTTTATACTTACCCGCGGCCTGCAGCAGATTGTCACGGACAGCCCTATGAACCTCCTGCAATCCTGTCACAAAGGTTTTTGCCGTCCCATGAACTCGTGTCTTTGCTGGTAATGGCAGCAAATCAAGTGGTCCTCTAGGAGTAACAGAATACATTACTGCAAAAGGGCTAAATCTAGTACTCCTGTTAACTGCATGATTATGAGCAAACTCTGCCTGACATAACTTCAGATCCCAACTCTTCACATGTTTTCCAACCAAACACCGTAATAAATTATCTAGCGACCGATTCACCACTTCCGTCTGCCCATCTGTCTGTGGATGGTAGGCACTACTAAAATTCAACTGTGTGTTCACCATCTTCCACAAGCTACGCCAAAAATGGCTAAGAAACCTGGTATCACAGTCAGACACAATAGACACTGGAAAACCATGCAACTTATAAATCTCTCTAAAGTACAATTGAGCAACACGAACAGCATCTGTGGTCTTCTTACATGGAATGAAGTGCACCATCTTGGAAAAACGATCAACTACCACATAAATAGAATCATTACCTCGCTGTGTACGCGGTAATCCCAGTACAAAATCCATACTGATGTCCACCCATGGATGTGATGGAACTGGTAGACGCATATACAAGCCTGCATTGGTTGCTGTTCCCTTAGATACTTGACAAACCCGACACCGTTGCACCAATTTTTCAACATCCTTCCGAATAGTAGGCCAGAAGTAAGTAGACTGCACCAACTGCAAGGTCCTGTCTCTTCCTACATGCCCCTCGCCATGCAGCTCTTGAAGGATCTTCAACCGCAAACTACAATCTGGAACACATAGTTGGTTGTCCTTAAACAAAAATCCATCTTGCAAATGGAAATCTGTCCTCTCCCCTGCCCGAACCTTTTTCTAAAATACCAGAAAAATATGGATTAGTTTCAAGTATTTCAGCAAATGAATCAAAACCAGGTACCTCCATAGAAAGTCGAGTTAGTAGTCCATTTCGCCTGCTCAAAGCATCAGCCACTCGATTGGTAACTCTCGACTTGTGTTTCACCACGAAAGTGAACCTTTGTAGGTAAGCAACGCAGCTTGCATGTCTAGCAGAAACTTTATCTTGACTATGCAAATGTTTTAAAGCCTCATGATCCGTATATAAGATAAACTCCCGCTGAAACAAATAATGGCGCCAATGTTTAATAACCTGAACCACAACATAAAACTCAACATCATAAGTGCTATAACGCATCTTAGCACCCGAAAGTTTCTCAGTAAAATACACCACTGGCCTGCTGTTTTGACTCAAAACAGCCCCAATTCCCACTTTGGAAGCATCAGAATGCAACACAAAAGGTTGATGGAAATCTGGTAATACTGGAATGGGAGCTGTGGTAAGGCGGAATTTAATTAGCTCAAACGCCTTTTCTGCTTTATCTGTCCAAGCAAACTTCCCATCCTGCTTCATGCACTTAGTAATAGGAGCCATAATGCTACTAAAATAATGGATAAAGCGTCGATAAAAGGAAGCCAACCCATGAAAGCTCCGAACTTCAGTAATGGTACTAAGCCTTGGCCAATGCTTCTCTGCCTCTACTTTGGAATCATCTACCTACAGCCCCACATCAGACACAATGTAACCAAGCAACAGCACCCTAGGTGTTAGAAACACACACTTTTTAACTGCAGCATAAAATTTCTCCCTACGCAGCACATGAAGAACTTCTCGTAGCTGACTAAGATGCTCGCTCGGGTTAGCACTGTAGATTAGAATGTCATCAAAATACACAACAACACACTTCCCAATAAAAGGCCTCAAAACTTGATTCATAACACGCATAAAGGTGCTAGGTGCATTGGACAACCCAAACGGCATGACCATCCACTCATACAATTCCTCCCTCGTCTTAAAAGCTGTCTTCCATTCATCGCCAGCCTGAATACGGAGTTAATGGTATCCACTCTTCAAATCTTATTTAGTAAACACAGTAGCCCCACTAAGCTGATCCAGTAGGTCATCCAATCTAGGAATAGGAAAGCGGTACCTGACCGTTATTGTGACGCCCCCAGAATAGGTCCAGTCAACCCAACCCATTCTGAGTCGCCAAATACATGGTACAGAATTCAAATACAACTTTATATCATACGGTCGTGCAAAATACGACCACACAACTGTGAGTCTCAATACAAATATGTAGAAAATATTAAGATTCAAACTAAGTCCTCATTACAATTATTATCACACTATTTATCAGAAATAGTGAGGACTACTACTGCTCTAACTCGGACCATCACTCTGTCCCCCGACTAGTTCCCGCAACATTCTCATTTCCTGAAGAGGACAACAGATGAAAAGGGTGAGCTCAACTAGCTCAGTAAAGAATATTATGACTAAGATAATGGAAAATAAATCATCGTTAGCCTTCAATAAATCAGATAAAATATAATGGACAACCAATCTTAGATCAATATTCGCAGCGGAAATAACAAATCATTAGAAGAGTTAAACAGAGATTGAAGTCTACTATCTTCTATGATTTAAAAGTCCATCATCAATATTTTATCCCTGTAACATCAATCAATATACATCTCGAATCAAATATTCATCTTTGCACTACAGGCCAAAGATATTCATTTGTATCATCAGTGGTCATATTCATCTCAACACCTGTCATCTTTGCACTACAGGCCAAAGATATTCATCAGGTAATCATTCATCTTTGCTCTACAGGCCAAAGATATTCAGTTACATCACCTTTTAGGATTGAGAATGATGAAAAATATTTTAAAAAAAACGAATCCAGTGAGATAAAAGACAAAGACTAAGGATTCGTATTTTAGTATATCCAATTCAAAAATACCTCGTAATAATCAATTATGGAGCAAAATTCAAGAATAGAGCTCAAAACTTGGATACAATCAAAGATAGTAACCTTAACAAGCAATTTGGACAAATAGAAGAAAATTTAGTTTTTCCGTGAATAGTGCCGTATACGTGAATAGTAACCCCGACGGAAAAAGTAAGAATTTTAACATAAAATCCATGACAATATTTTTGTATAATGATATTGAAAAGAATAACGTCATTTACGAAAGAAAATAATATCCCTTACCTCAAAAGAACAGTATCTCTGACTGGAATATCGGATATAATACCGACGGAAGCTTATACTGAATAGTAATACTCAAAGTATTGAAATACTCACAAAAATACGCTCGATATTATAGAGAGAGAAAACTTCTGATTCTGGTGTGATTTTCAATTCTAACCTAAGCACCCTATTTATAGGAAAAACTTAGGATGCCAAAGGAGACTAAATTAATAAAATAATATTATTTCTTTTTAAAAACCTCCAGCCGCCGGCTGCTACCAAAAAGCCATCAGCAATTTTTTTCCAACCAAAAGTGGGTCCCACCCTTTATTAAAAATATTTATTTTTCGAAACTTCAATAATTCATAATAAATAGCCCCTTTGTCAGAAAAATACAAATTCTATGTTCTTCTATAGAAAATTTAATTCTCTACAACTTTGTAGAAGGAAGTTTTTCCAAATTCTAAACATAAATTATCCGAAATCCAAAAACAAATGATTTTTCATACCAAAATATTGATAAAAACTCATCAGCGCCAATTCCTTCTTTAATATCCACAAAATAAATATTTCCTTATCATATAAATCAATAATTAATTATTCACAAATAATATTACAGAACTACAATATTGACAACCAGGTCGTTCCCAGGAAAGAGGGGGCCTTCCGATAAGGACTTCTCCTTACTGGCGCGCAATTAAATAATCCCTCCTAGACAGAACTTCCTTAGACATTGTCAATAATGCTATCTAATAATATTATTCAAATAATATGAATTATTGAGTTGATAATGTGAAATACTGTGCAATGACAATTATTGAATCAATACTACAAAATATCAACTGTAGCCATTATTGAATCAATCATAAAAAATAGCAACGTAGCAATTATTGAGTCAATAAAATGTCAATGCAGCAATTATTGAGTCCATAATATAAAATATCAACGTAGCAATTATTGAGTCAATAATATAAAATATTGAACAGTAATTACTGTAACAATAATTGAGTAAGTTCCTTCTCACGTAAGACTCAATAATTCGAAATACTGTGCAATACCGTGTGCTACTGCGCAACACCGCGTACTGTATTTTAACCACCGGGTATTTCAACAGTACTAACGGTAACAACTACGCCGTTATCTTGTAAAAAAGTTATTTCTGTCGCTTTCTATATCCGACAGTTATTCTGTTGTGGGGGCCCACAAATAGCTGCGCCGTCGTACGAATATTCCCCGACAACAAGAATATTCCACGACCAAACGAATATTCCCCGACAACCAGAATATTTTATAACCACTTGCTCATTTTAAAAATGTTTGCACATTTCACCCATAACTTTCATATTTATCAAATCAACACCTTACTGTTTCGAAATAATATAAAGAAAATTAAATCTTTATTCATAAAAGTTGGGGTCTTACAGTTATTTTGTTGATGGCTCTACTGTAGATACACATCCACCAAGTACCATCTTTCTTTGATACCATAAGGGCTGGTACCGCACAAGGACTCAAACTCTCTCGAATGTACCCCTTGGCCAGTAACTCTTACACCTGTCTCCTTAATTCTTCATGCTCTCCGGGACTCATCCTGTAATGAGGTCGATTGGGTAAGGCTGCCCCGGGCTCTAGATCAATCTGATGTTGGATATCACGCATTGGGGGTAATCCTTCAGGCAGTTCTTCTGGAAATAAATAGTTGAACTCTTCCAGAAGTGGTTTGACTACAATAGGAACCTCGACCTCCTTGTCTACCACCCTCCCGATTAAGGCGTATACTATTTTCATCTCCTGCACCACCTCCTCAAACTGTGCTAAAGTCAACAAACTAGCACTGCCTTTATTTTCTTTTCGCTTGGGCACTAACATAATCTTTACCCCCTTAAACACAAAGCTGTAAGTATTCGTCTTACCGTTATGAACCACCTCTCTATCAAATTGCCAAGGTCGTCCTAACAGCAGATGGCATGCATCCATAGCTACTACATCACACCAAACCTCATCCTTGTATTTTGTCCCCACAGAAAAGGATACCAGTGCACGTCTTGAGACAGTCAGCTCGCCCCCTTGTTTCAACCAGGCTAACTTGTACGGCTTTGGATGTTTTTTCGTTGTTAGTTCCAGCTTTCGGACTGTCTCTGCTGAAATTATATTCTCACAAGCCTGCATCAATCACAAACCTACACACCTTCCCTTTAACAGTACAGGTTGACTGGAAAATGTTGTTTCTCAGCCAATCATCATCAATAGCTCTAGGTGTAAGGCAGGACCTCCTCACCACCAACGCAGTCCCAACATCACCAGTCATCACCTCCTCATCCACGCCTTCTGAATCAAAGATCAGTTCACCAGTTAGCAAGGTTTCATCTTCGATATCATCACATCTATTTCAGCAAACATCGCCCTTTTTTTAGCTTTCTTGCACTCAGCCTGCCTGTGTCCCACTTCACCACATGCAAAACACTTGATACCACTTACTGGACCAATCCTCCTATTATTATTTGTTACTGCTCCCGTTTTGGCTATTGCCCCCGCCGCTGCAACCTCGCCTGAATGGCCAGTATTGACACCTCCTCCTGAATACCCAAAGCTAGCAGGTTGACCAAAACCACCAGGACGCCTCTTCTCAATCTGCACAGCCCTCTGATGCGCTGCAGAAATAGACATTGGATCAAATATGTTGACTGTCTCTTTAATTTGTTCTCGTAAACCCCCAATATATCGGGCTACTAACTGATCTTCTGTCTCATGCACCTCGTTCCGAGCAATCAGCTGATAGAATTCAGTTGCGTATTCATCAACTGTATGACCTCCTTGCCTTAAATTCTATAACCGCTGGTACATTAATCGCTGATAATTATAAGGTAGGAACGTCGCCCGCAACTGTTTCTTCATCTTCTCCCAGTCCGTATTTTTTGACTTCCCCAATCTAACCCTCGTTTGCCTGAGTTGCTGCCACCAAGCCATTGCCCTATCTCTGAGTCTGGTAGCAACCAAGGGTACTCGTTTATCATCAGGGACACCCTTAAATTCCAGGATCTTTTCTACCGTGGCCAGCCAGTCAATGAATTCCTCTGGTTGGAGGGTACCACGAAATTCAGGAATTTCAGTCCTCATACCAGTTTCCCAATGTCTCTTATCGTCCTCCACTGCATATGGTCGACGACGCCTACGAGGTGCCTCATCATAGTCATCATCAAAGTCATTTCCTTCATCATTCTCTCCTGCGAAAGGGTTTCTCCGATCATCATAATTAGGGTTCCTCCCAGGATGAGGAATTTCCCTATTCTGGTTCGCCAACAACTCGCCCATCCTTAGTGTCAATCAATCCATCATAGTGTTCATCCCCTGCTCCATTACTTGTTCGATTCGCTGCTCGAACCGCTGCTCAAGTTGCTGCAAATCCTCACGCCCATAAACATCATCCACACGCGCTCTACGGGGTGGCATGGTGAATATGATTTAGGCTTTGATACCAACTGACGTAGCGGAAGAAACATAAAACTGTTATCAATTGTTGAACCGCGCACGATTGCCAAACGATAACCTTCTACAACCTGTTGATTCTACGAATACCAGGAAATATGCAGCAAAATTCTAATTCAGAGAATTTTGAAAAATACGTAAATTTTATTATTCATCAAAAACTGCGGCACCTCATCATAACAAGGTGTTTAAATAGCAAAACCCTAAAAACAGAATCCAAAATGGAAAAGGAAAACTAATAAAGACAATTACAAAAATAACCTTAAAACCGAAAAAAGTCTTTTTGAAGGCCTAAACGATGGAATTTGACCAAAAAACCCTGCACGTCACGAGCGAAGTGCTTGCGAGTTTTGACCGTTGACCCGTTTCCAATGAAATTAGGCTCCGAAAACGCCTAAATTCGACACTCCAAACTTGGACAAAATTACCAAATTGCCATTGAATCAGATCTTTGCTATCAAATCAAATCTTTCCATAAATTGGCACGCTTGCTCTTCAACCGAATCATTCTCCCCAGGGTTGACAGAATTCGCCCTCGAATTGTCATCATCGAAGGAAGCGCCTGTGTAAGGAATCAAATGCTTGACATTAAAAACATTCGTTGTACGAATATAACTCGACAGTTTCAAGCGGTATGCATTAGGATTGATCTTCTCAAGGATTTCCACTGGCCCAATCTTCTTGGCAGACAACTTATTATAGTCACCTACAAAAAATCTATCGTTAGCAAGAACAGCCCACACATAATCCCCCACTTCGAACTCACAACAGGAACTCTAGAACTGAAAACATTAAGAACAGACTGGAGCTCAATTGGCAAAATTTTATAGATGAGACCAAATTGTTCCCACCATAAAACGAACCAATTAGGAATTTGACTTTTAAATTTATGGTCAAATTGAATGAACCACGAATGACTAAACGATGGAGTTTGAAACAGAAAAACCCTGTTCCAAGCTTCCATGTAGTCATAATAGCAGAACTGGCTATCATGACCTTCTAACTGTCTTAAATCAGATGGATGATTACCCCAGTTTGGCATGGAGATAATCTGTTTAATATAAAGAGAATGATAGATGATTTTTGAAGAATCATTTCTATCATAAATTGGTTTAATAAGAATTGACTGGGTTTGAAGCAAGACATCCTTATAATACATAAGAGATTTATAAGGAGCCAGGGGGATGAAATGCCAACCAGCTGGGAAGAACTGGGCAGCCAATTTAATAGGATCATCAATTGATTTCATATGTCTTTCAATATGAAATAAATTGGTGGAATAAACAGGGATGTACTCGGTTGGAGTACGTTGACCAGCAGTAGGATTACTGGTTGAAGCAAAAGGATCAATCATACGAGGAGGCTGGACCAAAGCCGAAGTGTATGGCTTTGTTCCAGAAATCAGGGGGGTAAACCTATTAACTACAGTAAAAGGAGTTACTGGATGAGGGATTACAGCTCCCATGGGCTTCTGACTAGGCTGGTCAGGGCCAGGAGGGCCAGGGGCCCGAACATTCTTACCGGATCCTCTCAAACTCATTTTGAATTTGAGGGGTACCTGAATTAATAAATTTCCTAGTCAAAAAATCAGGAACTGAATTATCACTGCCTTTAATGTAATCAATATCAAAATCAAAAATACTTAAAATAGATTGCCATCTGGCAAAAATATGTTTAGCAGCAATATTTTTAACATCCTTTTCCAAAATATATTTTGCTGACTTACAGTCAATGCAAACCAAAAATTTTTGATTTAACAAATCATTTTGAAATTTAGTAATACATAAAACTAAAGCCAAAATTTCTTTTTTAATTGTGCTATAATTTAATTGGGCTTGATTCCACGCGCCAGAGTGGAACCGAACAATCTGCTCAGATGAAGCAGGAGTCAATTTCTGCTTCAAGATACCACCGAAGCCAATTTCGGAGGCGTCCGTTTCAACAATTTTGAAGGCGGATTCATTAGATATGCCAAGGCAAGGAAGGACCTTAACATATTTCTTAACTTGTTGGATGATGGCAGTATGCTCATCAGTCCAAGGAGGGGGATTCTTCTGTAAACGAAGAAACAAAGGTTTACAGATTTTTCTAAGATTTTGATAAAACTTGCCGACGTAATTAAGAGACCCCAAAAAACGCTGGAGTTGAGTTTTATCAATAATTTTATCAGGAAATTTATCAGCAAATTGGATTACTCTTTGGATTGGACGAACCAAACCGTGATGAATATCATGACCAAGAAACTTAACTCTAACTTGGAATAGACTGCACTTGGTTGGCGAAAGAACCAAACCATTGACTTTAATGGCTTTGAAGAACGAATTCAAGTGTTTGAAGTGTTCATCAATCGACTTGGAGAAAACCAGAATGTCATCAATATAAACAATGATAAAATGACTGAAGGGATTCAAAATTTCATTGAGAATATTTTGAAATTCACTGGGGCATTCTTCAAGCCAAATGCTTGAACAACCCATTCATAATGACCAAAGGGGGTAGTGAAGGCAGTTTTATATCTATCACTAGGATGAATACTGACTTGCCAAAAACCAGACTTAAGGTCAAATTTACTGAAAATAGTAGCATTACTAAGCCGACTCAGAAGGTCTTCTTTATTGGGTAGGGGATACCTAATCCATTCAAGTACCTTATTAAGAGGCTTATAATTAATAACTAGACGAGGGACTCCTCTCTCTTTCTCAGCTTCATTGTTAACATAGAAGGCTGGACAAGACCAAGGGGACTTACTATGTTTTATTAATCCTTTCGCAAGCAAGTCATTAATCTCTTGCTTACAAAGTTCCATTTGTTGGTGACTCATTTGGATAGGTCTGGCCTTAGTAGGGATTAGGTGTTCCTTAAACTCCTTAGCATACGGCAGTCTAACCACATGCTTCCTACGATGCCAAAAAGCATTAGGAGAATCAGCACACAAATTTTTAACCATAAAAAGACGAAGTTCTTCTATTTTATCCTGAATCTTATCAAGTAGAAGAAGATCCTCAACATTTTTATACTTAATTTCTTGTTTTAGGTATTTTAACTGAGAGGTTTTACAATTTAACAAATTGAGCGACTTAGAAATAGACTCATTCTGAATGAATTTTAAGTCTCTTTCCTTAGGTTGAGTGATGAATTCAAAAATCACCTTCTGACCTAGGTGTTCAGTAGTTAAGCCATTGTTACTAGTAGTGAAAGGGTATAATAAATATATAAACGGTAAACCTAAAATTATCTTATCGGTCAAATTGCAAATTAAAACAAAAGAAGTTTTAAAACACATATTATCCTGACAAATATGAACTTTAGGTAGTTTATATTTTATTTCCATACAGCTGCCATTAGCAGAGTTTAATCATTCACTAGTTTTAACATAGAACTGGGTAGGGATTAAACCCTCCTGAATACAATTTAGGTCTGCACCAGTATCCACTAGAGCAGGAAGTTGAATGGCAAAAGTTCCATTAATCATTAAACGGACCATGATGTACCATTTTTGAATAGTTATATCTTTCAATCTTTTTAATGAATTACCTTGGACCATAAGCAAGGATTCTTCATCCTTGGCTCCTGAAGATTCAGGTTGATCCTCGCTATCGGAAGAATCAGAAATATGAAGATCTGACCTTTTAGAGGCCAAATTGGTCATATCTCTTCTTAACTCAGAGATATCAGACTTAAGAGCAGAAATTTCCTTTTTAAGTTTATTAACTTCTTGATTCAAATCAGGAAGAGTTATTTCTTTATCAACCGTCTTAAATCTTTCAAGGGTTTTATTAAGGCTAATTACCGGTTTGTCTTTTCCTTTAATAACCTTAGCTTTACCCGAATTATTTTTAGTAAATAATTCTTTTAATTGCTTCATATACTGTAATTTTAAATCTTCATCCGTAAGTTTACTAATTAATTCGATTAATAAAGAGCTTTCTTGATCTTCTTTATTAAGAACATTAATAGTTTTACAACAATCAGATCTGCAATTATCAGTGCAAAGGGTAACTTCATTATTTTCACTAGGGGTTTGACTATTCTCCTCAAAACCAGAGGAATAAGGAATGTCAGAGTGATCATTATCATCATCAGTCTGAATTCTAATTAACTTGAAAATCTTTTCAGCATCCTCAGCCGAAATATTTAACTGACTCAATTTTTGCTTAAGCTTGCATTCATTTTTATAGTGACCCTTTTTACCACAATTATAGCAAGTAATTTTACTTTTTTCACTAGATTTTAAGGCAGGTTTTTTATTACGAGTTTTTCTTTTAGACTTAGGTTTATCATAATAACTTTCTTTATTATTATTTTGACTAGAACGCTTTTTATGATGCTTTCGTTTTTTATGACCTTCAATTTGCCTTTTCTTATGCTTCCTTCTTGAGGGAGCAATAGGAGGCAGACCATATTGTTCACAAAAAGTACCAAGCTCATATTTAGCTTTTTTCTTATCCTTAGCGGCTTGTTTAGCAATTTTAAAGTCAATACACATTTTTAATCCAATTTTTTGAATATAGCTAATTATGTCACCATAAGTCAAATTATCATAATCAATATACCCTAAAGTTTTACTAAGTTCTTCCCGGACTTTATGAGCAAATAAAGAAGGAAAACCATTAACAAATTTTTCTTTCCAAAAGGGTTTGTTACTATCATTACGAAGCATAACACGAGAATGAAAAACATCCTTATACCACCTAAAATCACTTAAGGTAGGACAAGCGAGATTACTTAACTGATCATGGATCCTCTCTGTGATATTACTAGGGGTTCCAATGAAGTGTTTTATTATTGTAAAAATTAACGTGTTAATACCATCAGGAACACCAAAGCCAATATCTTCTCTGAAGATAGGCTGACCATTGTCATCTAACTGGTAAGCATGAATAATAGAATTCCTAGCGTCCTCATCCAGGTGTTTTTCCAACTAAGAGCGAAGAACACCCGTAAAACCATTGGTTAAAATTTCAACGATATCAGGTTGGGTAAGATTGTTAAACGCTGTGATATAACTATTGGCTACCATAGACTACCATAGACAAATGGTTCATCTTAGTGAGAATTTGATGCTCACTGAACCCATCAATATTCCATTCATAAATTTTACTAGACGAAACAGAAAATTAATTATCAAGGTTTTTCTCTTCGAACTGAAGATCAGGGGGAGTAGGTCTAGCATACCAATTTTTTGTAATACTAGTGTTATTAAAGGTTAACTTATTTAATTGTTCAGTAAGGTCAGGAACAAAAGCGACCTCAGAAATTTCTTCTGAATCACTATTTCTTTCATCGTCAGATTCTGAGATCTGATCAATGATGGCCACGGTTCCGCTGGCTTCGCCAGAACTCGAACCAATCTTTTTAATAAGTTTATCAATACTTTTAACTAAGTCAGAATCTTTACTGGGCAATCCCTTTCCGTCTCTGTTATCAGGGAGAGTTAATAAAGGTTGGTCAAGTTTCTTATCAGGTTGTTTAATAAGAGTATTATCAAATTTTTCTTCGATTTTGTCAAGTTGTTTACCTATGGTGGCTAAATATTGATTAGTGAAATTATTTTGTTCAATATTTTTTTTATCATCAGTTTTACTGTCAGCAACTTTAAAAGGACTAGCAACAACAGAGGCATTTTTAATTTGTAGAAGAATAGTTTCAAGGGGAGGATGAGAAGCTAAAGTTTTAGATTTATCTTCTTTTAACCATTGAGATTTAGTAAGAACTTTACACTGAGAATGATGCTTATCATACCAATCATAAAATGTAAGGTTCTCTTCAGTAAGCTTGATAAATTTCTTCCAATTATGGACAATTTTATCTCTATCAGGTTTATCGTACATGTTTCTGAAAACATGACGTTTTTGTTGATTTGCTTTTGAATTAAAATCAGTAACAAGACTGTCCCAATCCAATTTAGAGACTTTAGTAATGACTCTTAACTGGTGATTAATAGGGGCTTCAAAATCAGAGGGAGAAAGTCCTATGGAAACTGTAGGAGACACATCATCTTGTTCTCCATCAGCCTGAAAGGCAGGAGTGTAACAAGGATGACTTGTCTGTCCCTGATTTAATACACCTTTCAATTTAACATCAGGAATAGAAAAGTCACTTAAAACTTCTGTATCTCTTCTGGAAGCAGAAGGGACTGAAGAATTAGTAAATTCTTCAATAATAAATGGTCTTTTAGTACGTTCAAAACTGACACGAACAGTACCATCAGAAAATTGTTTAATATTATCTAAATTTAATAAATTATTATTAATAGGTTTTTGTAGAATTTCTTGGGGAAGAATCCATTGACTAGGTAACGTAACGTCTTTCCAAAGAATAGTCTTTGGTGTTTGAATATTAGCGTTATTAGTACTACTTTGAATTAATATTGTATGATCTTTAGGACTTTTATTGAGTGCGTGAATATTTAAATTGGTTTTCATAACCTTATAATAAATTCTGTAAATTAAGGCTAAAGGTTGAGAACCCTCAATCATTTGAGTTATCTCGCCAGCAGTTTTAATATTCAAAGTTAAAGCTTTTAATAAATTAATATCAGATAAACTCAAAGGAAGATCTGGAAAGCAATTAAAATGAATAGGACCATCGTGGAGACTAGACTCCATGATTCCAATAATACTAGGAGCATAATTGAGATAACGAGCATCTCTCAAACATAAAAAGACACTTGAGTTTATCCCTTTAATAGTTAATGGTTTAACTACAACCTAAACTAGGCCAATATGAATAAAATTATATCCTTTCTTACGATGTTTATTAATAACTTCAGGAGAAAGAAGACTACAATTTTCAAATTCTTTATTAATAGCATAAACTCGTTCAACAGTTTTAACGTTATAATCAGTTTTAAAATTATCAATAAAAGTTGACTGGTAAATCTCCTTAGGAGACACACTAGGTATGTTCCAATTATTAAGGGTTTGATTAATATTTTCATAACTATGTTCTTCTTGATTAACTATGTTTGGAACATGAGGAAGTGAAGATCTATTACTAACCGACGAACTAGATCTGAATAATCTACTCATAATTAAAAATTAAAGTTTTTAATAAATCTATGTTCTTCCATACATACCCCTTTCTTTGCTTAACATAAACACATACCCTATCATCTAGTGATTCCCAGAAAGCCAAAACTGCTCATACTCCTCGAGACTTACAAAGGCAGGACAGGGACCTATGGCGATGGAGGGTGGTTTATACAAAGAGACTAGGTGACTTCTTGAACAAGGAAAGACCGAAACTTTTGATTTTTAAAAATGACTAAGATTAAACAGATAAATAACTACGCTTAGCAAATGAACAGCACATGGCTCTGATACCAAAAGGCGGAAGCAAATGAACAGAGCCATGTGCCCCCTTTGGTCATTATGAATGGGTTGTTCAAGCATTTGGCTTGAAGAATGCCCCCAGTGAATTTCAAAATATTCTCAATGAAATTTTGAATCCCTTCAGTCATTTTATCATTGTTTATATTGATGACATTCTGGTTTTCTCCAAGTCGATTGATGAACACTTCAAACACTTGAATTCGTTCTTCAAAGCCATTAAAGTCAATGGTTTGGTTCTTTCGCCAACCAAGTGCAGTCTATTCCAAGTTAGAGTTAAGTTTCTTGGTCATGATATTCATCACGGTTTGGTTCGTCCAATCCAAAGAGTAATCCAATTTGCTGATAAATTTCCTGATAAAATTATTGATAAAACTCAACTCCAGCGTTTTTTGGGGTCTCTTAATTACGTCGGCAAGTTTTATCAAAATCTTAGAAAAATCTGTAAACCTTTGTTTCTTCGTTTACAGAAGAATCCCCCTCCTTGGACTGATGAACATACTGCCATCATCCAACAAGTTAAGAAATATGTTAAGGTCCTTCCTTGCCTTGGCATATCTAATGAATCCGCCTTCAAAATTTTTGAAACGGACGCCTCCGAAATTGGCTTCGGTGGTATCTTGAAGCAGAAATTGACTCCTGCTTCATCTGAGCAGATTGTTCGGTTCCACTCTGGCGCGTGGAATCAAGCCCAATTAAATTATAGCACAATTAAAAAAGAAATTTTGGCTTTAGTTTTATGTATTACTAAATTTCAAAATGATTTGTTAAATCAAAAATTTTTGGTTCGCATTGACTGTAAGTCAGCAAAATATATTTTGGAAAAAGATGTTAAAAATATTGCTGCTAAACATATTTTTGCCAGATGGCAATCTATTTTAAGTATTTTTGATTTTGATATTGATTACATTAAAGGCAGTGATAATTCAGTTCCTGATTTTTTGACTCGGGAATATATTAATTCAGGTACCCCTCAAATTCAAAATGAGTGTGAGAGGATCCGGTAAGAATGTTAGGGCCCCTGGCCCTCCTGGCCCTGACCAGCCTAGTTAGAAGCCCATGGGAGCTGTAATCCCTCATCCAGTAACTCCTCTTACTGTAGTTAATAGGTTTACCCCCCCTGATTTCTGGAACAAAGCCATACACTTCGGCTCTGGTCCAGCCTCCTCGTATGATTGATCCTTTTGCTTCAACCAGTAATCCTACTGCTGGTCAACGTACTCCAACCGAGTACATCCCTGTTTATTCCACCAATTTATTTCATATTGAAAGACATATGAAATCAATTGATGATCCTATTAAATTGGCTGCCCAGTTCTTCCCAGCTGGTTGGCATTTCATCCCCCTGGCTCCTTATAAATCTCTTATGTATTATAAGGATGTCTTGCTTCAAACCCAGTCAATTCTTATTAAACCAATTTATGATAGAAATGATTCTTCAAAAATCATCTATCATTCTCTTTATATTAAACAGATTATCTCCATGCCAAACTGGGGTAATCATCCATCTGATTTAAGACAGTTAGAAGGTCATGATAGCCAGTTCTGCTATTATGACTACATGGAAGCTTGGAACAGGGTTTTTTTTGTTTCAAACTCCATCGTTTAGTCATTCGTAGTTCATTCAATTTGACCACAAATTTAAAAGTCAAATTCCTCATTGGTTCGTTTTATGGTGGGAACGATTTGGTCTCATCTATAAAATTTTGCCAATTGAGCTCCAGTCTGTTCTTAATGTTTTCAGTTCTAGAGTTCCTGTTGTGCAGTCTAATTGCTGCATTCCAGTTATTCTTCATTTTGCTAGTAAATACAAGATTCCATGAATTCTTAAATGGAATTATGGTTTCTATTCTCCTGTTGCTAATGTTGCTCTTTCTTCGGTTGTTTCTTCTGAGAAAGAGGTTTCCAGTAATAATCTTAGTCAAATTACTCATGTCACTCGTGAGTTTTTAGTTAAATGGTGGGATAAGTTTGATCCTTATCGCATTGTTGGTCAAGTACAGAAGGAATTTCCCAATCCTTCTCCTATTCAAACGGTTCCTCCATTAAAGAAATCGTCCTCTAGTAAATCAAAATCCAAAAAATCTTCTAAAATAGATTTTGCGGATATTGAGCATTGTACCGATAATGAGTTAAAACAGTTATCTCGTCTTATTAAAAAGCGAATGGATAAACTCAGTGAGGACTTAGTTCCCTCTGTTTGTTCATCCTCTTCGTCCCATTCCAGTCACAATTCTAGTCATAATGATCCTTACGAAAGCATCTCCCTTCAAGATGCTCAGGACCCTTTTGCCTAGGATTCCTACAGTTACTTTGGTCAGCCTTGTTACAAGATGCCCCTGCCCGTGCAGCCCGTGCTCCTTTGTCCAAAGTAGCCGAAAGCAGTTGCTGAGTCATTTGTCGTCTTGTATGAGTCATGTTTTGTTTGTTGGCCATCTGTGGTCAATTTGTCAAAAGTTATTCTGTTTTGTATTTTTGAGTCTGTATTTTATTCAAAACGCGTCTGTAATAGTGAAAAGGTGTTTGTAATAGTCAAAAGTTGTAATAATGCTTTCATCTTTTGATAAAGCTTTACTGTTATGTAATAGTCATTTATGTTTTGTTATCATTGAGTTGTATCAGTAACGCCTTTTCTCTTCTTATATAAGAGAGGCTTGGTCATTTGTTAGAGGCAGGATTTAGTAATCCAATAGAAAGCTTGTGAAGACTTAGATTCCTATCTAACGAATCTTCAGCTCTCTTGCCTTCTTCCTTAGACATGTTAAGTTTCTATAATCGAGTCTGTTTGTAAGTAAACCCTAGTTATCTGTTTGTAATTATTTCTTTATTCAATAAAATTATATATTTTCAGTCCGGCCTGGATTACTTCGTGGCAATTTTACTGTTTTTGCATTTTTCGCCAAACTGGGTGCTCTCCCCAGTCACTGGTTGACTACATTTCTGTCAAAATCTATATATATATATATATATATATATATATTTCAATTCAGTCCGGGCACAGGCGTGAAAATCCATCGCCCTTTTTACTGCTTTTGCACACTTCGCCATACTGGGTGCTCTCCCCAGTCACTGGTTGACTACTTTTCTGTCAATTTCAATTCTAATACGGGCACCGGCGTGAAAATCCATCGCCCTTTTTACTGTTTTTCTATATATATATATTTCATTTCTGTCACAGCCTGGATTATTTCGTGGCTATTTACAGTTTTTTATAAATATATATATATTTCAATTCTAGTCCGGGCTTGCGAGTGAAAACCCATCGCCCTTTTACAGCTTTTGTATATATATATATATATATATATTGCTTTACTTAATTTATTCAACTGCTTGCATTTAACATTCATTTGTATATGAATTTGCACTGACATATCTGCGGGCGGACTAGATTTATTCAAATCTCGCCAATTCTAGGTTTCAACGGTTCAAAACCTCCAGACCAAACCGCGAAACTAGAATGGCTGAGATTTCCTTAAATCTAGCTCTCTTTCTAGTTTCAGCTTCAAAAGCAACCTCGCGTCCCTTAGATCGCTATCTAGTGGGAATGAGACGCTTTGGCCGTGCGGACCGGAATTTATTGAATGAATCCTCGGTTCTGGCAATTTTGAGATATTTATCTATTTCTGTACAAATTTGAACTGTGCAGGTTTGGGCTACTCTTATGTGAGCCTAGGAATCATGGGATTCACGATCACCTCGATCGGGATCTGATTCCTATGATGGACAAACTCCGATTTACAGATGTCTCCTGCCGATTTTTCTATAAAATATACATGTAAACAGACCTTAAAACGGTTATCCGGATTTAAGGTCTCATCATAGTGAAAATGTGGATTGTCGTATCAGCGTCCCTCCGATGGCTCTCATGCCCATGAGGCGACCGACACGTGTATTTATTTTCATGGTTGATCATGCATCACCTCACCATTCACATGCAGCCTTAAAGCTATAAATATAAAATTTGGAAGTATCAAAAGGCTTCAATTCCTATGTCAGCGTAGGGGTTTGAGAAATAGCTTTTAAAACATCACTTTCAATTCAATCAAAAGAAAAGCTTTTCAAAGAAAAAATCAAATTAGATTGATTTTCAAATCAAATCAAACCCTTCGTATATAGGTTTAACGAAGCAAAGCACTACTTTCAATCAATCAAGTCAATAGGCCCAATTTTCAAACAGCATTCACTCACGCATTCCAGTTTTAAAGGAAAATATTAAAAAGATGTGGTACCGTGTTTACACGGGAGTCGAGGGTGCCTAACACCTTCCCCACACTTAACCAAGCCCCCGACCTTAAAACTCCGATTTCAAATATCAAGTTTCGACAGTGTCCAGCAATTGGACCTCTTTTCAAATCAAACTCAGTTGAGTTGGTACAACCATTTTTAAATCTACCAACTGGCGACTCTGTTAAAACGTTCAAATCGTCGACATAAACACATGTTGGCCTCTTTCCTAAAAAACCCTTCAAAACTTTTTTCCTAAATAAAAAGAATAAGGGTAGAGAGAACTTAGGAAGATCGATTTGAGGAAACCTCGGGTTATGAACCGACCCTCGGGATTCTTAAATTTTTCAACGTCGACAGGTGGCAACTCTACTGGGGACAATAGAGGGCTTAGGCCGCTTTCTAATCTTTTCAAATATTTCCCTTTTAAAACTATTGAATGCGTGAAATCCTGCGTCTCCAAAGTCAATGGATGAGTAAATGCTGCGTCTTTACATTGAATGAATGTGAATGAATGCTTTCCTGCTTTAGTGCTTCGCACGCAACTGTTATTGTATGCATAAACGGTAAGGCACGATCTATGAGAATGTATGTTGTGTGTCCCTCTCACAAGGAGGATAATCCGGTCGGTGTTAAGTAATGACTCTGGGGAGGATTAAGTCTCTAGGGGTGCCTCATGAAAATACACCACTCAGATTCGCTCCAGTTGAACGATCGGATTAACTTCCCTTCTAGTAGATTGCGATGATCTGGGAGCCTTCATGCCGAAACAAAAGCCGCGAGAGTAAACCTAAGATAGGTCAGCCTCTGATTAACCCAATCCGAAGGGAAGCTTCTTCATACCTTCCTTTTTCAATTCCATGTGAAGTCTCCAATTACTGAGGAGCATAATGTAAATATCAATAATGAAAGATTTACTTTCCCTTTCAAATACATGTCATCCTGCCGTCAAAACAACTAACCTCGATTTTGCACGATAGATACTAAAAAACACATCATGCATCCAATCCTTACCCACCTCAGGAAATTGACACACCTACGTTTTGCTGTAGGTGTAAAAATTGGTTCTGTTACCAGATCTAAATTCAAGAAAGCACTCAGTCCATCCATGGACATAGCTTCAAGTGCTCCACCAGAATCCACCCCTGTCTCCAGGGAAGAGTTCGAATGACTGAAAATCAGATAGCCGAGCTAGTCGGTTTTCTGCGAGAACAAAGTAAGGCCTTTAAAGAGAAACAATCTCAAGCTCATCCAGAACCAGGAGCATCTGGTAGTGGTGCTGGCTGTCAAGATACTGAAAAGGCCGAAACTCAGATTCCTGGACCACAAAACGAGGACACAACCAATAAAACCCCTGAAATCACCACCTTAAACAAAGAACAGAAAGCTGGTGACCTTCTCAAGAAAATGCAACAAATGGAAGAAACCCTCCAGTCTATCAAAGGGACTGGGGCATTTGGCAGTGTGAATTATTCCGACCTCTGTATATTTCCCGGGGCTCGTTATCTTGAGAAATTCAGAACCCCCGAGTTTGAGAAATATGATGGGTTGGGAGATCCCTACACACACCTGAAAGTCTTCATTGGAGAACTCGGATCCTATGCCGAGGACGAGAAACTTCGAATGCAACTATTCCAGAAGAGTCTAACTGGAGAAGCCAGAGCATGGTATGCCCGCTTGGACAACTCTAAAATTCATAGTTGGGAAGAACTGGCCCATGCCTTCCTCAGCCAATACAATTTTCAATCACAGCTGGCTCCAGACAGATATCAAATAATCAAAATTAAGAAAAAGAACACTGAATCATTCAGAGAATATGCCCAACGATGGAGATGGGTCGAGGCACAAGTTACCCCAGCCATGGCTGAATCTGAAATAGTCATGACCTTCATCGATATCCAAGAAGCGCCTTATTATGAGAGAGTCCTAGCAGGCATAGGAAAACCATTCTCTGAAATGATCAAACATGGTGAGATGGCGGAAATGGGGCTCAAATCCGGGAAGATAAAAGATCTAACAGCCCTCGAAGCTGTCGCCGAACATATCCAATCCGAAAATTACGGGAGTAATCCCCGGAGGATCCATAAAAAGAAAGACGAAGAAGTCTCCTTGGTTTTACAAGGACAAAATTCAAAGGGCGAGTCAAACTACATGCCCATTCAAAGGAGGAGTTATACCCCTTTTCCAAGCTTCAGCACAGCCTGCAAACCCTCAATTCCAGAAAAACATGGAAGTTAGGCGCCGAAGAAATTTCACCCCATTAAGGGATTCCCTCGAGAATGTGTTCAAACTTCTGACAGCACAGAAGAAGATTGTTCAACTCCTTCCACCAACCAACACTAACGGAAGGAACTTCGACCATAACAAGAAATGTACTTATCATTCTGGATCTCCAGGCCATGACACCCAAGACTGTTGGTCTCTCAAGTACAAAATTCAAGACTTGATTGACAGCGGGGAAATTGTGGTAACAAAGCCTGACCAATCCCATGTCCAAGACAATCCTCTCCCAAAGCACAAAGATGAAAATGTCAACATGATCAGCGCCTCAAATGGAAAAGGATCTAAGTACCTCTGTTACGTTGGGGAATCGAGTCAATCCAATCTCAACAGCCCAGAGAGTTGGGAAACTTTTGAGAAGCGATTCCAGATGGAGCAAGAAGTTAAGTCTCTCAAGGAACAAATGGAGCAGTTGGCTGAACTGGTCGTCTACCAGCATCAACTCACCAAGGAAGATGCTGAAGCAAATTTATCAATCCATTGGCAGTCATTCTCCTCTGACGAAAGTCAATTCCTTCCCCAATAGGGATCATTGCCAGTCGCACGAATAATCAATGGTAAAAGATGAGTATACCCAATAAGGTAGAAAATTTCTGTTTCAAAGGAATTTCATCAATCTGAACCAGCCAATGGAAGAAATCCTCCAAATGATGATCAACGAGGGGATGGTTGCAGATCTATTACCCCCATTAAACCCTCAATCCAGAAAATTCAAACCTGATCAAATATGTCAGTACCATTCCAACTCTCCGGCCATGATACAGAAGAATGCTGGGCACTTCGTAACCTAATTCAAGACCTGATTGAGAAAAGTGACCTAATCAGAGAAGATCAGATCCTTGACATTGAAGATAAAAATAACCTCTTGATCCCCAATGCATGGTACTAGGACACAGTGGCTGTCATATCTTGCGATAAGGAATCAATCCTCACACCCCTGGTACTGACAGGGAAAGGGGTCCAAGAAATTCAAAATCCTGTAAAGGTGGTTGCACCTAAACCTCTAATTTTTCCCTTCAGACCTCAGTATCCAATCATCAATCTGAAGAAGGTCCCATGGAACTACGGGGACATTGAAAGCTCTACTTCAAAAACATTTCCATCCTGTCAAAGGATAATCCATTGTACCTGCCTTAGCGGGTGAATAAACCAGTTACCAAAGCAAAAAAAAAGGTGGCTGAAGAAATGATCAAAGAGTTCCTCAACAAAATGGGACACAATGAAATCAAGATAGTGCAAAGCTTGAAAGACGCACCTAAGCAAGTGTCTATCCTCGACCTGGTCTTATCATCAAAAGACCATCACAACATTCTAGTGAAGGTACTAGAGGAAGCCCATCTGCCACACACGGTAGACACAGAGAAATTCCGTCACGTGATAGAACACATTTTCAACAACAATGTGATATCCTTCACAGACGATGATATCCCGGCAGAGGGAACGAGCCACCATAAGTCCCTGCATATAGCCGTCATGTCCTCCGGATACGTGATCGGAGGAGTACTTATTGATGGAGGATATTCCCTCAACATTTGTCCATACGACATGTTGGAAATAATGAAGATCAATCCAAACTGGATCAAAGCCATTCACATGGTCATCCGGGCTTTCGATGGATCTTGTCGCCAGGCTATGGGGGAAATCGAGCTTCCCCTAGAAATCGGTCCACACACCTTTTACGTATCCTTTCAGGTGCTCAATATTGCCACTGGATACAATTTGCTATTGGGCAGACCATGGATCCACATGGCAGGGGCAGTGCCATCCACATTTCATCAGCAACTTAAGTACATCATCAACGACAGCCTCATCACGGTCAATGCTGAACCAGAATACCCTACCTACATACATGGGGACATGTCAGTGATTAGCCTAGACGCAGGGATTGAGCCTGCAAGTTTTCAAGCTTTCGAGGTGAGCGATACTCATTACCTACTAATTGGGGCACCAGCCCTAAAGCCTAAAGTGTCCACTGAAGTCATTACCGTAGGCCAAGAAATGGTATATTCGGGTTTCCAACCTGGAGAAGGGTATCAAGATGCCAATCTAAATCCCAAGTCAGATGGGAAGAGCAGGACTGGGATATTAATCCGGGTCAAACCACCGGAATCCACACAAACATCCCAAGGCTCATGCCTCCACGATTCTGCTCCCAAACCTCACAAATGGCAGATGGGTGAAACCTACAAGCAAGATCCCTACGGTGGTATCAGCCATGTTATTTCCTCCAATCATACCTGTCCATGAAATAAAAGCCCTCAAACCTGAGGCCAAGCAGCGAAAAGAGAAAAGAAAATATCATGTACGAAGGACGAGACCCATTCGCTAACGTGAGAGTCATTCTCAACTATGAGGGTATGAATGACGAACTCCCCGATAGTGACGACGACCATGTCCAAATTCCTCACATCAAGAAGAACAATCCACGGAAAAGCCTCGACCCTATTCTCAAGGATGTCTCGGTCATCATCCAGGACGAGGCGGGCGAGCACAATTCCTTGATTCTCCCAATTCATAAGAATCTGACACTGGACAATTGGAGCAATGTCCCTTGCCTAAGTCGAAAAGGGTAAAGGGGTAGAGAGTACATCCGCCTTTAATCATGCTTTCATTTACTGCTTACTTTTGATTGCACAGCTAGAGCAGTAACTTTTTATCATGCTTTGCAAATGCCATGTATATTTAAGCAGTTATATATATTAATGAAAGTATTTTTGTTTTCAGGACCCAAGCATTGGATGTGTGTGTCTCTGCTGATGAGATGCCAACATGTCAAAATGACTTCGACATGGATGGAGAATTGAACGTCGACTTGATGGATATTGAACAAGAGGAGGAAGATGACTATAAGGTGCCAGAGGAGATAAAGGAATGGGTCGAAGACAAACCCAAACCAAACCTCGACCAAACCTCCACCATCAACATAGGAACCTCCGAAAACATCAAAGAAATCCAAATAGGCTCAGACCTCACACCAAATCAAAAAGTCGACCTGATCAAAATCCTAAAACAGTACCAGGATGTGTTTGCATGGTCACATGAAGACATGATCGGTCTATCCGCAGACATTGTCATCCATCGAATGCCCATCAAAGAAGGGTTCAAACCAGTCAAACAAAAGCTCAGGCGATTGAAACCTGAGTGGAGTCTCAAAGTCAAAGAGGAAATCATTAAGCAATTCAAAGTCGGGATCATTATGGTGTCAACATACCCCGAATGGCTATCAAACATAGTCCCCGTACCTAAACCGGGAGGGAAGGTGCGAGCATACGTGGAATACCTGGGATTTGAACAAAGCTTGCCTCAAGGACAACTTCCCGGTACCTTTCATCCACATCCTGATTGATAATACTGCGCAGTATAGCATGTATTCCTTTGTGGATTGCTTTGCTGATTACCATTAAATCATGGTTGCTGAGGAAGACAAGGAGAAAACAGCCTTTATCACTCCCTGGGGAACTTTCTGCGACTATCCTTCGGCCTCATCAATGCCGGAGCAACATATCAGCGAGCCATGATGGCCATCTTTCATGATATGATGCACAAAGAAATCGAAGTCTATGTTGACGACATCATCATCAAATGTGCTGTTCAACAGGTTACGTAAGTACAACTTAGACCATCTCAGAGGGAGAATGATCATCCCAGAGGGAGAATGATCACATAGACCATCTCAGGAAGCTGTTCAATAGGTTACGTAAGTACAACTTCAAGCTAAATCCCGCCAAATATGTTTTTGGCGTCAAAGCAGGCAAACTGTTAAGATTCCTGGTGAGCAATCGGGGCATTGAGCTAGACCCCGCCAAGATCAAAGCCATCACGGAAATGCCCGTACCTCGTACAGAGAAGGAGATACGGGCATTTCCGTGAGCAGATTCATTTCTCAGCTCAACGCAACCTGTGAGCCCATCTTCAAGCTGTTAAGGAAGAATTCCTCCACCGCGTGGAATGAGGATTGTCAACAACCCTTCCTTGCCATCAAGAAATAGCTGACTGAAGCTCCTGTTCTGATACCCCCAAGGGAGGGAGTCTCTTTGTTCATGTACCTGTCCGTTAATACCAATGCAATGGGCTGCATGTTAGGACAGAAGGATGATAGTAGCAAGGAAAGAGCTATCTACTACATCAGTAAAAGATTCAGCAGCGGTGAGCAAAAATACACCCTGATCGAAAAGACATGTTGTGCATTAGCATGGGCCGCCATGAGGTTGCAACACTATTTGCATGGCAGTTAATCCTACAGCAATTCGACATTGTCTACATGACTCAGAAGTCAATCAAGGGTCAAGGCATTGCAGATCAATTAGCAGAAGCACCTTCAGGAGGGTCGATCCCCTGGAGACATATTTCCCAGACGATGGGATCATGACAATCCAAAAACTCTAGTAGGAGAATACAGTCCAACCATGAAAAATGTATTTCGACGGAGCGGTAAACATAGAAGGTGCTGGAGCTGGGGCAGTCCTCATCTCTGGTATAGGTGATCAATATCATGTGGCTACCTAAACTTTAATTTGGTAACACCAACAACACGGCCGAGTATGAAGGCTGTATCATGGGGTTGAAGCTAGCCCAATCCATGTCTATCAAACACTTACTCGTCTTCAGAGATTCCGAGATGGTCATCAGACAGACTACCGGCGCGTATCTCACCAAAGAACTGCATTTGCTGCCCTACCATCGGCAAGTCCTCAAAATATCTCGGGAATTCGAAGTAATAACCTTCGTTCACATTCCTCGGGGTCGGAATGACTTCGCTGATGCATTAGCAACGTTGGATTCATTAATCCGCATGTCCGATAGGAGTGGATTTCCCAACATTCAGTTCACAATTTAGAAAGCCCCGACATATGAGAATTATGTGGGAGACGTATCAGATGAAATACCTCCTGTCCAGCAGCCTTGGTTTCAAAACATCAAGGAATATCTCCGTGATGGATCCACACCCGCTGGTGCAAGCCAATCAGAGCGGAAACGGATTCTCAGAATGGCCATGAAGTTCTATATGAGCGGAGAAGCACTTTATAAAAGGGATGCTGGAATAGGCCTGTTAAGATGCCTCGACAAGGAGCAAGCCCAAAGTCTAATGGATGAAGTCCATGGCGGAGTATGTGGTCCACACATGAGCGGTCATCTGCTGGCCAAGAATATAATCAGAACAGGACATTACTAGATCTCGCTCAAAGCTAATTGTGATGATCATGTCAAGAGATGCTTTCAATGCCAAATACATGGAAATGCCATTTACGCTCCTCTAAATGAGCTGCATAACTTGAGTTCACCATGGCCTTTCTCCATATGGGGAATGGATGTAATAGGTCCAGTGGAACCCAAAGCCAACAATGGTCATCCATTCATCTTCACCATGATCGATTACTTCACCAAATGGGTTAAAGCAGTCTCTTTTCCCAAAGTCACAAAAGAGGTCATCATCAGTTTCATCAGAAACAATATAGTCTATCGATATGGACAACCAGAGGTGATCGTATTAGACAACGCCAAGAACCTGAACAATCAAATGATGATGGATCTATGCAGTAAGTTCCACATCAAGCATCTCAATTCCATCATCTATCGGCCCAAGATGAACGGCGCTGTCTAAGCTGCCAACAAAAACATCAAGAAGATCATGCAGAAAATGTCTGCCAATCACAAGGATTGGCCTGACCTACTGCCTCTAACCCTGTTAGCATACAGAACTTCAATGCGCACCTCTACTGGGCCTACCCCTTATTCGTTGGTCTATAGAATGGAGGCAGTCCTTCCCATAGAAGTAGAGATGGAATCTTTACGAGTGCTGATCGACGCTCAAATAGATGAAGATCAATGGTTGCAAGACCGGTATCATCAGCTGTCTCTAATAGATGAAAAGAGAGCTACGGCCATTTTCCACAGACAGTTATACCAGCAAAGGATCGCCAGATCCTACAACAAGAAGGTCCGAATCCGAAAATTCAAAGAAAACGACTTGGTGCTAAAGAAAATCCTCGCCAATCAGGATGAAGCCAAAGGAAATATTGCCCCAAACTGGGAAAGGCCCTTTCATTGTCAAAGAAGTGTTGACTGGGGGAGCTATCAAACTACAAGAGATGGATGGGACCGAATTTCCCCAACTCATTAATTCAGGCACCGTGAAAAGGTACTACGTCTGAAGCACATGCATACCCGCATTCGGGTCCTACAAATCAAATCAGGTTCGGTTTTTCACCAGAAAACCGAAACTACGAATGACCTGATCTCCCTCAACCCGGGAGTACGTAGGCAGCCATCTATGGTGCGGTCGAACTAAACTAAAATTTTTTCAAAAAATCCAAAAATCAAAAACATCAAAGCATCTCGACACTAGCCGGAACTACGGATGACTTGATCTCCCTCAACCCGGGAGTACGTAGGCAGCCATTTCTGATGCGGTCAAACCAAATGAAAATTCAAACACTCATTAAACCAGACTCAAAATCCAAGATAAACTCTTTTCAAACCTCTCCAACCAAGCTAGATAGAACTACGAATGACCTGATCTCCCTCAACTCAGGAGTACGTAGGCAGCCACCTATGGCGCTGTTTGACCTTCAAGAAAAACAAAAAAATAAAGGACCAGTTCTAAGACACCAAAGACAAATAGAAGCTAAAATCTATCAAACTACATTGGTCAACAGGCCCATATGAGATACTCCCTGATATCTCAACTGTTAGTCCATCAAGGAGAAGCTCAAGATACATCAACAACTGCGAGTTATGAAAGAAGTGGTAATCACTCAGCAATGACAATACATCTCCAGTCAGGGAAGTGCATCAAAAATATATTTCTCTGATATATAAAACTGTTTGATATATACATAATGCCCTGTACATGACAAAAATGGCTGATCTAGTCTATGCAAGAAAAATAAAGCTAGTCTATGGACCCAAGGACAAGCGGGTCAGCAATGCCAGCATGACATCTCTCTCTGAAGATGGTGGAGCAGCCGTAAGTGCAGTCCACTCAGCCTCCATACGGCTCAGAATATCCACAGTCATCTGCAAGGTGGCACTGTGGTAATCAATACATGCACTCATCTCGGTGACCAAACCATGGGTGTAAGATCGAAGAGCAGTACTATCAGCAATGTGGAAATCACGAGAAGCTATAGTCTCATCCCTATCCGCAAAAGCTGCGTCTCGAGCAATCAAAGTCTCCTCGATCTCAACATATGCTGCATCCCTAGCCGAGCGAACCTCGTCTTGCTCTACAACTACAGTATCCAGAGCAGAGCGGAGCTCGTCCCGCTCAGTCAATCCATCATCCAAAGCAGCCCTGAGACCATCCCTCTCAGCAAAAGCTAAATCTCTGCCAGACAAGGCAGCCAACATCTGTGCTCTAGACGAGTCTCGCTCAAAGGTCATCCTGAATAGTGAGTCTGCTAAAGCCGGATTTGTCCCCATAGGAATGGTCAGGGAATCGCTAACCAGAGCAGTGGTCAAACCCGTGAACAGCTCATCCTCGGTAGGAGAATCTGGATCCTCCATGGGCTCCTCCTCGTCAGAGACCACTACTAGGAGATGAAGAAGCCTCTACTACCACTCCTATCTCTACCTCCAACCACGCAGAATACTCTGGAGAACAGCCCAGATGGCTACTGGAGAAATCAGCTCTCTCCCGATGTGTCCAACCCTCATATACTCTGACCAAGTCAGCGGATGACATAGAAGAAGCCGACATCCTCTGATCAGCAGACCCCTCGAAATGGTGCAAACTCTGCAGCTGATCAAACTGGCACATGACTGCCAAAGGATGATAGGTAGTCACTCCTCTCAAACCCGCTAGGGGCAAATAATCCAGGCCAGATGCATGAGTGATAAAGCTATATGGGGATGCTAGCCCTGAGCATGGCAAGATCATAAATGGATGGTCAATATCTGACAGAAATGTCGACCAAGGCTCTACATCAATGCACTCCGCAGGCTAAAAAGAGAAAGCTTTGGATGTCTCGTGAGTAAAGCAAAAACCCCTAGGCCTGAAGGATCCAATCGGTCGTATATGGGACATCAGCCATATATACAGCAAGATCGAGCTGCCCCTAAAAAACCCCTCTGGATGGGTACTACAATACATGGCGGATCTAAATATCTCAGCTAATATCATCGGGATAATGGTGCTACCCTGTCTAAGGGCTCTAACCACTACTATCAATCCCACATCTAGATGATCCAATTTCAACGGAATGTAGACATACGCCACAACACACATCAGCAGGATATCTATCCTGGCAGCATGCCATGCCTCTGTCGAACAGACAAAATCTCTGACGTGGCGATCATAGCTATCAAGCTCGCCAAAGCGCTCAATCAAGAAGTCCATAGAGATCACGTGCCCCGAAACAATCTCATCCATGACTACACTCTGACGGAGACCGGACAGCTTGATAAGCGACCTCCTCATATCACTAATTGCCGTTCGAGCGCACGACAACTCTAAACCCAAGCCAGTAAATCTCTGGTACTCCTCCAAAGTCGGCATCAGCTCACACCGTCTGAATCGGAACACCTGCCTATCGATAATCCAGTAGGGTAGAAGGCCCTCAACAAATCTGACTGGAATCCAAAAATCCGCAAGGGCCAATAAATGCCCCAGCATCTGGTCCACAGTCCCCCTAGCAGGAAAGGATAAATTATCATACCAGGATCTCAATGATGCTGCCACCGCAGATGGGGGTAAATGCTCAATACGGCTGACTGCAGATGATGTTATCTGTAGCACCGTACCACAAGATCGTCTAGAGGTCAAGTCAAACCGCAACTGTCTGAACGCATACACATGAAAATATACATGCACGAGGACAGTAATATAAACATGATGCAGAAGATAAGATATAGCAGAAATATCTACAACGAGCTATCTACTACATACAACATCCCTGAATCCTGATACAAAATGAAAGGAAGAATACAGGGAAAATGGGGCACCACCACCCAACTAATACAAGTGGTCTATCAAAATTATGGCATAACCGCCAACTAGCCAAAACAGTGGCTAACCAAAAAGTATAGCTCCAATAGCTATCAGAGGAAGTCGATGACATCAATGTCAAAATGATCGACCTGCTCCATTTTCTCGGTGGATACAAAATCGTTGCTATTAGGCATGTCTGGGAGGTACAAGGAAGGATCTGCCCCTGCAAAATTGCTGCTAAATGGACCTGAAGAGGGACCTGCTCCAGAGCTGGACGGGCCAAAAGAAGATGCCTCTGACGGATCTCGGCCAAGATGCCTGATATAGAAACGAGCCTGCTCCAACTCCCTGGTCAGATCTGCTATCTGGTCTGCATGAGTTGGCTCCCTGAGACAACAAGCTATCCAATCCATCATCATCACGGATCCTAGCACCATGTCTGCCATAAACTAGGTAGCCTGAGTCTGAGCTCCAATAGTACGAGAGCTCCACCATCTGCCGAATGCCTCCTGGCTGTACGGACCCTCTGATAGGGTGAAGCCATCAATGCCCTCCAAAGGGATGTCTGTCAATGGCACAGTCAATGGCCAATGATACCAAACTGAAGGAACAATGTGAATGCGAATATCTCCCGTAATGCTCCTAATGGCACGCTCTCCAAGATAGAGCTCCCAGCCTTTTGTCGTCAATAAAGGTACCCTGCGGGTCGACAACTCAAACTTCCGGCTAGTAGGGACACCTCCCTCGAATCCGACGGTCAAGTGCTCGGATGCTGTACAGCGCCCAGGTGATCGAACCCGCCGTCAAAAGCTCTAACTGCAAACGGGCATGATTGAATTCCTCAGCAACAGGGACCTCCGTCAAAGTGGAGTGGTGCCATCTCCGTCCTCGAGGATAGGTCTCCAGACCTAATGCAGTAGCGGCCCATAGGCAAGGAAGCCTCTCAAATGCCCAAAGCTGACCATGCAAATATCAAAAGTCCTCAGTGATCAAAACTGACAAAAATGTTAAAATCAAAAAGGTACATAAAGATGTACTCACCAGCAAAAATGGGTAAAATCCTAACCAAGCCTCCGTCACACCTTTCGAAAGCATGCGCATGCCCCGGAGAAAATAGGCAAAGGTATAGAAGCCCCAATCATAGTCACTGAGACGCTCTACATGTCGAGTGGCGCTGATCAAAGCGAAGGACACAGTAGACGAGTTGTCCGCCACAAAACAACCCCTGATAATCGACAAAACTAATCGCCTCAGAATGCGATCTCTAGCCCTCTGGTCATCAGGCGGAGGCAACTGTAAAGTCCCATCTTGGGCATCTATACTCAAGGGACCAGATCGAACTGCCCGACCCTTGAATGTCGTCGGGACTCCCAGCAGGGATCGAACGATAGCGGGCGAAATGTCAGTCATGACAAGCACTGACTCGCCCTCAAACTCAATGCCGGTGATAAATCTTTAGTTTATAGGAGTCATCACCACCTCAATCCAGCAAATGAAGGGACCGAGTCTGGTGGAACTAGCGCTCAGACAAAGCCTTCATATACCCCCAGGGGCAACGACGGGGAAGGATTGAGAAAAAGGCCTGAAATTCCCAACCATCTATAATATCCCTGTAATCCTCATGCAAAGTGTGATACAGGGAGTTCACGCTAAACCAGTTCCCTTGAGGCTGCGTAAAGCCAGGAACCTGCATCAAAAACCAACCCAAGTCAAAAACCTGTGCCCCAAGAATGGAAAAAAGGAAGAAAAGAATCTAGAGAGAAGAAAGACTCAAGTCGCCCAGCAGCTCCTGAGTAGGCACAGTAATGCCTGGGACCTCCGCACGTGAAACCTGAGCGGGAGCAAGAACGACAAATGAAGCCTCCTCATCATCAATATCCAGTGGTTGCTCGTCCTGTGCTGGATGAATCCTGCCCTCTACCAGTCTACGAGGAGTCCTAGCCGGACGTGGCTATGGCACATCAGAAGCCCTCTTACGTCTAACACCCGAGGAGACCCTACTGGAACTGCCGGGTCTATCACGATCCATCTACGACAACAAGTCTCCAAATCACCTCAGAAAGGGTGCAGTAAGCCTAAAACTTGTGGCTTATCATTTTCAATCAGTCCAACATTTATCTCTAGGTCCTAAGACATGCATGGGTCAATCAAAAATACCCAGTACAGTCAAAACTGCATGTTTTTAAAACCTAGAAACTCAATACATGCATATGTCAGTAAAAAACTCCCCACAGAGTCAAAAAATGCATGTTTTTCAATGCCTAAGATTTTGGAAAATTTTTGCCAGAGTATCATTTGTAAAATGGACTGTCCACATGCACACAGGCATGTCTAGGTGGCTATTCAGTAGCACACCTATCCAAAAATAGAAACAGCTCAAATTTATTGAAAAAAAAAAATCAAAAATCAACCTCACATGGTAGCCAAATTACCATGAACATTTTTAGTTGAAAATCCAGGCTCACTAGGCCTCAGAAAGGATGATTAAACTGACCAAAAAGTGGAAAATAGCACTGTCTCAGAACCTAAATTTTCTTACATCCAAACATGCATTACAGTAAGATATGCATACATATGTAGATAGAAAATTTTTTACAGGCCATATAGACATACATTTTTCATACATTGCGTTTGAAAGCACCCTAGGCGGTTCGCATGCTTTTAACGATCAAAAACTGCGAAAAAAGCATGTAAAACGTTACCTGCGCTGCGCTAAACGCGTAGAAACTAACGAAATCAGAATCCGACTGCCAGAACTCCATAGATCTAAAAAAGAAGATCGAAAATCCTTTTACTGCTCAAACGGGAAACTTGCAAAATGAAAATCCTGTAGCACATTAAATAAGTCAGGTAGCTGCACCTCCACCTGCGGCTACCGCACCTCCACCTGCGGCAGCCCAGGTGGGTCCCACTCCCCCCGGGCCCGATTCAATTCGAGTCAAAACGAAGTTTAAACGGGCTGCCGAGTCAAATCTGAAGAGAAATCGTTACGCGATTAAGCGGTCTAGCCAAAAATCCTGCGTTTAAGCAGCATAATCCTGACGGAAAGAGAAATTCCCCCAAGACCCTTGGTATTCATCCCGGAGCCATGTCCGGGGATCAACAAATCAAACTGCAAAAAAACTGAGCAAGAATTGCGCAAAACTGTCGAAAACTGTCATTTTTCGAAGTTCGGGTACTGACCGAAGCAGTTTCAGCTGTTGGCTCAGCCCCAGCGAAGTTCGGGTACCGACCGAAGCTGTTTCAGCCGTTAGCTCAGCCCTAGCAAGGTTTGAATATCGACCGAAGCAATTTCAGCCGTTGGCTCAGCCCCAGCGAGGTTCGGGTACTGACTGAAGCAGTTCCAGCCATTGGCTCACCCCCAGCGAAGTTCGGGTTCTGACCGAAACAGTTTCAGCGATTGGCTCAGCCCCAACGAGGTTCAGATACTGACCGATAACAGTTCAACCGTTGGCTCAGCCCCAGCGAAGTTCGATTACAGATCGAAATCCAGTCTAACCATTGGTTCAACCCTAATGACGCTTCAACTGTCGGCTCAACCCCAGCCAAGCAACAGAAGGGATCCGATGGCGGAAGCAATTATCATAATCCATCACAAATGATGGAATCTGTTATACACATCCTCAAAGAGATCATTGAGGTAGTATTAGCCATATCAACCTCAATCAGAATCTACAAAGCTATCGCGGAGAACGTCATTCCCAGCAGATCCAGACGAGGACAATCTGTGATAGCTCATGTTCGACAACCTCATCCTCATCAGAGGCAAATAAGTTATTGTGAATGATGTCATCCCCAGCAGGAAATGATAAAATTAGTTCGCAGTAACTTCCCAACAAACATCAATGGTTGTACATGACAATGTTATCCCCAACAGATTAATAATGTAAGCAGCTAACAGAAGCCCCATTCCACTCAAAGACGCCCAGCCTTCGAAGCAGCTCTGGCACTTTTTATTTCCAGTGTCTACTAATCTTTATCCTGTTCATTCCATTACATTGCATGGACATGATAAAGAGGGACATCTGTAGACACTCGAAATTTTTCTTGCCCCAATACTAACACTATAGGAAGGCCAAACCGTCAATCAACTCAAATCTGGCCACCAATGCCGGTCCTTCAATTCAAAATCCGATCCCTAATATCAGGTAAACCTAAATCCGATCCCCAATATCGGTAAACCTAAATCCGATCCCCAATATCGATACTCCAGCCAAATTCGATCACCAATATCGGTACTCAAACCAGCTCCAATAGTCAATCGGACCGTCTATCCAGCTCCAATCTCTAATCGGACCGTTAAACAAGCTCCGATAGTCAATAGGACCGTCAATCCAGCTCCGATCTCCAATCGGACCGTCAATCCAGCTCCGATCTCCAATCGGACCGTCAAACCAGCTCAGATAGTCAATCGGACCGTTAATCCAGCTCTAATCTCCAGTCGAACCGTTAATCCAGCTCTGATAGTTAATCGGACTGTCAATCCAGCTCCGATCTCTAATCGGACTGTCAATCCAGCTCCGATCTCTAATCGGATCGTCAATCCAGCTTCGATCTCCAATCGACCGACAATCCAGCTTCGATCTCAACTTGGGTAGTCAAGTCAACCTCAACATCAACTTAAGACATGTTAAATCATCCCCGATCTTAGCCCGGGAAGTACAGATCAGCTCCGGCGTCAATCCGGGAAGTGCAGCTCAGCCTCAGAGACAACCCTGGGAAGCCAGACCCATCAAAGGCCGTGTCGACATAACAGGCAACCCTGGGAGGGGAAAAACGGTCATTTTATCCAACTCTCAACCGATTCGGTCAAACTCAATCCGAATTGATGCCATCGAAGACAGAACGAACCGTAATAACGATCCCGAGTGCCACCAACGCATGATAGCTCAACGAACAAACTGCGGGGAATCGAAGACCTGGTTATGAACCCGTCTTCTGGGACCCGAAAAATGTTTTATCCCATGTCATTGTGACACTCTCTACGAGGGCTTTTCGAAAAGGTATCGCACGCCTCAAACGGACGCTCCGATTAAAAATTTGAAAGTTCCGACTACGACCGCGCGTTATCCGGAGTGCACGTACTTTGAGACGACAGAACCCGACACGCGGGCCCCACCAGGGGAGCTGCACCTCTACCTGCGGCAGTCGCAGGTAGAGCTAGGGCTCCCTGGCCTATAAATCAACGTACACCCCCCTTCATTTTCAAGAATTCTGAAATACAGCGAAGCTCTGCCAGTTCAATTTCTCGACTTTTACACCTCTTTTAAACTCAAATATTTTCACTCTAACACGTAGATATACCCATATACTACCACATATCAGAAAATAACCGGTAGATTTAGACGTTTAAAGCCTGCGATTTGGCAAAAAGCCCGTATTGCAGTCCATTGTAAGTATTTTTATGATCAGAAAGCCAATACTACTATTTTGCACTGTTTTCCACTTACACACGAAGTTTCATCTTCTAAATATGCCCGGAACTTAGTTCCGTGGCCGTTTTCGTCAAAATTTAGTACATTTCTGTACATAAACTCAATTCTTTGCATTTCTACAACTCGGATTTACGATCCGTTAGCTCTAACATCTTCAATGCACTAGCACACACGTTTTGGCAACTTCGCCGGACTGGGTTATCTTCCCAGTCCGGGTTCGGCCCTTTTTGTATATATTTAACTGTATATATACTAACATTTCAATTCTGTCAAGTCCAGATGTCAAATCCGTGGTAGTTTACCGCTTCTATATATATTTACGCATATATAAGCGACTTTCACCATCACTCGTACTCGTATCAATCTTGGTTGACAACATTTCTATCAATATATATATATATATATATATATATATATATATTTTCAGTCCGGCCTGGATTACTTCGTGGCCATTTTAGTGTTTTTGCACTTTTCGCCATACTGGGTGCTCTCTCGAGTCACTGGTTGACTACATTTCTGTTAATATATATATATATATATATATATATATATATCAATTCAGTCCGGGCACAGGTGTGAAAACTCATCGCCCTTTTTACTGCTTTTGCACACTTCGCCATACTGGGTGCTCTTCCCAGTCACTAGTTGACTACTTTTCTATCAATTTCAATTCTAGTACGGGCACCGGCGTGAAAACCCATCTCCCTTTTTACTGTTTTTCTATATATATATATATATATATATATATATTTTATTTCTGTCACAGCCTGGATTATTTCGTGGCTATTTACAGTTTTTTATAAATATATATATATATATATATATATATTTCAATTCTAGTCCGGGCTTGCGAGTGAAAATCCATCTCCCTTTTACAGCTTATATATATATAATTTTATATATATATATATATATATATATATTGTTTTACTCAATTTATTCAACTGCTGCATCTAACATTCATTTGTATATGAATTTGCACGGACATATCTGCGGGCGGACTAGATTTATCCAAATCTCGCCAATTCTAGCTTTCAACGGTTCAAAACCTCCAGACCGAACCGGGAAACTAAAATGGCTGAGATTTCCTTAAATCTAGCTTTCTTTCTAGTTTCAGCTTCAAAAGCAACCTTGTGTCCCTTAGATCGCTATCTAGTGGGAACGAGACGCTTTGGCCGTGCAGAACGAGATTTATTGAATGAATCCTCGGTTCTGGCAATTTTGGGATATTTATCTATTTCTGTACAAATTTGAACTGTGCAGGTTTGGGCTACTCTTATGTGAGCCTAGGAATCATGGGATTCACGATCACCTCGATCGGGATCTGATTCCCATGATGGACAAACTCCGATTTACATATGGATTTAAGGTCTCATCATAGTGAAAATGTGGATTGTTGTATCAGCGTCCCTCCGATGGCTCTCATGCCCATGAGGCGACTGACACGTGTATTTATTTTCATGGTTGGTCATGCATCACCTCACCATTCACATGCAGCCTTAAGGCTATAAATATAAAATTTGAAAGTATCAAAAGGCTTCAATTCCTATGTCAGCGTAGGGGTTTGAGAAACAGCTTTCAAAACATCACTTTCAATTCAATCAAAAGAAAAGCTTTTCAAAGAAAAAATCAAAATTAGATTGATTTTCAAATCAAATCAAACCCTTCGTATATAGGTTCAACAAAGCAAAGCACTACTTTCAATCAATCAAGTCAATAGGCCTAATTTTCAAACAACATTCACTCACCCATTCCAGTTTTAAAGGGAAATATTGAAAAGATTTGGTACCGTGTTTACACGGAAGTCGTGGGGTGCCTAACACCTTCCTCACACTTAACCAAGTCCCCGAACTCAAAACTCCAAATTTAAAGGTCAAGTTTCGACAGTGTCTAGCAATTGGGCCTCTTTTCAAATCAAACTCGGTTGAGTTGGTACAACCATTTTCAAATCTACCAACTGGCGACTCTGTTAAAACGTTCAAATCGTCGACATAAACACATGTTGGCCTCTTTCCTAAAAAACCCTTCAAAACTTTTTTCCTAAATAAAAAGAATAAGGGTAGAGAGAACTTAGGAAGATCGATTTGAGGAAACCTCGGGTTATGAACCGACCCGCGGGATTCTTAAATTTTTCAACGTCGACAGTATGTAAGTTATTTTTCTCAAATATTAAATTAATCGTAAATCACACTTTATGCATAATTTTTTATAATAAAAAAACGACAAATGTTTGATGCCCAAAAAATTTAAAAGCAAAAAAAAAACTTTATTTACAAGACATTCAACCAAAAAATTGAATTTTACTATTCATATAAAACATTAAACCAAAAAAGTATGTTAAAGTTATTTTTCTCAAATATTAAATGTTAGTGCCATGCATGTTTTGAATTTGATGATGATATGTGGAAATAATGTATATTTGTAACTAGTAACTTTTGTACAGTCCTTGTAATGAAATTAGTGTAAAAAGACTTAGTTTCTAGAGATCAAATTTGTTAAGTTGATCTATGTCGTAAAGTGAGTCTGATGTATTGACCTTAGGTAAAAAGTTCATCATAGAGCAAATAGTTGAAGGTCGTAGAGTATATTGATCGTAAACTTCATCGCAAAATAGTTTTGAAGATCGTAGGGTCTGTTGAAGATCGTAGAACTTGTTGATCGTAGAGTTACAACTACCTGTACTCTAAGTCTGCAGAATTGCAAGTCATTTCTTAGAACTCTTAGAGTACAAGCAATGATCAGATGATTAATTAGAGCAAAGCTGGAGATCATCAAGCTAAGAAGTGACAAAGACTTAGTCTTTCAAGACTAAGAAGAAGCATCGTAGAGTGCATTGAAGATAAGTGTAAAATGTAGAGTTTGCCTAACCAGATACTCTACGACTGGACATTCAACTCTACGATTAGGAAAATCATAGAGTGCATCAGTTCTGACATGGACTGACAATGTCGTTCGTCGTAGAGTGAAGATGTAACGCTCCCAAATCCTCGTACTCGCTACAATGGATTTGGTGCATCACGATACACATCTTCCATACTATACTATCAATATTTTTATTGATTTAACCGGTATATTTAGACATTATATCACATACATTGTGCATCCCTAGATCGCAACTGTGACGCTCCCAAATCTAGGTACTTGAAACCCGTACTTGGTGCAACACGATAACATACATTCAAACTACTAATTTATAAATAACTGTAATTATTACATCAGAGTTCTCTATTCCCAGGTACGAAGACCTTTAAATGTTGCATTACATGATAGATATTATTTTTATATCACAAAAGTCTATCTATTACATATAACCAATCTTCAATTACTTATTGAGCTTGCCCTTGCCCTTGTCCTTTCCGGACCCTTTTACTCGATCATTCTTAACTGAAAGAATTTATATTCAAAGCAAGAATGAGCAATCAATTGCTTAGCAAGTAATAACAATTAGTAAACAACATATGCAAGAAATAAAAGCTTTCTTTAAGATATGCTTTGACAGTGCACAAAACTGTAAAGCAACTGAAACATTTATCATGATTCGTTTGCATTTTGAAACGACATATTGACTTTGAAGCTGAAAGGTCACAAGACAATGAACTTTATTTTTAATTTTCTGAAAAGGTTTCAACAAAACTTCATCTATAAATCGTCTTGACTTACGGGCACGGTGGATGATCAACCCGTTATGCCCTATGTTGATCAACACTAGCTTATACAACATGACTATCATTCGGCGCAATAAAAACTTTCCCAATTCAGGGATGTTCATTCTTAGTCTGGAGTCCAAACCAAAACAATTTAGTCGACAACTCCATCTATTCAACAATAATATTTCAAGACTTAATGTAAAAGCAATGAAATATTTTAAATCTGTGTCTAGCCAAATCAAATGGCTTAGACTGCTTCTAATCAGTTTATGCATACTGAAATTCAATAAGTACGCATCATAGCATTTCATATCAAAGATTTTGATAAATAACATACAATCTCTCCTTCAATATATAAGTTGAACGGAGTTTAAGATACTTGAACGAAGTTAGGAAGCTTGCTCACATATAAACCTATTGCACAATGTAAGTGTATAGGTTCAGATACTTGCCTTATTTGTAGTTTAACTTCGATTCACGTACCCTATACAATATATACATGTATAAATACACATTAGCCATCTATTCCCATTCAAGTTTAGTTATATTTTCAAAATGAAACTCAAATCATATACGCTTGATGTACACATAAACCAAATAGCTACGTATACTAGGTGCACATATATTGCCATATATTCAACGCATACTCAGTCCACATATTCCACGTTTGTTGTTTCTTTCGTTTTCTTTTATTTTGAAAGTTCTATTTAGAAATTTCTTTCCGAATATTTTGAAATCATAGTTCTACATAGTCATTATTTTGTTTAAACAATCAAACTATTATTCTAAGCATGTATTGCATCTTAAGATACTCATATACACAATTAAAACAACTTGACCATTATGCAGTGCGGCACGACCGCGCTACACCCTAATCAGCCCAAAAGTGAGAATTTTCTCAATCTAATTACTTTGCAACGTGCTAAACTTATTCAACACATCATATAACATGTAAACCCATATTTTGAAAGCTTAGAAACAGCCTAGGACATTGCATTCTATAGTTCTATCATTTCTTTTGAAATTCCTTTTCAAAATAAACTTAACAAGTACATTTCACATAAAACTGGCCATTATAGCCTTTGACCATTACGTTATTGCTAAATAGACTTCATTACACATGCTCAACCTTTATTGGAATGCATCTAGTCCATTTACACAAAAACCATAAAGCTTTTCTTTTGAAAATTCAAACTAAATCATGCTAACATGGTTCATCTCATGCATGGTTACCTTAATCATCATATCAAACCCAATTTCATGCATATAGGACTGTATTACACATGCCTAGTAGTTCAGATTACACAAAAACATTTTAATTTTTCTGGGGACCAGCGTGGCCGCGCTGGTTTTGACCTGGGAAATGGTGCGGCCGCGCCACTTCGGGACAAACCAAAAAAAAAATTGAGGCTCTGTTTCTGCAGAACCTTATAATTCAAAACCCAAATCGCTTATAATCCTTCTTTGTTGCTATTCTCTGATTACAAAATACTAGAGACACGTTTCATTTTTGTTTTACATTATCACTTACCTCATACAGACTTTACATCAATTGAATTCTCCAATTTCATTTGATTTTCAAGAATTTGAATAGAGTTTTACATTTGCAATTTAGCAAACAATACGTGGGCATTAATCTAGGGGTCTAGTTTTCATAGCATGCTCAGTTCACATGAATCCAGATTTCATTTGAAATCATAATTCAACAATCACAGTCAACCAATCATACCAAATCCTTATCATACATGTCATAGCACAATTATCAATTTATAGAGAAAATTACCTTTCAAGCTATAAGTTTTCTGTTTAGTTAACTTGAATTCCTCTTAGCTGATAGCACTTTGAACCGACTGCTCTTCCAATTTCTACTTGCTTAATCCATCATATTGCAATTACAGAGTTTCTTTATTTTTCTATATTTGTGAGAATCTGAATTGTATACACAAAGGTTTGGGTTGCTTGGGAAAGAACTGTAATTGAAGGGTAATGTTCTGATTTTATAAAGAGTGTATACTTGCTTATCACGAATTATTCTTACTCCTTACAAACCTAGGTTAGCTGAGTTAGGAACCTAAGTTTACTGTTAGCTGTCAGCTCTGCTTGTTTTGTAATCTGATTTCTTGCTCAATACATATGTATGTATATATTATATTTACTAATACATAACTCATTTGTTCCTACAATACTAACATTACATATCACATTACATATATTTTATATACAATACATAATACATCATATACTTTTATTACATAACCCTTTGTACATATCGCGTAATGATACATTACGCGTATATGTAATCCAATATTTCTAAAAATTGGATAATAAATTATTTGGAAATAATTACAAAAATTATTTCAATAATTATGGAATAATTTCATAATTATATTTTACCACTTTTTACGCGATAATTAATTATATTAAAATAATTAATATTCATTCTATTAAGTATTTTAATTCTTATATTTAGCATATACGACTTCATTTTGTATAATTAAATTTAATTACCTCCTTTCTATTTATAAATTCTTTCTAACAATTTATTTTTCATGTAGTAAATATATATTATTATATTCACCACATCACAAATATACACATATCACACCACGTATATTCACATAAGCAGTAATTTAGACTTGGCAAACGGGCCAGGTCAGGCCAGCCCAACGGTCCGGGCCGCCGACGGGTCGGGCCAAATTTAGCCCAAGTTTTTTTTGGTTAAAAATATGAGACTCGTGGCCCGGGTTGGGCTCACCCGCGGTTTGTTTTTTTTTTTCTTCGTAAAATTATGCTACATAATTTCTCAATTTAACGCAAAAATTTACATCAATTTAATACCGGAACCTGGGTGAATCAAATTTAGTTCATCACTAAATTCTGTTTGCTAGTATTTTTAGCTGTTTATGGATGAAAAGTTCAATGTTGACTTTAGAGTAGTTGATACTTGATATCATTAATTTCATTTTTTGCTGATATCTTTATTAGATAGTGACTTCTATACTACATATAAATATTGGCAGAAGTAGTTGTCTTAGAATTTACCCGGATGTTTTGTCTCATATTCCTTTCTTGCATATTTATTGTATTTGTGATTGTAGATTCATGTAAACCGTATCTTATGTTTTTCAGGCCCATGGAATAGACCATCCGGTCATTCCAACTTGAGACTATCTCTTTTTCCCTTTATTTGTGGATATTAATCGTGCAGTTGATTTCATTCACAGTAAGTAAATTATCTCTACATTCAAATCTTTAAACAATAGTTCATCAAGTGTAATAAAATGATTCGCATGAGTTTAGCATAAAATTGGTTTTTTTAAAAAATAACTCACGGGTCACGGGCCGGGCCAGGCCACCCGCGGGCCGAGTCATCACGGGCTGGGCCAAAATGGCTCAACTTTACTTAGGCTGCAAAAACGAAGCCCATGACTCATGTTTTTGCGGGTGGGTCGGGCTGGCCCGCTGACCCAGGCCTCTTTTTGTCAAGTCTAAGCAGTATAATACAATTAAATTATTAAAATAAAAATTTATTTAATTAAATTCCTATTTTAATAATTATTCAGAAATTCAAATTGTTACAACAACTTAGGTCTTACTCTTCTTACGTGATACCAACCTATAATTTTTACAGGAATTTTAGCCTTCCATCCTGTAGATTAATTCTGACCTTTATGGTCCTATCATTCTTTCTACCTGCAACATGTTAATGTTTTGCAAGAGCGATCATCAAATAATGCTCAGTAAGTTAAAAAAAAATAGAATCATAAGTACAAGTATAAATCTCAATCACTGAATGAACATTATAGATAACTTTAATAACTTTAAAATTGCAAATTCAAAAAGAATCTTAAGATTTCTAAAATATTCAGAATCAACAATGTAACATCATAGAACGTTCAACTTTGGACTTCAATGAATACGAAATTTCATCACATCATTATTTACAAGAATCTCAATATTTTAGAGAGCTAGCTGAGTGGTCGTAAGGACCGTGAACTTTTATACAATGTTCAACAATCACAAAGTCTGCGAACTCTACACAATATTTAACATTCACACAAACTGAAAAACTCTTCACTGATACTTTAGGTGATCATCCTATCGTACCCCATGTTATGTATAACAATCCTTTCACGCTTAAAGCATCCAGTCGGTTACCCGACATCCATATTCCCTTTATCAGGGTTGTTCATACTCAGGTTTAATTAATTTCACAGTAGAGTAGCCGAAATAAATGACATCCTCTTTACTTCCAATAAATTCATGAATATCAAGAACTTGCAAATCTAGAAATACTATTTAGTTTATAGAACTTACCCTACATTATGAGTTCATGAACTTGCTATAATAATATGAGTTCATGAACTCGTCGCAGTAATATGAGTTGAAGAACAAATCAGAAACTTACTATACTACTGTGGGTACAAGAACTTACCATACTAATATGAGTCACGAACCTACCATAATAGTATAGTTCAAGAACACACATATCTTCAAAACTCACAACTTAGCTTAATCATAAGAATTTGCATAATAAATTGTTTAATGAATAATAATTTCAACAACTGAGTCTAGCCGAATACAAATGACATCAACTCTTAAAATAATCTTCATGATCAACATATCGAGTAATTTGATATTAAATAACAAAATCAGATTTATATTTAGTAATAATTAAATAGATTAGTAATTAGCTTTTACATAGTACAAGTATGTACGTATACACATACGTATTCATAAAGCTAATTAGGAAGGAAAAAATTTCATACAGTTGTAGGGTTCGAATAAGCACATCCACAGAATTGGCGCCCCATATTTTGTATAGTCCAAGTTGTCTTTAACTGAGATAATTTTCTATAATAGCAGTATTTGGGATTATCGAAAACATTAGATTGGGTGGAAAGTGCAGGTTGTGTACGTTGAGTTGAGTGGAATGTGCTATTAAAGGTGGAATAACTTTGATTAAAACTAGGTTGCTGAGACATATTGAAGCAATAGAAGTCTGCTATTACTAAGAAGGAGAAGAACCAGTTGGGTGGAGATGAAAGAAACACCAGATAGATGCTATAAGTACGGAGGAGAAGGAGCAATTGATGCCAAATCTCCCGCCACATCTCAATCTTCGACCACCGCTTTTGCTATGCAGCAGTCAGACGTCAATTGATTTCTCTGAAAAATTGGGGTGACCACCTTACAAAAAATATTACTTGATAAAATATAATGATTAGTATAATTAGGATTACTCATTTATTTTAAATATAAAAATATTTATTTTTTATTTTTGTATATTTGTCAACATATATAAAATTTATCTCACTATGTACTAATCATCAAATCAAAATATGTAATATTATTTTGTCTTATCATATATTTATATAGATATTTTAAATTTTTATTTCAGACATAAAATTTCTGTTTGGCGGGAACGATTCCCCCTAAAATTGTAAAACTAACCATGATAATTTTTTGCATCAACTACACTGACACACGAGTTTTTTAAAGCCGAAGTAAAAACTAAATTCAACGCTGATCAAAAGTCCCGTGTGTTGTAACATATTTGCCAAACGATGTCGTGCCTTGTAATTTAATATCGCCCATTGATTCCTCCCTACAATGACGAGTCGGCACCATATCATTCAACTGACCAATGGTCTTGGCGCGTGGGGCAAATTCATGCTAACCGCATCCATTTTTTTAAGTAATTTTTTAATTTTTTTTAAGTTAATGGACTAAAAAATATATATATATGTCTAATGATTTTGGAACAGAGGGAGTATTGTGTTATTTATGTATGGTGTAAGGATATTGTGTTTGAATATATGTAAGAACTGTAAAGAGGATGAAAAAGAGGAGATTATAGAAAGACGAAACTGAGACAGATTAAAGCAAGGAAACATGGTATGTTGAGAGAGTTTGAGATGAAGTAGGTGACTTGATTTATGGGTTAAAGTCAGCATACATAAAAGGAGTTAGTTGTTGTTTTATGGGTTAAAGTATACAACTAAAATTTCTTTTGCCCTTTTTTTTTTTTTTTTTTTTTGGGGGGGGGGGGGGGGGGGGGGGAGGGGAACTTCAAAATGTACAGGTTTTTACTCGGTGGGTTTAGCCTTGTTTTAGGTTGGTGACATTGTTTTACCATAGATTCTTCATTTGGGCAGCAATGGTCTATTAAGATAACCTTTTTTGTTGTAAATCTAGAAGTCAACATTCTTACCACATGAAACATAATCACGGTTTTAGAGGAACTGGTCTTAGTTTTGAAGTTTAGGTGGGATTAGATTATATGTTTGTTTTTTCCCCCTTTTATATATATATATATATATATACACGATAAGAATCTTAGACTCATCCAACTAAAAGTTTACCTAAACTCACTCTCCTTTAGCGACGGACCGGGCGACAGTTCGCCCGTCGCTATATATACAATTGTTGTCTATATATTGTCCGTCGCTAAAAGTTAAGACGACGGTTGTATATATATATAGCGACGGATCAAACCGTCGCCCAGTCCGTCGCTAAAGGGGAGTGAGTTGGGTGAGCTTTTAGTTGAATGAGCTTAAGATCCGGACCGTATATATATATATATATATATATATATATATATACCTCACGCTTGGCGCCAATGCGATTTTTATTTTAATTTGAGAGAAAAAAGAAGACTATGCCTTCGCCATATGAATATTAAGTAATAATAGCATGGCACCTTGAATTCGGCTAACGAATTCCCTCCTGAAGCATCTCAACGCTGGTCGTGGGTCATCCGGGAGGTCTCCCAGAATGATGGAAAGAATTGGAGGCAACTCCTAGACTTACATAATTTTTTTTTAATCATCCGTTGGACTTAGGCAAGCAGTTGCCCGATCAGAATGATGGAGAGGTCCTGCGTCTGACCACAACTCCATGGCAAATGTATTTCGATGGCTCCAGTACGCAAGGTACTTCGACCTAAGATCACCAACCCCAGCCCCAAATCCTTCCTTCCAAACCTTACCGAGCTCCCTTAGTGGCAACTCAATCTCAAATTCAATTTAAATCTAAGCCCTTCCTCTGCTCCAATTCTGTAGTATACCCATTTACCTACCTTGAAAAGGAGGAAATCATATTCTTCATTTGCTGGAACAACAACATATGTCTCTGCGTCAGTGTCGACTTACATACCTTTAACTGACCCCACCGACCATTGTTTAGTCTATGATTGAGCAGCTGCAATCCATGCTTCCTTAGTCCACTATGGCTTAAAAGCTCTTGTATTGCCTCAGCCCCTAAGCTACGGCATCCCACCGATCCTCGAATCGGCGCTGCTAGTTGGCTAAGGAGAAAAGTACACAGGATATATGTCCCCCCACCTTAGGCAAGCTTGCAATGAAATCCATGGATACACTTGCCCGGTCTCTCTGGTATAGGCAAGGGCTCCAACCCGCTGGTTTAGCTTGCTCCACCTTGTCCTGCTGACAAAGACGACAAGTTCTCACATACCCTTAAACCTCTTCCTCCATCTTTGGCCAGTAGTCACCTCGTGCTATAAGGGCCGGTGTCCTCCGTGGGTGACAATACACCATATTTTTATAGTTGTGGATAGTATAATTGAAATCAATAGCGGACAATTAATTTATTATATTGAATAACATAACCATGTTAATGGTTGAAAATTCTTTTAAATTTTTAACGGTTAAAATATTTTTTATGATTTCTATTTTTTTTGTAGGATTGATCTTAATATCATTAACTATCTATTAACGTATTTTGATCATTATCAACAATTTTATTAAGATCAAATAATTGATGTACGTATTGGATGAAATTGAAGAAAATGTGTAATGGAGGGGAGCCAAATCCTTAAAGTAGAATTGTTTAGCTTAAACTATGCCTAGCTTTTAACTGAAAGGAAAAGAGTATTCCTGTATATAGATTTTAACTGCTTTTGATACCTTGCGGATTTAGAATTAGCCGATTGCTTCTTGTTGGGCAGTGATTATTTGGGCCGGTCGGGTCATACTTATTTTGGGCTTTCCGGATCAAACTCATCTTAATCCTTGGAGTATTGGGCTATTATTTGACTAATGATTTAAATAAGGCTTGGGCTGGTTATTTACAAGAGGGACAAGCGGCTGATTGAGGGGATGGGTCAAGCCGTCTTAAGCCGTCTTCATTAATGAGGACTTGACATAATATTGGCTTAGTGGGGAACAAGGATTTGATAAAGCCTGCATTAAATAAGATGACATCAGTAAAGGTGCTACATGCAAGGTGATGAAATGAATATAAGGGTACAGAGCACTACACGAAAAAGGTACATGCCATTTTACTTAGAGAAACACTAGAGCACACAACCCTTCATTGTTAATCCTTTTTTCGGCCTGTACTTATTCTCACACCGGAGCGATCCCCGGCGGCCCAAGCCGTCGAGATCCGGTGCTGACCTGTTTACTGTGCAGGATTGTACGAGCTTTTGGTGATTGAGGCGCGTGAGAGAATCTTGGCGTTAACATTAGTGCTAGAAGGAGGGCTTTTTCTAGTGATTCTAGTTTTCAATCACAGTTATTCAACGTCCTACATCCGAAGTTATGGAGAAAAGTAAGACGGTTGCAGTTGAAGGGCAACTCATTGCTGCAAGTTCTTCTCAATAGAGGGTTTCTGTAACAGATAGGTTGGGTCCTTCAAAGAATGTTCATGAAAGGCTTGGGTCACAGGATGTTCCAGAGAGGTCACATGCAAGAGATCATGGTGATGCTAAAAGGAAGTTATTTGCTACTACCAGTAAAAGACCTAATAAAGATCGAAAAAGGGTGGAAGGCACACCGCCTACAACCCAGCACCGAGAAGGACAGGTGGACAAGGCATCCACTTTAGCAAAGATGGCACAAGAAACTGACATGGCTTTGAAGACACTTCTGCAACAAAGGGAGGAGATTGCTAAACAGAGGTTCTTGTGGCTGAGTTGGAAGGTGGAGCATCCAGTTACACTCAACCCAAAGAGCAGGGTAGGTCTTTGGGTAAGTAAACAAGGGGCGATGAAGATTCTAGGCGTTCGGAAAATAGGCTTCGGAGCCGTTCTCCTGCCCGAAGTGGAGAGAGACGTCGTATTCCTAAAGATCCGAGGATGACATCTCGCCATGAGGATTCTTGGGGTGACTATAACGACAGGAGACGAAGCAGATCAAGAGGACGCTCTCCCGAAGCTTCTAAGAAGGTACCTCACATTAAATATTATTCTCAGTATAGTGAAAAAGATAGTAGCCAAAGTCGTTCAAGTGGTCATTCTACGAGAAGTCCGAAGAGGGCACACCGCCCTGTAGATTCTCGCTTCGGCTTAACTGACCAGAAGAAGAAGAGTTCCCCAAGGAAGAAGTGCTCCCCGAAGAGGGAAGTTTCACCGAAGCCGAACCCGAAGCCAGAAGGAGTTGAACTTTTAGCCAAAGAGCTGAAGGAACTTCGGAAGCAATTGGCTGAAGTTCAGCAAGGGAAAAAAACTTCGGGAAAAAAGGCATCTCCCTTCTCTATGGAAATCCTTCGGGAGAAGGTCGATCCTAATAAGAAGTTACCGCATATGGAAAGTTACGATGGCTCAGGGGATCCGTATGACCACAGCCAGACGTTTGAAAGGTTGATGGATTATTACGACTATTCAGATGCGGCTAAGTGTCAGACCTTTGGGATGACATTGAGAAAAGATGCAAGGTAGTGGATGAGGACTTTGGCTTTGGACTCGATCTCATATTGGGCTAATTTGTGTGACAAGTTCTATGCTCGATTCGGTAGTAATAAGAGAAAAGGGAAACCCACGGGGTCGTTGGCACAGGTTAGGCAGTATCCGAACGAGACTTTGGGTCAGTGTGTGAAAAGGTTCAAAGAAGCGGTGGGGCAGGTGTCAGACCTCAACGATCTTCAGGCTGTGGGGTTATTCCAGAATGGTTTAGATTTGGTGAAGTCCAAAAAGTTGGTAAAGAAGCTGATGTTCAATCTTCCGAAGAGCTTGGCCGAAGCGTTTGAAAAGGCATAAGGGTTCATAGTGGTTGAAGAGGCAATGAACAACTTGAAGCGTGGTTCTTCGGATAAGGCGAAGGATAAAGACAAAGAGAAGTCTGATGGCAATCATAAGAAGAATGGTGACAATAATGATCGATTTGATGGTAATCAGAAGAGGTATAACAGCAATTGGGTACCAAGAGGAGATCGTATACCTGTTCCTGGTCCGAAGGTGAGTAAGGTATATACTCAACTTAACACAGATCGAGCTATAATTCTAGAATAGTTAAAGAACCAACCCTATTTCGAGCAGCCTCGGGGTAATATTAGACCAGGGACAGGGAATCCTCATAGATATTGTGATTACCATTAGGCAGCGGGGCATGATACAAATTCTTACTGGGATCTGAAAGAGTTCATTGAAGGGAAAGTGCAAAGTGGTGCTTTGGTTCAGTATATAGCAAGACGAGAGACCCAAAGAGAGCAGTCGAGGAATAGGGAGCCTGCTCAGGCAGCCCAGCTCGAGCAACCAGTTCAGAACCAGCAGGCCAGATATGTTGTAGATATAATTACTGGTGGTAACGTCAGCAAAGTTGCTGGGAAAAAACAACGAAGATATCTGGATTCAGTGATGACGGTGGCGGATAAACCTCCGAAGACTGAAAGGGCATACCCAGGTTCGGTAATTTCTTTCACGGATGATGATTTCCCTTCAGAACCAACTGAACCACACGAGGGTGCTCTGGTGATCACTGCACAGGTGGGTTCGGTGGACATGAAGAGGATGATGATAGATAATGGGTCTTCGGTGGATATAATGTATGTACATGCTTATCAGAGGATGCACCTGGATGGTAGGAAGATGGAAGTTGGGTAAGAGGCTCCTTTGTATGGCTTCAGCAATGATCCAGTCAAAGTGGCGGGGACTATCGAGCTGCCAGTTATCTTCGGAACGGCTCCTCAACAGGTTTAAATTATGTGTAAATTTTATGTTGTACATGTGGATTCTGCATATAATGCTATTTTAGGGAGACCTACTTTGACAGCTCTTCAGGCCTTCACGTCAATTCCCCATTTCAAGATTAAGTTTCTGACGCCACACGGAGTTGGTGAAGTTGCAGGAGATCTGGACTTGGCGAGAAGGTGTTATCGGAATGCTTTAATCACTTCGGGTGTAGGGGTTAGCAGGCAGAAGCAGACCATGGCCATTGAAATTGAGCCGTTTACGGAAAGCAGCACGGAGCCATTAGTTATGCCAGCAGAGAAAACCGAAGAAATTGAGCTTATACTAGGGAAGAAGGAAAAGACTGTGAAGATAGGTTTGGGACTGCCAGAACATTTTCGAACAAGCCTGATGGAGTTGCTGCGGTGTTATGCTGATATCTTTGCTTAGGTCCCCAGTGATATGCCTGGGGTGAGTCGTAAAGTGGCCGAACATAAATTGCACGTGGATCCAGCGAAAAAGCCAGTTCGGTAGAAGAGGAGGATTTTTGCACCAGAAAGACAGAAGATAATTGACGAGAAAATTGCAAAGTTGCTGGTCGCGAACTTTATCTTTGAGATCGATTATTCGGAATGGATGGCCAATGTAGTTCTGATACGGAAGCACAACGAAAAGTGGCGAGTTTGCATAGATTATACTGATCTGAATAAGGCGTGCCTGAAGGACTTCTATCCCCTACCTCACATTGATCAGTTCATTGATGCAACTTTGGAATATGCCTTGCTTAGCTTCATGGACGCTTTTTTGGGATATCATCAGATTTCTATGTGTGAGGAGGACATCCCGAAGACATCTTTTATCACTCATCGGTCGGTGTATGCATATAAGAAGATGACGTTCGATTCGATAAACGCGGGGGCCATTTATCAGAGGATGATGAACCGCGTCTTCACGAAGCAGCTGGGGAAGAATATGGAGGTCTATGTTGATGACATGATTGTCAAGAGTATGTCAGTTTGAGGTCATTTGGACGATCTAGAGGAGTGCTTCCAAATAGTCCGTCATTATGATTTAAAGCTGAATCCAACTAAGTGCACTTTCGGGCTTGGAGCCTACAAATTTCTGGGTTATTTGGTCAGCAAAAAGGTATCGAGGCGAACCCGGAGAAGATTCAAGCTATCTTAGAAATGAAGTCTCCACAGTTCTATAAAGATGTTCAGCGTTTGACTGGTCGGATAACAGCGCTACGGAGGTTTATGTCTAAGTCGAAAGAAAGATGTTTGCCGTTATTTGACACGTTGAAAGGGCCAAAGAATATAAAAATGTTTCGGTGGACTTCGGAGTGTGGAGATGTTTTCCAGGGGATAAAGAAATATTTATCTTCGGCACCTTTGTTGATGAAGCCAATTCCTGCCGAACCTTTGTATTTGTATCTGGCTGCAAGTTCACTGGCAGTAGGAGCAGTTCTGGTGCGAGAAGTTGGGGGTAAGCAGCACCCGGTTGACTATGTAAACCATGCCCTTAGTGATGCAAAGACAAGGTATTCAAACCTTGAGAAGTTTGCCTTTGCTTTGATAGTGGCTAGCCAAAAGCTTAGACAATATTTTCAAGGTCGGATAATTGTGGTATACACGGATCAACCACTGAAGAAGGTGTTGGGAAAGCCAGAGGTTTCGGGGAGACTTGCTGCGTGGACGATGGAGCTATCTTAATTCTTTATAGAGTATCATCCGCGAACAGCTATTAAAGGACAAGCCTTGGCCGATTTTGTGATAGAATGTTCATTCTCCAAAGCTGATAAAAGTCTGAATGAGGTGGAAGGGTCTGAGAAGACGGTAGCAGTGCTTCAGCAAATGCAGAGCTCAAGGACGTTATATGTAGACAGATCTTCTACTTCAGATGTCAGTGGGGTTGGTATTATTCTGACAAGTCCGGAGGGATTCAAGGTGCAGCAAGCCATCAGATTTGGGTTCAGGGCAACAAATAATGAGGCTGAGTATGAGGCGGTGCTAGCAGGGTTGCGTTGAAGAGCTTGGAGGTTCAGAGGCTAATCATTTACAGTGATTCTCAGCTGGTCATCAAACAAGTTTCGGGGGAATATGAAGTCCGAGGCTCAAGAATGGTTAAGTATCTTGCAGAGTTAAAAGATCAGCTTCGGTATTTTAATTCATACGAGTTTCAAGGGGTTGGTCAAACTGATAATTCAAATGCTGATGCCTTGTCAAAATTGGCTACTACTGAATCAAGTACCTTTGATGGGTTAGTTTACTTGGAGATTTTGAGGCAACCCAATATCCAGCACGAGGAAGTGATGTGCGTCGAGCGGTCTAATTGCTGGATGACACCGTAGCTGAACTATTTGGCAGATGGCGTACTACCTTCGGACCAGATGTTAGCAAAGAAAGTAAAGTATAAAAGTGCAAACTTTGTGCTTATTGATGGAGATCTTTATCGGAGGGCTTATTCTTCTCCATTGTTGAAGTGTTTGGTTCCATCTGAAGCTGATTATGTCCTTCGAGAAGTTCATGAAGGTATTTGTGGTGATCACATGGCTGCAAAGTCGTTAGCATACAAGGTACTCCGTCAGGGTTATTATTGGCCAACAATTTTTAAAGAGGCTACCGATTATGTGAAGAAATGCAAAAAGTGTCAGCTGAATAGTCCGATCCCATATCAGCCACCAGAAGAGTTATACTCAGTTTTATCTCCTATTCCTTTTGCTGTCTGGGGGGTAGACATACTGGGTCCACTACCGAAGGCAAAAGGGCAAGTTAGCTTCGTTATCGTGGCAATTTATTACATGACTAAATGGTGGAGGCGAAACCACTTCGGTTAATCACGGAACAAGAATGCTTGAAGTTTTTGAAGGAGAATGTGGTGTTCCGCTTTGGCATCCCTATGGCGATAGTTTCAGATAATGGATGTCAGTTTGTTCGTTCAAAGTTTGAAGCATTCTTGAAAGAGTTGGGTATTCAGCATAGAAAGACTTCGATTGCTCATCCGCAATCTAATGGGCAAGTCGAAGTAACCAACAGAATACTCTTAAATGGGATTAAAAGAAGATTGGATGAAGCGAAAGGTAGATGGCCTTAAGAGTTGCTTAGCGTGTTATGGGCTTATCGAACTACGACAAGGACTACAACAAGGGACTCGCCTTTTAGACTGGCATATGGTTTGGACGCCTGGTTCCTGTGGAGATTGGGTCTACAAGTCTTCGGGTCAGTCAGTTCAAAGAAGTGTATAATGATGAGGGACTTAAAGTCAATTTGGATCTGCTTGAAGAAGTCAGGGAGGCAGCCTTGGTGAGATTGGCGGCATACCAATGTCGTGTTGCTAAGCATTACAATAAAGGGGTAAAGCTCCGAATGTTTGAAGTTAGAGATTTAGTTCTTCGGGAGGTAGAAGCTTCTACACCTCAGAATATGGGAAAGCTGATGCCAAATTGGGAAGGACTATATGAGGTTATCGATGTGATAAAGCCAGGGACTTATCGGTTGCGGGCATTAGATGGGTCTGAGATCAAGAATACTTAGCATGTTGGGAGGCTTCGGAAATATTTTCAATAGGGTCAAATGTTAAAGCACAGGAGTCTGTAATTATGATAACAGTTATCAATAAAGATGACTTTTTTCTTCACGACTAATTTATCTACCACACAGTTATAAGGTTGGATCCCTTCGATTTATGTGCAAGCGAAATGGAATATTTTTGGGTTAAACCTGTTCCGCTCTCGGAGAGAACGAGGTTGCCCGTCAGTTATAAGGTTGGATCCCTTCGACTTATGTGAAAGCGAAGTGGAATATTTTTGGGTTAAACCTGTTCGGCTCTCGGAGAGAACGAGGTTGTCCGTCAGTTATAAGGTTGGATCCCTTCGACTTATGTGAAAGCGAAGTGGATTATTTTTATGTTAAACCTGTTCGGCTCTCGGAGAGAACGAGGTTGCCCGTCAGTTATAAGGTTGGATCCCTTCGACTTATGTGAAAGTGAAGTGGAATATTTTTGGGTTAAACCTGTTCGGTTCTCAGAGAGAACGAGGTTGCCTGTCAGTTATAAGGTTGGATCCCTTCGACTTATGTGAAAGTGAAGTGGAATACTTTTGGGTTAAACCTGTTCGGCTCTCGGAGAGAATGAGGTTACTCGTTAGTTATAAAGTTGGATCCCTTCGACTTATGTGAAAGCGAAGTGGAATATTTTTGGGTTAAACCTGTTCGGCTCTCGAAGAGAACGAGGTTGCCCGTCAGTTATAAGGTTGGATCCCTTCGACTTATGTGAAAGCGAAGTGGAATATTTTTGGGTTAAACCTGTTCGGCTCTCGGAAGAAAACGAGGTTACCCGTCAGGTGTAAGGTTGGAATCCTTCGTCTCTTCGGAGTGAAGCGAATATAATTGCCAATTTGGTGTAAGGTTGGATTCCTTCGGCTCTGGGCAGCAAAGTGAAATATTGTTGGTTGAACCCGTTCGGCTCTCGGAGAGAACGAGGTCTCCAGTTATAAGCTTGGATGTTATTATAAGTTCTTCGGGACATATTTTTCTCTGAAGGTTTGGGAGCCTGTTCATCCTACAGTTGGTGAACTAAATCTGTTTTATACTTCGGTAATGAGTAAGTATTGTCTTACATTATTGCCTGAATTTATTTGAAGTGTTAAGTTCAGATTATATATTGTTTATATAACAGTATAATCTAAATTAAAAAGGAGTAATAAGGAACAAGATATATTTCATTAAGCCTAATAAAAAAATTACATTAACGTTGAAATTTGTACAAGTTTATAAGGTAAAGATAGGTTGTCTTCGGCATTACTCTTCGTCTTCGTCATCAGACGAATCAAGGAGTAATGGGTTCAGAGTGGCAGCAGCTAGTTTTGTTTTGCCTTTGCTTCGGGCCTGTTCATAGCCTTCGGCATACATCTGAACTATTTCGTTGTTCAGCGCGACGAATTTACGATATTCAGTTTGAATTTCTTTTTGAAGCTCTTTGGTAAGAGGGGGGCCAGCTAATTTGAGGTCGCGAAGCTCCTTCTCGACTTTGCCCCGAAGGTCAAGATGTCATTCTTCAGATTTTTTAGCTTCGGAGACCGCTCGGGTTAGGTTTCGGTTGTTTTCCATTAGTCGTTCGTTGGTCAGTTGTAATTCTTGGTTTTGTTGGGCGGTTGTTTGTTGGAGAGTTTCAATAGCGGTCAGTTGTTCTTTCAACTTTATGAGTTCGTTTTGAAGGCCTTTGGTGTTGAAGAGGATATTCTCGTGTTCGCTTCTTTCCTTCGCCAAAGCCGACTTCAAAATGACATTTTCTCTTCGGGCCGCCTCTTCTCTAGCTTCGGGTTCATTGTACCTTTGGTGGAGACGCCCGAAGATTCCGTTTGCCTACAGTTATTCAGAGTTAATAAAAAGCCTCAAGAAGGTTTTTGTAAACTGAAATGGTTAAGTAAAAATAATTTACTCACTTTGGCTTGGTTAGCCATGCCCTCTTCGATCAAATCGGAAATGGAACTGTTGCCGAAACGGTGGTTGTTAGTGTCCAGGACGAAGGAGTTGTAAAGGTATAGAGGGAAGTCTTTGTTCTGGTCAGGCCATAAGCTAGGCAATCGAGAATCTCCAGGCATTGATCCAAAGAAAGGAGGGTTTGGTCGTTGTGGAGATGGTATTGGCTGTTCGGGTGGAGTTTGGTCTTCGATTATTGGTTGGTCATCTGAAGGGTGCTTTTTCTTTCGAATAAGAGGAGAACTGGGTTCAACCTCGAATTCATCAATTTCGGTTGTCGAAGGTGGAGATTGATTAACTTTAGGAAGAGGTACTCTTAATTCTTCGGATGTGAGAGGAATAATTTTGGCTTTGGCTCTTCGCTTTTTGGTGTGGAGGATTTTGGTACGATTAGCGATAGGCATGTCTAGGAGGCTTTCAGTAAAGGTAGGGATTGGAACGGATTTTGTTTTTTTTGGCAGCATATTTCTTTCGACGGGGTTGGCTTGGCCCTTTGTCAAGATTTGGTTCGGTAGTTGGGATTTCAGTTGGTGGGCCTTCAGCATTTTGTGCTTCAGAAGTGGGGGGTTCAGCAGCTTGTGCTTCAGAATCTTGGGCTTCGGTAGAAGCTGGGGTAGATTTGGCGATGAGGAATTTCTCCAAATCCATTCGGTCAATGGAAGTAGGCTTAATCAGAGATACTACAAAAGACAGAAAATGATGCTTCAAAATGATTATTGGAGGAAATTTGAAAAAATTACACAAGTATAGGGTTCGAAGCTTACATTTGTGGTCATATAGCCAAGCTTGTTTGCTGAGGAGTTCGAAGCTCCATTCCTTCAGAGGAAGTTTTTCCAAAAGCTTTATCATTTCGGCCTCATGTTCTTCGGAAAGGTCACTGAAGTTGGGGGAGAGAATCGGGGCAGTGGTCCAGTTAGGGACAGAGGAAATCTCAGGTCCGTTGACAAAAAGCCACTCCTTGTGCCACCCTCGGTTGCTTGAAGGGGTGTCCACTAAGGATCGCCTCTCAATCTTTACACTGGATGGTTTGCTCAACCCCTTGAAGCCTTTCTTGCGAGATTGACCAGCTATGAAAAGGGAGAAGAAGAAATCAATGGTTTGAGGGATGCTTTGCTCGAAGCACTAGGCTATGAAGGCAAGAATGTAAATGTAGGAGTTAGGGACCAGTTGAGCCAACCCAACCCCTAAAAATCCTAAGACGTTTATAACGAAGGTGTGGAGGGGAAACCTAACCCCTTTCTCCAAAAGAGTAAGGGGTATGGCAGTCCAGCCATCAGGACGGTGATACATCCTATCTGTTGGGGTCGGTGCTAGCAGCTGATGGGTGTAGGGAATTTGATATCGTTCACGGATGGCTACGATGTTGGTTTCGGTGATCTTGGAATGGGTATTGGCGTCTATGAAATCAAAGGGATGTTCTTTGGGGGTGTCTTTAGAGGTGTCAGATGGGGGATTCTTGCTGGACGAGAGTTTAGATTTGGGATTTATTTTTGGTATGGCTTGAGCAGGGTTTTGAGCAGCCGAACTAAAAACCAGAGGGGTTTCAGAGGACGAGATGGTGTTATCGGAAGTCTGGGAAGCCATTGATGTTAAGTTGCAGAGAGAAAGTAGGAGGAAGAAGAAAGCTAGAATTCTTTGAATCTCTAATGAACAGGTAAAACTGTCTAAATTGGGGGGTTGGAGGCTTTATAGAGTTGTCCCTTCGATGGTTCATGAAACCCAAGGGCTGAACATTTAATTTAATGTAATGATGGAGGTGCAGAGTTGGCGTCTGGATTTGAATTCGAAAGGTTGAAGTCCGGCTTTTGGTTTTTTGCTGAGTGGGCCGGTTCGCTATATACTCTTTCACCAAACACTTGGTTTGATAAAAGACTGGGGGGCAATGTTGGGCCGTGATTATTTGGGCCGGTCGGGTCATACTTATTTCGGGCTTTCCGGATCAAACCCATCTTAATCCTTGGAGTATTGGGCTATTATTTGACTAATGATTTAAATAAGGCTTGGGCTGGTAATTTACAAGAGGGATGGACGACTGATTGAGGGGATGGGTCAAGCCGTCTTAAGCTGTCTTTATTAATGAGGACTTGACATAATATTGGCTTAGTGGGGAACAATGATTTGATAAAACCTGCATGAAATAAGATGACATCAGCAAAGGGGCTATATGCAAGGTGATGAAATGAATATAAGGGTACAGAGCACTACATGAAAAAGGTACATGACAATTTACTTAGAGAAACACTAGAGCACACAACCCTCCATTGTTAATCTTTTTTCCGGCCTGTACTTATTCTCACACCGGAGTGATCTCCGGCGGCCCAAGCCGTCGAGATTCGGTGCTGACTTGTTTACTGTGCAGGATTATACGCGCTTTTGGTGATTGAGGCGCATGAGAGAATCTTGGCGTTAACACTTCCTAACACCATGATTCCTACAATAATATCAGAAGCAAGGTAGTAGACCATAGACCATAGACCATAATTATGATGCTTAGTTTCAATAATCTGCACGTAAAAGTTCTCTAGTTATAACCAAACAAGTGAGCATTATTATAGCGAATATGAGCCCATTATTAATAGGGTCCTCTTAACATGTGCCCTTACAGCACATGCTAAGCACATAGTTGAATAAAATATTTCATTGAACTGTGTGTATATTTTTTTGATTTCTGCATTTATACCAAATTCAAAGAAATATGCACACAATCCAAAAAAATATTCTCTTGAACTGTGTGCTTAGCATGTGCCCTTAGGGCACATGTTAAGAAATTCCTTATTAATAAATAAGAATTTACACAATGGAATATATATATATATATATATATATATATATATATATATATCAACATAATGTAAAAACTATAAATATAGACACCTCAAAGCTATATAAAATTTAAAACAAAGAGTTTATTCGGGTACTAGCGTTAGCCGTAGCGTTTGAACTTCCAAACGTACCACATTATTTTTGACACATTTTGTTTGAGCCCCAAACACTACGTTTATTAATTAAATAAATGCCGTTTGACAAATTTGTATAGTGTAATACGATAAGATGAAACACTTTTACTCGTAGAGTTTGAACCTCTGAACGCACTACATTATATTTGGTGCATTGCGTTTAAGCAAATGTATAATATTTTTGTTTCCAAATGTATCATTAATTATGTTTCCAATTGTAACATTAATTATTAATTAAGAATTTAGTAGTGGTGTTGGGATACTAGAAATGATAGTAAAAAAGTAGTAGTCAATTTGGAATTAATTTCGTATCAATTTATAGTTCTTAAAATCTAATTTCAGAAGGCACTAAAAATTAGGGTGCAACTTAGATTGGACAACCCGCGGAACATCCAAGTCCCCACGATTTTGTGGTACTTGAGCATAATTTTTTTCACATTTTAAAAACTCACCCAACCCATAACCCGCTCAAATTTAATTTGGGCGGGCATAGGTTTATACTTTTGTGAATCCGTAAAACCCGAGCCCAACCAAATTTTATACATATATATATATATATATATATATATATATATATGTATTACTTGTACTCTATTTTAAAATTACTTGCATCAATTAATATACTTTTAACTCTTATTACAATATTGTTATTGTGCAAGTTAATTGTAAGAATCTTTTCTCATGTTTTCTTGTTAAGAAAAATAAAGAGATATCTAATTATATATATATATATATATATATATATATATATATATATATATAGGACTTATTCTACTGTTTATTTAATACGCCGTGCAATATATATTAGTGACAAGTTAAACATAATCTAAATTACTAATAATAATTTTTCGCTTATTTTTTCCTCTCTTTAACAGTGTTTGTTAGTTCCTACTAAATGTTCTTTGCTTATTATTTTTTTTAAAAAATAATTTCTATTAATTTACAAATTGATGGATTAAGTTTATTTTGGCTTTAATTTTTTTAAGGGTCCTTTACATAACTATACAACATTTAAAAAATAATTACAATAAACATACATAAACAAAATAATTACAAAAATAACGCAATAAATTCAAACCACCTAAAATCAAGGAGAAAATAACTGTCATAATTAATAATTCAAATTCAAATATTTGAGATCTAACAACAAAAACAAATTCATAATTCAAAATTAAAATCAAAATGAGGAAAAATAAAAAATTATTTTCTCGTCATCTTCCTCCCTCGTCACTGGTTTTCCATCATCAACTCTCTGATGATTGTCCTCTTCCTTTCTGGCATGGTGGCCATGATCACGATGAGAATTCTTTACAGAGATATTGCAAATTATAATCAACTGGAAACACAAGAAGAAACTCAGGAAGAAATAGGATGGAAACTTGTTCATGGAGATGTTTTCTCGTCATCTTCCTCCCTCGTCTCTTTCCGGTTGTTCAGCCTGTTGATTCCACAAAATATAAAACGAACTGAGAAGTAGGGAAACTCAACACAAAAGAAAATAATTTTTGCATTGGAGGATGAATTAGAACTGAGAACTGATTTTTTTTGACGATTTGGTTACCAACAAAAACTAAAATGATTACCTTTGTATGAAGGGTTAGCTATCAACTGCATCACATTAAAAATAAATTTGTAACCTAGTAAAACTGAATTTGTTACCTTGGTTTGAAGGTTTGGCAACCAACTGCATGAATGTTTGGCTACCAACTGCATTACATTCAAGATAATTTAGTAACCTAATAAAACTGAATTGGTCACCTTGGTATGAAGGTTTGGCTACCAATTGCACTATAAAAAAACTGCAGGTGTGTAGGTGGATTGGTTACCTTGGTATAAAAGTTTGGTTACCTTGGTATGAAGGTTTAGTTACCTTGGTATGAAGGTTTGGTTACCTTGATATGAAGGTTTGGTTATCAACTGCATTATGAAAAAACTGCAGGTGGGAGGTGGAGGTGGATTGGTTTACCTAGGTATGAAGGTTTGGTTACCTTGGTATGAAGGTTTGGTTACCTTGATATGAAGGTTTGGTTACCAACTAAACTTGATACTTCAACCAGTACAAGGTGAAAAGCCCAATACATACTTTGAGAAACGCAATATTGGGAAAAGAATTATGCGACTCTCGGTCATCCGTGGGATTTCTTCTCTTACTTCCACCATTTCCAGAATAGTCAGATTGAAAATGAGACCTCTTCGCATAATCATTCTTCTGACCAGCCATTACTAAGACACTCTATTATTGCTATTATAGATCCAAATTCAAGCAACTGAGAACTGCAGCAACAGAAATAACTTATAAGGCAGGAATAATTGCTCACATTGTTTGAACCCGACATTTCCAGTGCAATCGGATTGACAATTAATTGAAGAGAAAGCTAGTGCATCATCTTGTTGAAACAGAGAGAGAAAGGGAGAATGTGTAGCAACAGAGAGAGATTGATTACCTTGATATGAAGGTTTGGTTACCTTGGTATGAAGGTTTGGTTACAAACTGCATTATGAAAAAACTGCAGCTGTGGAGGTGGTTTGGTTACCTTGGCATGAAGGTTTGGTTACCTTGGCATAAAGGTTTGGTTACCTTGGTATGAAGGTTTGGTTACCAAGTGCATTATGAAAAAACTACAGGTGTGGAGGTGGTTTGGTTATCTTGGCATAAAGGTTTGGTTACCTTGGTATGAATGTTTGGTTAGCTTGATATGAAGGTTTGGTTACCTTGGTATGAAGGTTTGGTTACTTTGGTATGAAGGTTTGGTTACCTTGATATGAAGGTTTGGTTACCTTAATATGAAGGTTCGATTACACAAGCATAATGATTTGCAGTGTAAGTTAATCCATGTTTCTCTTTTATTGAGTGGAAATATTCCAACCTCGGTCAACTAAACCATCATGGGTGCAAGCAGAAAGAACCCCAACGAAAGTAACCTGATCAGGCTGATTACCATATTTGAGTAACAAATCGAATAACTCAAGAGCTTTGTGGGGTCGACCATTATGAGCATATCCATTGATCTGAGAAGTTCATAAAACCAAATCAGGATGGGGTATCCTTTTGAAAACCCGGTCTGCTATCTCAATGTTCCCACACTTAGAGTACATGTGAACTAGCGCACTTGCAACAAATGACAACAGATCAAACCCAATTCTGATCATGTGCCCGTGAACCTGCTTTCCCAAATATTCTGCTAATTGATTTATACATGCATTCAAAACAGCAAAAGTAAACTCATTCGGTCTAATCCCAGACCTCAACAACTCAGCAAACAACATATGCGACAGATAGAGATATGCGAGAGATAGAGATATTCCATACATATGCGAGAGATAGAGATAGAGAATGAGTCTCCTGTGTTTGAATAAGAAAATAATAATTAACGGGAAGAGATAAGGGAGAGAATCGTGGGCCACGATTAAAGGATATCCAAATGCATTAATTTTGTAAATAAATATGGAAAAATATGTTATTTTTGTAATTATTTTATGAATGTACTGTTGTTGTAATTATTTTTAAAAATGTACTAGAATATGTAATTCATCCTTTTTTAGGGTCCTTTACATAACTATACAACATTTAAAAAATAATTACAATAAACATACATAAACAAAATAATTACAAAAATAACGCAATAAATTCAAACCACCTAAAATCAAGGAGAAAATAACTGTCATAATTAATAATTCAAATTCAAATATTTGAGATCTAACAACAAAAACAATTCATAATTCAAAATTAAAATCAAAAGGAGGAAAAATAAAAAATTATTTTCTCGTCATCTTCCTCCCTCGTCACTGGTTTTCCATCATCAACTCTCTGATGATTGTCCTCTTCCTTTCTGGCATGGTGGCCATGATCACGATGAGAATTCTTTATAGAGATATTGCAAATTATAATCAACTGGAAACACAAGAAGAAACTCAGGAAGAAATAGGATGGAAACTTGCTCATGGAGATGTTTTCTCGTCATCTTCCTCCCTCGTCTCTTTCCGGTTGTTCAGCCTGTTGATTCCACAAAATATAAAACGAACTGAGAAGTAGGGAAACTCAACACAAAAGAAAATAATTTTTGCATTGGAGGATGAATTAGAACTGAGAACTGATTTTTTTTGACGATTTGGTTACCAACAAAAACTAAAATGGTTACCTTTGTATGAAGGGTTAGCTATCAACTGCATCACATTAAAAATAAATTTGTAACCTAGTAAAACTGAATTTGTTACCTTGGTTTGAAGGTTTGGCAACCAACTGCATGAATGTTTGGCTACCAACTGCATTACATTCAAGATAATTTAGTAACCTAATAAAACTGAATTGGTCACATTGTTATGAAGGTTTGGCTACCAATTGCACTATAAAAAAACTGCAGGTGTGTAGGTGGATTGGTTACCTTGGTATAAAAGTTTGGTTACCTTGGTATGAAGGTTTAGTTACCTTGGTATGAAGGTTTGGTTACCTTGATATGAAGGTTTGGTTATCAACTGCATTATGAAAAAACTGCAGGTGTGGAGGTGGATTGGTTACCTTGGTATGAAGGTTTGGTTACCTTGATATGAAGGTTTGGTTACCAACTAAACTTGATAGTTCAACCAGTACAAGGTGAAAAGCCCAATACATACTTTGAGAAACGCAATATTGGGAAAAGAATTATGCGACTCTCGGTCATCCGTGGGATTTCTTCTCTTACTTCCACCATTTACAGAATAGTCAGATTGAAAATGAGACCTCTTCGCATAATCATTCTTCTGACCAGCCATTACTAAGACACTCTATTATTGCTATTATAGATCCAAATTCAAGCAACTGAGAACTGCAGCAACAGAAATAACTTATAAGGCAGGAATAATTGCTCACATTGTTTGAACCCGACATGTCCAGTGCAATCGGATTGACAATTAATTGAAGAGAAAGCTAGTGCATCATCTTGTTGAAACAGAGAGAGAAAGGGAGAATGTGTAGCAACAGAGAGAGATTGATTACCTTGATATGAAGGTTTGGTTACCTTGGTATGAAGGTTTGGTTACAAACTGCATTATGAAAAAACTGCAGCTGTGGAGGTGGTTTGGTTACCTTGGCATGAAGGTTTGGTTACCTTGGCATAAAGGTTTGGTTACCTTGGTATGAAGGTTTGGTTACCAAGTGCATTATGAAAAAACTACAGGTGTGGAGGTGGTTTGGTTATCTTGGCATAAAGGTTTGGTTACCTTGGTATGAATGTTTGGTTAGCTTGATATGAAGGTTTGGTTACCTTGGTATGAAGGTTTGGTTACTTTGGTATGAAGGTTTGGTTACCTTGATATGAAGGTTTGGTTACCTTAATATGAAGGTTCGATTACACAAGCATAATGATCTGCAGTGTAAGTTAATCCATGTTTCTCTTTTATTGAGTGGAAATATTCCAACCTCGATCAACTAAACCATCATGGGTGCAAGCAGAAAGAACCCCAACGAAAGTAACCTGATCAGGCTGATTACCATATTTGAGTAACAAATCGAATAACTCAAGAGCTTTGTGGGGTCGACCATTCTGAGCATATCCATTGATCTGAGAAGTTCATAAAACCAAATCAGGATGGGGTATCCTTTTGAAAACCCGGTCTGCTATCTCAATGTTCCCACACTTAGAGTACATGTGAACTAGCGCACTTGCAGCAAATGACAACAGATCAAACCCAATTCTGATCATGTGCCCGTGAACCTGCTTTCCCAAATATTCTGCTAATTGATTTATACATGCATTCAAAACAGCAAAAGTAAACTCATTCGGTCTAATCCCAGACCTCAACAACTCAGCAAACAACATATGCGACAGATAGAGATATGCGAGAGATAGAGATATTCCCATACATATGCGAGAGATAGAGATAGAGAATGAGTCTCCTGTGTTTGAATAAGAAAATAATAATTAACGGGAAGAGATAAGGGAGAGAATCGTGGGCCACGATTAAAGGATATCCAAATGCATTAATTTTGTAAATAAATATGGAAAAATATGTTATTTTTGTAATTATTTTATGAATGTACTGTTGTTGTAATTATTTTTAAAAATGTACTAGAATATGTAATTCATCCTTTTTTAGGGTCCTTTACGTAACTATGCAACATTTAAAAAATAATTACAATAAACATACATAAACAAAATAATTACAAAAATAACGCAATAAATTCAAACCACCTAAAATCAAGGAGAAAATAACTGTCATAATTAATAATTCAAATTCAAATATTTGAGATCTAACAACAAAAACAAATTCATAATTCAAAATTAAAATCAAAAGGAGGAAAAATAAAAAATTATTTTCTCGTCATCTTCCTCCCTCGTCACTGGTTTTCCATCATCAACTCTCTGATGATTGTCCTCTTCCTTTCTGGCATGGTGGCCATGATCACGATGAGAATTCTTTACAGAGATATTGCAAATTATAATCAACTGGAAACACAAGAAGAAACTCAGGAAGAAATAGGATGGAAACTTGTTCATGGAGATGTTTTCTCGTCATCTTCCTCCCTCGTCTCTTTCCGGTTGTTCAGCCTGTTGATTCCACAAAATATAAAACGAACTGAGAAGTAGGGAAACTCAACACAAAAGAAAATAATTTTTGCATTGGAGGATGAATTAGAACTGAGAACTGATTTTTTTTGACGATTTGGTTACCAACAAAAACTAAAATGGTTACCTTTGTATGAAGGGTTAGCTATCAACTGCATCACATTAAAAATAAATTTGTAACCTAGTAAAACTGAATTTGTTACCTTGGTTTGAAGGTTTGGCAACCAACTGCATGAATGTTTGGCTACCAACTGCATTACATTCAAGATAATTTAGTAACCTAATAAAACTGAATTGGTCACCTTGTTATGAAGGTTTGGCTACCAATTGCACTATAAAAAAACTGCAGGTGTGTAGGTGGATTGGTTACCTTGGTATAAAAGTTTGGTTACCTTGGTATGAAGGTTTAGTTACCTTGGTATGAAGGTTTGGTTACCTTGATATGAAGGTTTGGTTATCAACTGCATTATGAAAAAACTGCAGGTGTGGAGGTGGATTGGTTACCTTGGTATGAAGGTTTGGTTACCTTGGTATGAAGGTTTGGTTACCTTGATATGAAGGTTTGCTTACCAACTAAACTTGATAGTTCAACCAGTACAAGGTGAAAAGCCCAATACATACTTTGAGAAACGCAATATTGGGAAAAGAATTATGCGACTCTCGGTCATCCGTGGGATTTCTTCTCTTACTTCCACCATTTCCAGAATAGTCAGATTGAAAATGAGACCTCTTCGCATAATCATTCTTCTGACCAGCCATTACTAAGACACTCTATTATTGCTATTATAGATCCAAATTCAAGCAACTGAGAACTGCAGCAACAGAAATAACTTATAAGGCAGGAATAATTGCTCACATTGTTTGAACCCGACATGTCCAGTGCAATCGGATTGACAATTAATTGAAGAGAAAGCTAGTGCATCATCTTGTTGAAACAGAGAGAGAAAGGGAGAATGTGTAGCAACAGAGAGAGATTGATTACCTTGATATGAAGGTTTGGTTACCTTGGTATGAAGGTTTGGTTACAAACTGCATTATGAAAAAACTGCAGCTGTGGAGGTGGTTTGGTTACCTTGGCATGAAGGTTTGGTTACCTTGGCATAAAGGTTTGGTTACCTTGGTATGAAGGTTTGGTTACCAAGTGCATTATGAAAAAACTACAGGTGTGGAGGTGGTTTGGTTATCTTGGCATAAAGGTTTGGTTACCTTGGTATGAATGTTTGGTTAGCTTGATATGAAGGTTTGGTTACCTTGGTATGAAGGTTTGGTTACTTTGGTATGAAGGTTTGGTTACCTTGATATGAAGGTTTGGTTACCTTAATATGAAGGTTCGATTACACAAGCATAATGATCTGCAGTGTAAGTTAATCCATGTTTCTCTTTTATTGAGTGGAAATATTCCAACCTCGATCAACTAAACCATCATGGGTGCAAGCAGAAAGAACCCCAACGAAAGTAACCTGATCAGGCTGATTACCATATTTGAGTAACAAATCGAATAACTCAAGAGCTTTGTGGGGTCGACCATTCTGAGCATATCCATTGATCTGAGAAGTTCATAAAACCAAATCAGGATGGGGTATCCTTTTGAAAACCCGGTCTGCTATCTCAATGTTCCCACACTTAGAGTACATGTGAACTAGCGCACTTGCAGCAAATGACAACAGATCAAACCCAATTCTGATCATGTGCCCGTGAACCTGCTTTCCCAAATATTCTGCTAATTGATTTATACATGCATTCAAAACAGCAAAAGTAAACTCATTCGGTCTAATCCCAGACCTCAACAACTCAGCAAACAACATATGCGACAGATAGAGATATGCGAGAGATAGAGATATTCCCATACATATGCGAGAGATAGAGATAGAGAATGAGTCTCCTGTGTTTGAATAAGAAAATAATAATTAACGGGAAGAGATAAGGGAGAGAATCGTGGGCCACGATTAAAGGATATCCAAATGCATTAATTTTGTAAATAAATATGGAAAAATATGTTATTTTTGTAATTATTTTATGAATGTACTGTTGTTGTAATTATTTTTAAAAATGTACTAGAATATGTAATTCATCCTTTTTTAGGGTCCTTTACGTAACTATGCAACATTTAAAAAATAATTACAATAAACATACATAAACAAAATAATTACAAAAATAACGCAATAAATTCAAACCACCTAAAATCAAGGAGAAAATAACTGTCATAATTAATAATTCAAATTCAAATATTTGAGATCTAATAACAAAAACAAATTCATAATTCAAAATTAAAATCAAAAGGAGGAAAAATAAAAAATTATTTTCTCGTCATCTTCCTCCCTCGTCACTGGTTTTCCATCATCAACTCTCTGATGATTGTCCTCTTCCTTTCTGGCATGGTGGCCATGATCACGATGAGAATTCTTTACAGAGATATTGCAAATTATAATCAACTGGAAACACAAGAAGAAACTCAGGAAGAAATAGGATGGAAACTTGTTCATGGAGATGTTTTCTCGTCATCTTCCTCCCTCGTCTCTTTCCGGTTGTTCAGCCTGTTGATTCCACAAAATATAAAACGAACTGAGAAGTAGGGAAACTCAACACAAAAGAAAATAATTTTTGCATTGGAGTATGAATTAGAACTGAGAACTGATTTTTTTTGACGATTTGGTTACCAACAAAAACTAAAATGGTTACCTTTGTATGAAGGGTTAGCTATCAACTGCATCACATTAAAAATAAATTTGTAACCTAGTAAAACTGAATTTGTTACCTTGGTTTGAAGGTTTGGCAACCAACTGCATGAATGTTTGGCTACCAACTGCATTACATTCAAGATAATTTAGTAACCTAATAAAACTGAATTGGTCACCTTGTTATGAAGGTTTGGCTACCAATTGCACTATAAAAAAACTGCAGGTGTGTAGGTGGATTGGTTACCTTGGTATAAAAGTTTGGTTACCTTGGTATGAAGGTTTAGTTACCTTGGTATGAAGGTTTGGTTACCTTGATATGAAGGTTTGGTTATCAACTGCATTATGAAAAAACTGCAGGTGTGGAGGTGGATTGGTTACCTTGGTATGAAGGTTTGGTTACCTTGGTATGAAGGTTTGGTTACCTTGGTATGAAGGTTTGGTTACCAACTAAACTTGATACTTCAACCAGTACAAGGTGAAAAGCCCAATACATACTTTGAGAAACGCAATATTGGGAAAAGAATTATGCGACTCTCGGTCATCCGTGGGATTTCTTCTCTTACTTCCACCATTTCCAGAATAGTCAGATTGAAAATGAGACCTCTTCGCATAATCATTCTTCTGACCAGCCATTACTAAGACACTCTATTATTGCTATTATAGATCCAAATTCAAGCAACTGAGAACTGCAGCAACAGAAATAACTTATAAGGCAGGAATAATTGCTCACATTGTTTGAACCCGACATGTCCAGTGCAATCGGATTGACAATTAATTGAAGAGAAAGCTAGTGCATCATCTTGTTGAAACAGAGAGAGAAAGGGAGAATGTGTAGCAACAGAGAGAGATTGATTACCTTGATATGAAGGTTTGGTTACCTTGGTATGAAGGTTTGGTTACAAACTGCATTATGAAAAAACTGCAGCTGTGGAGGTGGTTTGGTTACCTTGGCATGAAGGTTTGGTTACCTTGGCATAAAGGTTTGGTTACCTTGGTATGAAGGTTTGGTTACCAAGTGCATTATGAAAAAACTACAGGTGTGGAGGTGGTTTGGTTATCTTGGCATAAAGGTTTGGTTACCTTGGTATGAATGTTTGGTTAGCTTGATATGAAGGTTTGGTTACCTTGGTATGAAGGTTTGGTTACTTTGGTATGAAGGTTTGGTTACCTTGATATGAAGGTTTGGTTACCTTAATATGAAGGTTCGATTACACAAGCATAATGATCTGCAGTGTAAGTTAATCCATGTTTCTCTTTTATTGAGTGGAAATATTCCAACCTCGATCAACTAAACCATCATGGGTGCAAGCAGAAAGAACCCCAACGAAAGTAACCTGATCAGGCTGATTACCATATTTGAGTAACAAATCGAATAACTCAAGAGCTTTGTGGGGTCGACCATTCTGAGCATATCCATTGATCTGAGAAGTTCATAAAACCAAATCAGGATGGGGTATCCTTTTGAAAACCCGGTCTGCTATCTCAATGTTCCCACACTTAGAGTACATGTGAACTAGCGCACTTGCAGCAAATGACAACAGATCAAACCCAATTCTGATCATGTGCCCGTGAACCTGCTTTCCCAAATATTCTGCTAATTGATTTATACATGCATTCAAAACAGCAAAAGTAAACTCATTCGGTCTAATCCCAGACCTCAACAACTCAGCAAACAACATATGCGACAGATAGAGATATGCGAGAGATAGAGATATTCCCATACATATGCGAGAGATAGAGATAGAGAATGAGTCTCCTGTGTTTGAATAAGAAAATAATAATTAACGGGAAGAGATAAGGGAGAGAATCGTGGGCCACGATTAAAGGATATCCAAATGCATTAATTTTGTAAATAAATATGGAAAAATATGTTATTTTTGTAATTATTTTATGAATGTACTGTTGTTGTAATTATTTTTAAAAATGTACTAGAATATGTAATTCATCCTTTTTTAGGGTCCTTTACGTAACTATGCAACATTTAAAAAATAATTACAATAAACATACATAAACAAAATAATTACAAAAATAACGCAATAAATTCAAACCACCTAAAATCAAGGAGAAAATAACTGTCATAATTAATAATTCAAATTCAAATATTTGAGATCTAACAACAAAAACAAATTCATAATTCAAAATTAAAATCAAAAGGAGGAAAAATAAAAAATTATTTTCTCGTCATCTTCCTCCCTCGTCACTGGTTTTCCATCATCAACTCTCTGATGATTGTCCTCTTCCTTTCTGGCATGGTGGCCATGATCACGATGAGAATTCTTTACAGAGATATTGCAAATTATAATCAACTGGAAACACAAGAAGAAACTCAGGAAGAAATAGGATGGAAACTTGTTCATGGAGATGTTTTCTCGTCATCTTCCTCCCTCGTCTCTTTCCGGTTGTTCAGCCTGTTGATTCCACAAAATATAAACGAACTGAGAAGTAGGGAAACTCAACACAAAAGAAAATAATTTTTGCATTGGAGGATGAATTAGAACTGAGAACTGATTTTTTTTGACGATTTGGTTACCAACAAAAACTAAAATGGTTACCTTTGTATGAAGGGTTTGCAATCAACTGCATCACATTAAAAATAAATTTGTAACCTAGTAAAACTGAATTTGTTACCTTGGTTTGAAGGTTTGGCAACCAACTGCATGAATGTTTGGCTACCAACTGCATTACATTCAAGATAATTTAGTAACCTAATAAAACTGAATTGGTCACCTTGTTATGAAGGTTTGGCTACCAATTGCACTATAAAAAAACTGCAGGTGTGTAGGTGGATTGGTTACCTTGGTATAAAAGTTTGGTTACCTTGGTATGAAGGTTTAGTTACCTTGGTATGAAGGTTTGGTTACCTTGATATGAAGGTTTGGTTATCAACTGCATTATGAAAAAACTGCAGGTGTGGAGGTGGATTGGTTACCTTGGTATGAAGGTTTGGTTACCTTGGTATGAAGGTTTGGTTACCTTGATATGAAGGTTTGGTTACCAACTAAACTTGATAGTTCAACCAGTACAAGGTGAAAAGCCCAATACATACTTTGAGAAACGCAATATTGGGAAAAGAATTATGCGACTCTCGGTCATCCGTGGGATTTCTTCTCTTACTTCCACCATTTCCAGAATAGTCAGATTGAAAATGAGACCTCTTCGCATAATCATTCTTCTGACCAGCCATTACTAAGACACTCTATTATTGCTATTATAGATCCAAATTCAAGCAACTGAGAACTGCAGCAACAGAAATAACTTATAAGGCAGGAATAATTGCTCACATTGTTTGAACCCGACATTTCCAGTGCAATCGGATTGACAATTAATTGAAGAGAAAGCTAGTGCATCATCTTGTTGAAACAGAGAGAGAAAGGGAGAATGTGTAGCAACAGAGAGAGATTGATTACCTTGATATGAAGGTTTGGTTACCTTGGTATGAAGGTTTGGTTACAAACTGCATTATGAAAAAACTGCAGCTGTGGAGGTGGTTTGGTTACCTTGGCATGAAGGTTTGGTTACCTTGGCATAAAGGTTTGGTTACCTTGGTATGAAGGTTTGGTTACCAAGTGCATTATGAAAAAACTACAGGTGTGGAGGTGGTTTGGTTATCTTGGCATAAAGGTTTGGTTACCTTGGTATGAATGTTTGGTTAGCTTGATATGAAGGTTTGGTTACCTTGGTATGAAGGTTTGGTTACTTTGGTATGAAGGTTTGGTTACCTTGATATGAAGGTTTGGTTACCTTAATATGAAGGTTCGATTACACAAGCATAATGATCTGCAGTGTAAGTTAATCCATGTTTCTCTTTTATTGAGTGGAAATATTCCAACCTCGATCAACTAAACCATCATGGGTGCAAGCAGAAAGAACCCCAACGAAAGTAACCTGATCAGGCTGATTACCATATTTGAGTAACAAATCGAATAACTCAAGAGCTTTGTGGGGTCGACCATTCTGAGCATATCCATTGATCTGAGAAGTTCATAAAACCAAATCAGGATGGGGTATCCTTTTGAAAACCCGGTCTGCTATCTCAATGTTCCCACACTTAGAGTACATGTGAACTAGCGCACTTGCAGCAAATGACAACAGATCAAACCCAATTCTGATCATGTGCCCGTGAACCTGCTTTCCCAAATATTCTGCTAATTGATTTATACATGCATTCAAAACAGCAAAAGTAAACTCATTCGGTCTAATCCCAGACCTCAACAACTCAGCAAACAACATATGCGACAGATAGAGATATGCGAGAGATAGAGATATTCCCATACATATGCGAGAGATAGAGATAGAGAATGAGTCTCCTGTGTTTGAATAAGAAAATAATAATTAACGGGAAGAGATAAGGGAGAGAATCGTGGGCCACGATTAAAGGATATCCAAATGCATTAATTTTGTAAATAAATATGGAAAAATATGTTATTTTTGTAATTATTTTATGAATGTACTGTTGTTGTAATTATTTTTAAAAATGTACTAGAATATGTAATTCATCCTTTTTTAGGGTCCTTTACGTAACTATGCAACATTTAAAAAATAATTACAATAAACATACATAAACAAAATAATTACAAAAATAACGCAATAAATTCAAACCACCTAAAATCAAGGAGAAAATAACTGTCATAATTAATAATTCAAATTCAAATATTTGAGATCTAATAACAAAAACAAATTCATAATTCAAAATTAAAATCAAAAGGAGGAAAAATAAAAAATTATTTTCTCGTCATCTTCCTCCCTCGTCACTGGTTTTCCATCATCAACTCTCTGATGATTGTCCTCTTCCTTTCTGGCATGGTGGCCATGATCACGATGAGAATTCTTTACAGAGATATTGCAAATTATAATCAACTGGAAACACAAGAAGAAACTCAGGAAGAAATAGGATGGAAACTTGTTCATGGAGATGTTTTCTCGTCATCTTCCTCCCTCGTCTCTTTCCGGTTGTTCAGCCTGTTGATTCCACAAAATATAAAACGAACTGAGAAGTAGGGAAACTCAACACAAAAGAAAATAATTTTTGCATTGGAGTATGAATTAGAACTGAGAACTGATTTTTTTTGACGATTTGGTTACCAACAAAAACTAAAATGGTTACCTTTGTATGAAGGGTTAGCTATCAACTGCATCACATTAAAAATAAATTTGTAACCTAGTAAAACTGAATTTGTTACCTTGGTTTGAAGGTTTGGCAACCAACTGCATGAATGTTTGGCTACCAACTGCATTACATTCAAGATAATTTAGTAACCTAATAAAACTGAATTGGTCACCTTGTTATGAAGGTTTGGCTACCAATTGCACTATAAAAAAACTGCAGGTGTGTAGGTGGATTGGTTACCTTGGTATAAAAGTTTGGTTACCTTGGTATGAAGGTTTAGTTACCTTGGTATGAAGGTTTGGTTACCTTGATATGAAGGTTTGGTTATCAACTGCATTATGAAAAAACTGCAGGTGTGGAGGTGGATTGGTTACCTTGGTATGAAGGTTTGGTTACCTTGGTATGAAGGTTTGGTTACCTTGATATGAAGGTTTGGTTACCAACTAAACTTGATACTTCAACCAGTACAAGGTGAAAAGCCCAATACATACTTTGAGAAACGCAATATTGGGAAAAGAATTATGCGACTCTCGGTCATCCGTGGGATTTCTTCTCTTACTTCCACCATTTCCAGAATAGTCAGATTGAAAATGAGACCTCTTCGCATAATCATTCTTCTGACCAGCCATTACTAAGACACTCTATTATTGCTATTATAGATCCAAATTCAAGCAACTGAGAACTGCAGCAACAGAAATAACTTATAAGGCAGGAATAATTGCTCACATTGTTTGAACCCGACATGTCCAGTGCAATCGGATTGACAATTAATTGAAGAGAAAGCTAGTGCATCATCTTGTTGAAACAGAGAGAGAAAGGGAGAATGTGTAGCAACAGAGAGAGATTGATTACCTTGATATGAAGGTTTGGTTACCTTGGTATGAAGGTTTGGTTACAAACTGCATTATGAAAAAACTGCAGCTGTGGAGGTGGTTTGGTTACCTTGGCATGAAGGTTTGGTTACCTTGGCATAAAGGTTTGGTTACCTTGGTATGAAGGTTTGGTTACCAAGTGCATTATGAAAAAACTACAGGTGTGGAGGTGGTTTGGTTATCTTGGCATAAAGGTTTGGTTACCTTGGTATGAATGTTTGGTTAGCTTGATATGAAGGTTTGGTTACCTTGGTATGAAGGTTTGGTTACTTTGGTATGAAGGTTTGGTTACCTTGATATGAAGGTTTGGTTACCTTAATATGAAGGTTCGATTACACAAGCATAATGATCTGCAGTGTAAGTTAATCCATGTTTCTCTTTTATTGAGTGGAAATATTCCAACCTCGATCAACTAAACCATCATGGGTGCAAGCAGAAAGAACCCCAACGAAAGTAACCTGATCAGGCTGATTACCATATTTGAGTAACAAATCGAATAACTCAAGAGCTTTGTGGGGTCGACCATTCTGAGCATATCCATTGATCTGAGAAGTTCATAAAACCAAATCAGGATGGGGTATCCTTTTGAAAACCCGGTCTGCTATCTCAATGTTCCCACACTTAGAGTACATGTGAACTAGCGCACTTGCAGCAAATGACAACAGATCAAACCCAATTCTGATCATGTGCCCGTGAACCTGCTTTCCCAAATATTCTGCTAATTGATTTATACATGCATTCAAAACAGCAAAAGTAAACTCATTCGGTCTAATCCCAGACCTCAACAACTCAGCAAACAACATATGCGACAGATAGAGATATGCGAGAGATAGAGATATTCCCATACATATGCGAGAGATAGAGATAGAGAATGAGTCTCCTGTGTTTGAATAAGAAAATAATAATTAACGGGAAGAGATAAGGGAGAGAATCGTGGGCCACGATTAAAGGATATCCAAATGCATTAATTTTGTAAATAAATATGGAAAAATATGTTATTTTTGTAATTATTTTATGAATGTACTGTTGTTGTAATTATTTTTAAAAATGTACTAGAATATGTAATTCATCCTTTTTTAGGGTCCTTTACGTAACTATGCAACATTTAAAAAATAATTACAATAAACATACATAAACAAAATAATTACAAAAATAACGCAATAAATTCAAACCACCTAAAATCAAGGAGAAAATAACTGTCATAATTAATAATTCAAATTCAAATATTTGAGATCTAATAACAAAAACAAATTCATAATTCAAAATTAAAATCAAAAGGAGGAAAAATAAAAAATTATTTTCTCGTCATCTTCCTCCCTCGTCACTGGTTTTCCATCATCAACTCTCTGATGATTGTCCTCTTCCTTTCTGGCATGGTGGCCATGATCACGATGAGAATTCTTTACAGAGATATTGCAAATTATAATCAACTGGAAACACAAGAAGAAACTCAGGAAGAAATAGGATGGAAACTTGTTCATGGAGATGTTTTCTCGTCATCTTCCTCCCTCGTCTCTTTCCGGTTGTTCAGCCTGTTGATTCCACAAAATATAAAACGAACTGAGAAGTAGGGAAACTCAACACAAAAGAAAATAATTTTTGCATTGGAGTATGAATTAGAACTGAGAACTGATTTTTTTTGACGATTTGGTTACCAACAAAAACTAAAATGGTTACCTTTGTATGAAGGGTTAGCTATCAACTGCATCACATTAAAAATAAATTTGTAACCTAGTAAAACTGAATTTGTTACCTTGGTTTGAAGGTTTGGCAACCAACTGCATGAATGTTTGGCTACCAACTGCATTACATTCAAGATAATTTAGTAACCTAATAAAACTGAATTGGTCACCTTGTTATGAAGGTTTGGCTACCAATTGCACTATAAAAAAACTGCAGGTGTGTAGGTGGATTGGTTACCTTGGTATAAAAGTTTGGTTACCTTGGTATGAAGGTTTAGTTACCTTGGTATGAAGGTTTGGTTACCTTGATATGAAGGTTTGGTTATCAACTGCATTATGAAAAAACTGCAGGTGTGGAGGTGGATTGGTTACCTTGGTATGAAGGTTTGGTTACCTTGGTATGAAGGTTTGGTTACCTTGATATGAAGGTTTGGTTACCAACTAAACTTGATACTTCAACCAGTACAAGGTGAAAAGCCCAATACATACTTTGAGAAACGCAATATTGGGAAAAGAATTATGCGACTCTCGGTCATCCGTGGGATTTCTTCTCTTACTTCCACCATTTCCAGAATAGTCAGATTGAAAATGAGACCTCTTCGCATAATCATTCTTCTGACCAGCCATTACTAAGACACTCTATTATTGCTATTATAGATCCAAATTCAAGCAACTGAGAACTGCAGCAACAGAAATAACTTATAAGGCAGGAATAATTGCTCACATTGTTTGAACCCGACATGTCCAGTGCAATCGGATTGACAATTAATTGAAGAGAAAGCTAGTGCATCATCTTGTTGAAACAGAGAGAGAAAGGGAGAATGTGTAGCAACAGAGAGAGATTGATTACCTTGATATGAAGGTTTGGTTACCTTGGTATGAAGGTTTGGTTACAAACTGCATTATGAAAAAACTGCAGCTGTGGAGGTGGTTTGGTTACCTTGGCATGAAGGTTTGGTTACCTTGGCATAAAGGTTTGGTTACCTTGGTATGAAGGTTTGGTTACCAAGTGCATTATGAAAAAACTACAGGTGTGGAGGTGGTTTGGTTATCTTGGCATAAAGGTTTGGTTACCTTGGTATGAATGTTTGGTTAGCTTGATATGAAGGTTTGGTTACCTTGGTATGAAGGTTTGGTTACTTTGGTATGAAGGTTTGGTTACCTTGATATGAAGGTTTGGTTACCTTAATATGAAGGTTCGATTACACAAGCATAATGATCTGCAGTGTAAGTTAATCCATGTTTCTCTTTTATTGAGTGGAAATATTCCAACCTCGATCAACTAAACCATCATGGGTGCAAGCAGAAAGAACCCCAACGAAAGTAACCTGATCAGGCTGATTACCATATTTGAGTAACAAATCGAATAACTCAAGAGCTTTGTGGGGTCGACCATTCTGAGCATATCCATTGATCTGAGAAGTTCATAAAACCAAATCAGGATGGGGTATCCTTTTGAAAACCCGGTCTGCTATCTCAATGTTCCCACACTTAGAGTACATGTGAACTAGCGCACTTGCAGCAAATGACAACAGATCAAACCCAATTCTGATCATGTGCCCGTGAACCTGCTTTCCCAAATATTCTGCTAATTGATTTATACATGCATTCAAAACAGCAAAAGTAAACTCATTCGGTCTAATCCCAGACCTCAACAACTCAGCAAACAACATATGCGACAGATAGAGATATGCGAGAGATAGAGATATTCCCATACATATGCGAGAGATAGAGATAGAGAATGAGTCTCCTGTGTTTGAATAAGAAAATAATAATTAACGGGAAGAGATAAGGGAGAGAATCGTGGGCCACGATTAAAGGATATCCAAATGCATTAATTTTGTAAATAAATATGGAAAAATATGTTATTTTTGTAATTATTTTATGAATGTACTGTTGTTGTAATTATTTTTAAAAATGTACTAGAATATGTAATTCATCCTTTTTTAGGGTCCTTTACGTAACTATGCAACATTTAAAAAATAATTACAATAAACATACATAAACAAAATAATTACAAAAATAACGCAATAAATTCAAACCACCTAAAATCAAGGAGAAAATAACTGTCATAATTAATAATTCAAATTCAAATATTTGAGATCTAATAACAAAAACAAATTCATAATTCAAAATTAAAATCAAAAGGAGGAAAAATAAAAATTATTTTCTCGTCATCTTCCTCCCTCGTCACTGGTTTTCCATCATCAACTCTCTGATGATTGTCCTCTTCCTTTCTGGCATGGTGGCCATGATCACGATGAGAATTCTTTACAGAGATATTGCAAATTATAATCAACTGGAAACACAAGAAGAAACTCAGGAAGAAATAGGATGGAAACTTGTTCATGGAGATGTTTTCTCGTCATCTTCCTCCCTCGTCTCTTTCCGGTTGTTCAGCCTGTTGATTCCACAAAATATAAAACGAACTGAGAAGTAGGGAAACTCAACACAAAAGAAAATAATTTTTGCATTGGAGTATGAATTAGAACTGAGAACTGATTTTTTTTGACGATTTGGTTACCAACAAAAACTAAAATGGTTACCTTTGTATGAAGGGTTAGCTATCAACTGCATCACATTAAAAATAAATTTGTAACCTAGTAAAACTGAATTTGTTACCTTGGTTTGAAGGTTTGGCAACCAACTGCATGAATGTTTGGCTACCAACTGCATTACATTCAAGATAATTTAGTAACCTAATAAAACTGAATTGGTCACCTTGTTATGAAGGTTTGGCTACCAATTGCACTATAAAAAAACTGCAGGTGTGTAGGTGGATTGGTTACCTTGGTATAAAAGTTTGGTTACCTTGGTATGAAGGTTTAGTTACCTTGGTATGAAGGTTTGGTTACCTTGATATGAAGGTTTGGTTATCAACTGCATTATGAAAAAACTGCAGGTGTGGAGGTGGATTGGTTACCTTGGTATGAAGGTTTGGTTACCTTGGTATGAAGGTTTGGTTACCTTGATATGAAGGTTTGGTTACCAACTAAACTTGATACTTCAACCAGTACAAGGTGAAAAGCCCAATACATACTTTGAGAAACGCAATATTGGGAAAAGAATTATGCGACTCTCGGTCATCCGTGGGATTTCTTCTCTTACTTCCACCATTTCCAGAATAGTCAGATTGAAAATGAGACCTCTTCGCATAATCATTCTTCTGACCAGCCATTACTAAGACACTCTATTATTGCTATTATAGATCCAAATTCAAGCAACTGAGAACTGCAGCAACAGAAATAACTTATAAGGCAGGAATAATTGCTCACATTGTTTGAACCCGACATGTCCAGTGCAATCGGATTGACAATTAATTGAAGAGAAAGCTAGTGCATCATCTTGTTGAAACAGAGAGAGAAAGGGAGAATGTGTAGCAACAGAGAGAGATTGATTACCTTGATATGAAGGTTTGGTTACCTTGGTATGAAGGTTTGGTTACAAACTGCATTATGAAAAAACTGCAGCTGTGGAGGTGGTTTGGTTACCTTGGCATGAAGGTTTGGTTACCTTGGCATAAAGGTTTGGTTACCTTGGTATGAAGGTTTGGTTACCAAGTGCATTATGAAAAAACTACAGGTGTGGAGGTGGTTTGGTTATCTTGGCATAAAGGTTTGGTTACCTTGGTATGAATGTTTGGTTAGCTTGATATGAAGGTTTGGTTACCTTGGTATGAAGGTTTGGTTACTTTGGTATGAAGGTTTGGTTACCTTGATATGAAGGTTTGGTTACCTTAATATGAAGGTTCGATTACACAAGCATAATGATCTGCAGTGTAAGTTAATCCATGTTTCTCTTTTATTGAGTGGAAATATTCCAACCTCGATCAACTAAACCATCATGGGTGCAAGCAGAAAGAACCCCAACGAAAGTAACCTGATCAGGCTGATTACCATATTTGAGTAACAAATCGAATAACTCAAGAGCTTTGTGGGGTCGACCATTCTGAGCATATCCATTGATCTGAGAAGTTCATAAAACCAAATCAGGATGGGGTATCCTTTTGAAAACCCGGTCTGCTATCTCAATGTTCCCACACTTAGAGTACATGTGAACTAGCGCACTTGCAGCAAATGACAACAGATCAAACCCAATTCTGATCATGTGCCCGTGAACCTGCTTTCCCAAATATTCTGCTAATTGATTTATACATGCATTCAAAACAGCAAAAGTAAACTCATTCGGTCTAATCCCAGACCTCAACAACTCAGCAAACAACATATGCGACAGATAGAGATATGCGAGAGATAGAGATATTCCCATACATATGCGAGAGATAGAGATAGAGAATGAGTCTCCTGTGTTTGAATAAGAAAATAATAATTAACGGGAAGAGATAAGGGAGAGAATCGTGGGCCACGATTAAAGGATATCCAAATGCATTAATTTTGTAAATAAATATGGAAAAATATGTTATTTTTGTAATTATTTTATGAATGTACTGTTGTTGTAATTATTTTTAAAAATGTACTAGAATATGTAATTCATCCTTTTTTAGGGTCCTTTACGTAACTATGCAACATTTAAAAAATAATTACAATAAACATACATAAACAAAATAATTACAAAAATAACGCAATAAATTCAAACCACCTAAAATCAAGGAGAAAATAACTGTCATAATTAATAATTCAAATTCAAATATTTGAGATCTAACAACAAAAACAAATTCATAATTCAAAATTAAAATCAAAAGGAGGAAAAATAAAAAATTATTTTCTCGTCATCTTCCTCCCTCGTCACTGGTTTTCCATCATCAACTCTCTGATGATTGTCCTCTTCCTTTCTGGCATGGTGGCCATGATCACGATGAGAATTCTTTACAGAGATATTGCAAATTATAATCAACTGGAAACACAAGAAGAAACTCAGGAAGAAATAGGATGGAAACTTGTTCATGGAGATGTTTTCTCGTCATCTTCCTCCCTCGTCTCTTTCCGGTTGTTCAGCCTGTTGATTCCACAAAATATAAAACGAACTGAGAAGTAGGGAAACTCAACACAAAAGAAAATAATTTTTGCATTGGAGGATGAATTAGAACTGAGAACTGATTTTTTTTGACGATTTGGTTACCAACAAAAACTAAAATGGTTACCTTTGTATGAAGGGTTAGCTATCAACTGCATCACATTAAAAATAAATTTGTAACCTAGTAAAACTGAATTTGTTACCTTGGTTTGAAGGTTTGGCAACCAACTGCATGAATGTTTGGCTACCAACTGCATTACATTCAAGATAATTTAGTAACCTAATAAAACTGAATTGGTCACCTTGTTATGAAGGTTTGGCTACCAATTGCACTATAAAAAAACTGCAGGTGTGTAGGTGGATTGGTTACCTTGGTATAAAAGTTTGGTTACCTTGGTATGAAGGTTTAGTTACCTTGGTATGAAGGTTTGGTTACCTTGATATGAAGGTTTGGTTATCAACTGCATTATGAAAAAACTGCAGGTGTGGAGGTGGATTGGTTACCTTGGTATGAAGGTTTGGTTACCTTGGTATGAAGGTTTGGTTACCTTGATATGAAGGTTTGGTTACCAACTAAACTTGATACTTCAACCAGTACAAGGTGAAAAGCCCAATACATACTTTGAGAAACGCAATATTGGGAAAAGAATTATGCGACTCTCGGTCATCCGTGGGATTTCTTCTCTTACTTCCACCATTTCCAGAATAGTCAGATTGAAAATGAGACCTCTTCGCATAATCATTCTTCTGACCAGCCATTACTAAGACACTCTATTATTGCTATTATAGATCCAAATTCAAGCAACTGAGAACTGCAGCAACAGAAATAACTTATAAGGCAGGAATAATTGCTCACATTGTTTGAACCCGACATGTCCAGTGCAATCGGATTGACAATTAATTGAAGAGAAAGCTAGTGCATCATCTTGTTGAAACAGAGAGAGAAAGGGAGAATGTGTAGCAACAGAGAGAGATTGATTACCTTGATATGAAGGTTTGGTTACCTTGGTATGAAGGTTTGGTTACAAACTGCATTATGAAAAAACTGCAGCTGTGGAGGTGGTTTGGTTACCTTGGCATGAAGGTTTGGTTACCTTGGCATAAAGGTTTGGTTACCTTGGTATGAAGGTTTGGTTACCAAGTGCATTATGAAAAAACTACAGGTGTGGAGGTGGTTTGGTTATCTTGGCATAAAGGTTTGGTTACCTTGGTATGAATGTTTGGTTAGCTTGATATGAAGGTTTGGTTACCTTGGTATGAAGGTTTGGTTACTTTGGTATGAAGGTTTGGTTACCTTGATATGAAGGTTTGGTTACCTTAATATGAAGGTTCGATTACACAAGCATAATGATCTGCAGTGTAAGTTAATCCATGTTTCTCTTTTATTGAGTGGAAATATTCCAACCTCGATCAACTAAACCATCATGGGTGCAAGCAGAAAGAACCCCAACGAAAGTAACCTGATCAGGCTGATTACCATATTTGAGTAACAAATCGAATAACTCAAGAGCTTTGTGGGGTCGACCATTCTGAGCATATCCATTGATCTGAGAAGTTCATAAAACCAAATCAGGATGGGGTATCCTTTTGAAAACCCGGTCTGCTATCTCAATGTTCCCACACTTAGAGTACATGTGAACTAGCGCACTTGCAGCAAATGACAACAGATCAAACCCAATTCTGATCATGTGCCCGTGAACCTGCTTTCCCAAATATTCTGCTAATTGATTTATACATGCATTCAAAACAGCAAAAGTAAACTCATTCGGTCTAATCCCAGACCTCAACAACTCAGCAAACAACATATGCGACAGATAGAGATATGCGAGAGATAGAGATATTCCCATACATATGCGAGAGATAGAGATAGAGAATGAGTCTCCTGTGTTTGAATAAGAAAATAATAATTAACGGGAAGAGATAAGGGAGAGAATCGTGGGCCACGATTAAAGGATATCCAAATGCATTAATTTTGTAAATAAATATGGAAAAATATGTTATTTTTGTAATTATTTTATGAATGTACTGTTGTTGTAATTATTTTTAAAAATGTACTAGAATATGTAATTCATCCTTTTTTAATTGTTTTCTACCCAGCCCAATTCAGCCCGAAATCATTAATTTTATCACCGGTCAATATTTGGGCATATATCCAGAATCTAGGTCCGTCCAACTCAAGCCCGTCCAATTCAGCCCGAAATCGTGACTTTTATCACCGGTCAATATTTGGGTAACAAGAGTCTAGGTCCGCCCAACTCAAACCCAACAAATTTTATGTGGATTGGGATTAAAATGATCCCTAAACCCGTTTAAGCTACCCAAGTTGCACCTCTAGTAATAATAAATTATATATCTAAGTTTAGATCAATATTATGTTATTTTATATGGTTTAAGAACTCTAAATTTGCCATAGTATGAAGGTTTTTAACTCAGTGTGCAGGTTTTGCCTTGTTTTGGGATGGACCGGATGGTGACTTCAACTAACTAAAAGTGCTTCCAAACCTAAATACCAAAATATTTTTAATTTAATTTAAAAGTACTTTTAGTTCACTCAAAAAAGTTATCCCAAATAGACTTTAAGTTGCATTGAATCGAATAAGTTGTTTTTGGACGAATAAATTTTTTAAATGCGTTTGAACTTTCAAATGCTACAAATACATTAAATGCTTCAAACCAAACATAACAACCATTTTGGTTCTTGCACTCTATAGTTACTTTCAATTTCATCCATGTACAAATTTTTCTTCTTCTTCATAATAGTCCTTGTATTATAAAATAGATGAATAATTTAGTCTTTTTTGAACTTAAATAATGACGTGGCTTTTTTTATTATAAAAAAATGCCAGCATTTATTTTAATAATCGTAAGGGAGAAATTAGTAATTTGACAAATTGTATAGAATTCTTTTTGCGTACAAATTTATTTGAAAAAAAGAAGAAGAAGATTCCACTTCAAGAAGATCATCAAGGCTTATGACAAAACAAACTAATAGTGCACATAGGATAGTAATTCTTGCTAAATCTCAAGTTCTAAACTTAACAAGGGGTATTTTTTGGATATTTAGTACAAAGACTTTGAGTTTATTTATTGGAATATTTAATGTAATAAATATAAAATTGAGTAGTAATTCTTGCTGAATAATTTTTTTTAAATTTAGACTTGCATTTATGTTACTCTTTATCGAAGAAATTATGTTTCATAATTTACTTTTGTGCATGTAATCTCATGTTTAATATTTTATTTTTTGGACATGTATGTTTATTGTATCATTTTTTCTAGGTGTTCATTGTTTATAACGTCTTTATTTTGCTTTGTTGGGTGTATGATCAGTGAACCATTAGAAGCAAAATAAATTGAAATTTTATACTTATTGTTTTGTAAAAATACAAATTCTCAAGGAATCTAAAGTGGTGTGGAAATGTAAAAATTAATTAGTCTCATATGTACATATTAGAGAGTATGAACGTCAAATAACAATCTAAACAATGAGGAACAAAGACCTAAGTTGTGAAGGAAAATGAATATGAATTTATAAATATATTACTTGGGAAAAAAATAAATAGAAGTTTGAAACATTAGTAAAAAAAAAACAAGTGATAAAAATACTTGTTTATCCTTACTAAAAAAAAACTAATCCACGTTGACGCTTATTTATATTTTTCACAAGCCACATCATCATTATTTTTCAAGAAAAAGGACTAACTTGTTTCTCTTTTAGAGTACAAGGACTATTATGAATTTATTTTTTGTACATGGATGAAATTGAAACTAACTATAGAGTACAGGATCAAAATGATTGTTTATCCTTATTTTTGGATAAATAACCATATCATATATTATTATCTCATTTTCAAAAACTTTGAAGATTTTTCCTTTATCATCTGCCTTAAATCACCATCATCAATTAAGTTCAAATAAATTTCAAAATCATGACTTCTTACTTCCTTCATTCGTACTTTACTTTTGATTTTTTCCCTTATTACCCCCCAAAATTTAGGCAGATGAAAATCTAAAAAACCCAACAGACAATTTTTGGTGTTGATGAGAGAGAAAGAGAAAATTGGAAGTGAAGTAGTAATAGTTGTAAACGAACCCTGAAACTAAAACGAAGCTTCTGCTGCTTCCTTGAGTGTGCATCTTTTTTTGGTCCTTTAATATGTACTTTTAAGGAGTCTGGAGATGGTCTGCGGTGCTCGCAGCGGGAGGAGCAAAACGGATTGCGTAGTGTTGCCAATTGGACTACTACTATTCGTTATGCCCACAATATTCTTGCAGTTTGCATGGAATAGCTATTCCAAATCTGCACTAAATCCCTTTAGCTAACAAAACCAAATGAAGCATTGCAGTTTGCTTTCGAATTGTTAGTGTGAAACGAAACATCATTACATGAATTACAACACTTGACTACAAAGTCTGCCATGGAACATTCAATAACTTCTTTTAAACTTATGTCCCTGTTAATTTAAAGTAACCTTTTTCTTTATCCAACTTAATATTTTATTCACTTATTTATCTTAAAAATTTGAACATATATAATCCCAATGAATTTAGAAAGAAAGAGTTCATACCCCTTTTTAGTTTGAAGTTTGATTCAATTCTTGCTTATGAAATTGAATTGAATGCTCTCTTCAATTTAGTATGATCTGCACTTTCTTAATTTCCCAATTAGAACCCTTCTTCTCTTAACTTGCTTTCAATTTGTATCGATTTTTGGTAGGGATTTTGGGTGAAATTTACGGTACCAATTTGCTTTAGGTTAGAGAGATAGAGAAATTGTTGAGCTTTAGGCTGAGTATACTTGTAAGAGTATATTAAACCTCTCAAGCTGACATATATATATATATATATATATATATATATATATATATAACAACATATTCTCTGTTTATGTTTTGTAGAGGTAATGAAGGGGTAGTGTGCAAAAAGCTCAGATTTTGAATTGGAGAAAAAAACCAAATAGGTTTGTTTAACTTCATATTAAAATACACTACATTTTTATGATTGTAGTTTCATGTAGGTTAATAAACTAAAAAAGTAGTTCATCTTTTTACCTACAGGTGATACAACATGATAGACATCGGACAAGAACAGGGGCATCCACATGAAAACCGAGACTTAAACAACAAATGTTATCCATTTTTGTAATTGACCTCATGTCATTTAAGTAGTAGTGATAGTAATTCTCTCTCCTTATATGTACGTAAAAGTATAGTAGATCTGATCATGAGCTTCTTTTCTGAATGAGAAGACAAAACAGAAAACTAACCTACAGTCTTTCATTTCAACTAATAAATTATTCACAACTGATAAATTTTTATAAAATTCAAAAGAGAGAAAAGAAGACTTAATCATGGTCAAATATTATAATAGTTTGACAACTGTGATAGAATGAAACCCACTATATGTTAGAGATAATCATCAAAATACTTGATTGTAGATAATAATTCAGTTATGATTTGATTTGATTGTTGGTACCTTTATTGTAGGAGATAGGTTTCGGTCTAGCTTAATTATAGGTAATCAAGTATATCAAGTATCATGTACAGTGTATATATATATATATACCCATATTGATCAATAAGAAGTATAAATCATATTCCCTCATATCTTAATATTTTAATATGGTATCAAAGCATAATTCTTAGCACTCACCCCTGCTCTCGCCATCACATCCCTAGCAACCACAACATTCTCTCCTGCATACCCAGCCGCACCAGATATATATTTTTTTACAAAGCCCAAGCATAGGCATCTCCTCGCCTTCTCTGCACAGTCCCACCATGACCACTCCAAGCTCCTCCACAATCTTTATTGCAAATGATGCACCCCAAGCACTTATCACCATTAACATTTCTGCCCAAGCCCCTCTTAAACTATCCTCGACCAATTATATCTCATGGAAACTCCAATTTCAATTCGTTGATTATGATCTCCTTGGCTATATTGACGGTACCAATCCTTGCCCACCTTAAACTCTCATTGCAAATCAAACAACTCAATCGAACCCGGCCTATACCCCTTGGATTCGTCAGGATCAACTTAGACTCAATGTTATTATTGGCTCACTTTCTCCTTCCATCATCCCTTTTATTGCAGTGCAACCACCTCCTGTCAAGCCTGGACGATTCTTGAAAATACATATGCTAAGCCATCTCGAGGTCGGATTAAACAAGTTAAAGGTCACCTCAAAAATCCTATCAAAGGTTCTCAAAGTGTTACTGATTTTCTCCAGTCCGTCAAAGCCCGAGCTGATGAACTTGCTCTTCTTGGTGTTCCTATGGACGCTGATGATCTTACAGAAAAAATTCTCGATGGTCTTGATAGTGAGTACAAAGACCTTGTCAATGCCGTTCACGCTCGTGACACGCACATCACCTTTGATGAACTTCATGAAAAACTACTCACTTTTGAAGCACATTTACAAGAGAAGAAGCCTGCTCAGTCTTATCTACCAGCCTCTGCCAATCCCGCTCAACGCACCAATTCAAGCCCGCGAACCTCTGGGTGGCGTCCATCGTCGACCAACACCCCACCACCATCTTTTGGCTCAACCAATTACTGGCGCCCTTCATCTGGCCCGAATCAACCTCGGAGTGTTCGACCACAACCTCGGCCATATCTTGGCCACTGTCAAATTTGTGGTATTCAAAGTCATACTGCCAAAAGGTGCCCTTCGTTTCGCCTTGTACCGACTGCTTCCTCGTCCTCAAATCGACCTCCGACTACTTATTCTCCTGCACCATGGCAACCTCGGGCTCATTTTGCGACCACCCCAGCATCCGCGACTCCATTATGGCTCCTTGACAGTGGTGCTTCTCATCATGTCACCGCCGACCTGAACAACTTATCTCTTCATACACCATACACAGGCACAGACGATGTTATGATTGGTGATGGCACGGGTCTACCCATTGCACATACCGGTTTCACTTTCTTAACTACCCCTACTAATTCCTTTACCTTATCTAATGTTCTTTATGTTCCTAGCATGCGAAAGAATTTAATATCCATTTCTCAATTTTGCACCACTAATAATGTATCCATTGAATTCTGACCAAGTTCTTTTCGTGTGAAGGACCTTCGCACGGGGGCAATATTCTTAACGGGCCAAACGAAGGATGGAGTGTATGAGTGGCCGACTTCCTCATCCGTGAAATCACCTTTAATTGCTTTCTCCAATGTCAAGACCACTTCGTCCGAGTGGCATCATAGATTAGGGCATCCCGCTTTTCCAATTTTATAACATGTTGCGTCTCATTATAAATTAGAGTTATCGTCTTCTATTTCGCCTAATTTTTCATGTAATGCATGTCACTGCAATAAAAGTCACAAAGTACCATTTTCTACTACTTCTATTGTCTCTACCAAACCTCTACAAATTCTCTTTTCTGATGTGTGGACCTCCCCAATCCTCTCTCATGATGGATTTAAATACTATGTCATCTTTGTTGACCACTATATGAAATATATATGGATTTATCCAATAAAACACAAATCAGATGTTTATGATGTTTTCGTAAGATTCCAAACTATTGTTGAAACCTACTTTAACCAGAAAATCATAACCCTTTACTCTGACAATGGTGGCGAATATAAAGGTCTTACTTCCTACTTAGCCACTCATGGTATTTCTCACCTTACAACTCCACCCCACACACCAGAACATAATGGTTTTTCTGAAAGACGTCACCGTCACATAGTAGAAACTGGTCTCACACTTCTCTCTCATGCTTCTCTTCCTTTAATTTTTTGGTCTCATGCCTTCACCACTGCTGTTTACCTCATAAATCGTCTGCCCACTTCAACACTAAATTTCTCTTCACCTTTTGAAAAGATTTTTGGTACTCCTCTGAACTACTCTAAACTTAGGGTTTTTGGTTGCCTATGTTACCCCTGGCTTCGGCCTTATTCTTCTCACAAACTCGAACCTCGTTCCACTCCTTGTGTTTTTCTTGGTTACTCTCTTACTCATAGTGCTTACTTTTATTATGATCCTTCTAACTCCAAAATGTTCATCTCTCGTCATGTCAAGTTTGTTGAGTTTATTTTTCCCTTTTTTCTCTTCACAACCACCTACCTCGCCCTCAATCACAAACTGTTTCCACTTGGATCCCGCCAGTTATACATCTTCCATCATCCAACACTCCGGCTCGACCACTCTCCACGCCAGCTAACAAATGGTCTCTTTCTATGCCCTCAACCAATATTCACGACATCACCTGCTCTACATTCATCCTCACACACTTCCATACCCCCAAGCCCATCTTCCCTCACCCTACCACATACTTTCCCTCAATCACATGGTCCCAGCATAAGCCCTAATGAGACATAAACCCAACCATCTATACCCATCCCAAAAACTCATAACACCCATCCGATGACTACTAGAGCCAAAAATTTTATTCACAAACCTATCTAAAAACTAAATCTCACTGCCAAACTTTCTACCCCTGTTGAGTTAGAACCCACAACTGTGACGCCCCCAGAATAGGTCCATTCAACCCAACCCATTCTGAGTCGCCAAATACATGGTACATAATTCAAATACAAACTTTATATCATACGGTCGTGCAAAATACGACCACACAACTGTGAGTCTCAGTACAAATATGTAGAAAATATTAAGATTCAAACTAAGTCCTCACTACAATTATTATCACACTATTTATCAGAACTAGTGAGGACTACTACTGCTCTAACTCGGACCATCACTCTGTCCCCCGACTAGTCCCCGCAACATTCTCATTTCCTGAAGAGGACAACAGATGAAAAGGGTGAGCTCAACTAGCCCAGTAAAGAATATTATGACTAAGATAATGAAAAATAAATTATCGTTAGTCTTCAACAGTTCAGATAAAATATTATGGACAACAAGTTTTAGATCAATATTCGCAGCGAAAATAACAAATCATTAGAAGAGTTAAGCAGAGAATGAAGTCTACTATCTTCTATGATTTAAAAGTCCATCACCAATATTTTATCCCTGTAACATCAATCAATATACATCTCGAATCAATATTCATCTTTGCACTACAGGCCAAAGATATTCATTTGCATCATCAGTAGTCATGTTCATCTCAACACCTGTCATCTTTGCACTACAGGCCAAAGATATTCAGTTACATCAACTTTTAGGACTGAGGATGATGAAAAACATTTTAAACAAAACGAATCCAGTGAGATAAAAGACAAAGATTAGGGATTCGTCATTTAGTTTATCCAAATTCAAGAATAATCCATAATAATACTTTGTGAAGCAAAATTCCAGAATAAAGCCAAAACTTGGATACAATCAAAGATAGTAACCTTAACAGACAATTTGGACAAATAGAAGAAAAATAAATTTTCCCGTGAATAGTGCCGTATACGTGAATAGTGCCGTATACGTGAATAGTAACCCCGACGGAAAAAGTAAGAATTTCAACATAAAATCCATGACAATATTTCTGTATAATGATATTGAAAAGAATAACATCATTTACGAAAGAAAATAACATCCCTTACCTCAAAAAGATAGTACCTCTGACTGGAATATCGGATATAATATTGACGGAAACTTGCGCTGAATACTAATACTCAAAGTATAGAAATACTCACAAAAATACGCTCGATATTATAGAGAGAGAAAACTTCGAATTCTGGTGTGATTTTCAATTCTAACCTAAGCACCCTATTTATAGGAAAAGCTTAGGATGCCAAAGGAGACTAAAATAATAAAATAATAATATTTTTTAAAAAAATTCCTCCGCCGCCGGCTGCTCCAAGAAAATCAGATTTTCCACAACCCAACAAAAGTGGGGCCCACCTTTTATTTAAAAAATATTTATTTTTTGAAACTTCAATAATTCATAATAAATAGCTCCTTTGTCAGAAAAATACAAATGATGTGTCCTTTCCATAGGAAATTTAATTCTCTACAACTTTGCAGAAGAAAATTTTTCCAAATTCCCAACATAAATTATCCGAAATCCACCAACAGATGATTTTTCACACCAAAATATTGATAAAAACACATCAGCACTAATTCCTTCTTTAATATCCAAAAAATAAATATTCCCTTATCATATAAATCAATAATTAATTATTCACAAATAATATTATAGAACTACAATATTAACAACCAGGTCGTTCCCAGGACAGAGGGGGCCTTCCGATAAGGATTTCTCCTTACTGGCGCGCAATTAAATAATCCCTCCTAGACAGAACTTCCTTAGGCATTGTCAATAATGCTATCTAATAATATTATTCAAATAATATGAATTATTGAGTTGATAACGTGAAATACTGTGCAACGACAATTATTGAATCAATACTACAAAATATCAACTGTAGCCATTATTGAATCAATCATAAAAAAATAGCAACGTAGCAATTATTGAGTCAATAAAATATCAATGCAGCAATTATTGAGTCAATAATATAAAATATCAACGTAGCAATTATTGAGTCAATAATATAAAATATTGAACAGTAAATACTGTAACAATAATTGAGTAGGTTCCTTCTCACGTAAGACTCAATAATTCAAAATACTGTGCAATACCGTGTGCTACTGCGCACCACCGCGTACTGTATTTTAACCACCGGGTATTTCAACAGTACTAACGGTAACAACCCCGCCGTTATTTTGTAAAAAGTTATTTCTGTCGCTTTCTATATCCGACAGTTATTCCGTTGTGGGGGCCCACAAATAGCTGCGCCGTCGTACGAATATTCCCCGACAACAAGAATATTCCACGACCAAACGAATATTCCCCGACAACAAGAATATTTTATAACCACTTGCTCATTTTAAAAATATTTGCACATTTCACCCATAACTTTCATATTTATCAAGTCAACACCTTACTATTTCAAAATAATATATAAAGAAAATTAAATCTTTATTCATAAAAGTTGGGGTCTTACAACCTCCCCTCCTTATGAAATTTCGTCCTCGAAATTGACGTACGTACCTGGTATGTCGAAAAGGTGAGGATACCTCGCTTTCATTTCCGATTCTAACTCCCAGGTCATTTCCTCAATTGCATGGTTTCTCCACAAAACTTTAACTTGAGGTATAATTTTCGAGCGTAGGACATGCTCCTTCCTATCCAAGATCTTGACAGGTACCTCCTCGTACGTTAAATCTTCAGCTATCTCGTCTGGTTCTAACTCAATAATGCGGTTTGGATCCTTCACATATTTACGTAACACGGATATGTGAAACACGTTATGAACACGAGACATGCTTGGAGGTAAAGCGAGTCTATAAGCCACATTTCCTATTCGGTCAAGAATCTCAAATGGACCAATGAATCGTGGGTTGAGCTTTCCTCTCTTCCCAAACCTCGTAACTCCTTTCCACGGAGCAACACGTAATAACACATGGTCCCCAACATTAAATTCCACGTCTTTTCGATGAAGATCTGCATAACTCTTTTGTCGATCCTGTGCCGTCTGTATACGTTGTCGGATTATTTGGATCTTTTCTGTAGTCATACGTACTAACTCTGGTCCCAACAATGTTGCTTCACCCACCTCATCCCAACATACTGGAGAACGACACTTTCTCCCATACAACGCTTCGAATGGAGCTACGCCTATACTTGCCTGATAACTGTTGTTGTAGGAGAATTCCACCAATGGTAAATACTTATCCCAACTCCCTTTGAAGTCTAGAACACAGAGTCTCAATAGATCTTCAAGAGTTTGGATAGTCCTTTCCGATTGTCCGTCTGTTTGAGGATGATAAGCCGAACTGAATCGTAAATCCGTACCCATAGCTTTCTGCAAACTGATCCAAAATCGTGAAGTAAATCTGGGGTCACGATCCGAAACTATGGATACTGGCATGCCATGCAATCTCACAATCTCATTCACGTACATATGAGCAAGACGTTCAAGGGAATAGGTCTCTCGTATCGGCAAGAAATGAGCAGACTTGGTTAATCTATCAACAATAACCCAAATCGCATCTAAGCCTTGAGAAACCTTGGGAAGACCCGTAACGAAATCCATCGTAATGTGTTCCCACTTCCATTTCGGAATCTCCAGTGGTTGCAATGGACCCTTCGGTACTTGATGCTCCGCCTTTACACGTTGACAAGTTAAACATCTAGAGATGAACTCCGCGATCTCTCTCTTCATATTGCTCCACCAAAATGTATGTCGAAGATCACGATACATTTTAGTACTCCCAGGATGGATCGCAAATGGTGTGTTGTGTGCCTCCATCATGATTCTATACTTCAAGTCGAAATCGTTAGGAACACAAAGTCTGGAGTTGACTCGAAGTATTCCCTCTTCATCGATTCTTGCTTCTGGAATTGCACCTTCTTGCACCTTCTTCTTCATCTTCATCAGCTCCGCATCTGTAGCTTGAGCAGCTTTAACTTTATCAAGCAAAGCTGGTTCTACGCGTATACTTGACATCATCGCACTCGTTCCCACATATGATCTTCTACTCAACGCGTCAGCTACCACGTTCGCTTTTCCAGGATGGTATTGGATGGTATGATCGTAATCTTTCAACAGCTCAAGCCAACGTCGTTGCCGCATGTTGAGTTCCTTCTGAGTGAAGAAATATTTAAGGCTCTTATGATCTGTATAAATCTCCACTTTCTCTCCGTACAAGTAATGTCTCCAGATCTTCAACGCGAAAACGACTGCTGCCAACTCTAGATCATGAGTAGGATAATTCCTCTCATATTCTTTGAGTTGTCGCGAGGCATAGGCTATGACTTTCCCATGTTGCATGAGAACACATCCTAACCCTTTGCCTGAAGCATCGCTGTAGATAACAAATCCATCCGAACCAGATGGTATTGTCAGAACAGGTGCCGAAATAAGTCTCCTCTTGAGCTCTTGGAAGCTCTTCTCGCATTCTTCTCTCCAAACGAATTTCGTATCTTTCCGAGTCAACTGTGTTAATGGAGTAGCGATTCGAGAAAATCCCTCTACGAACCTCCGATAATAACCAGCTAAGCCCAGAAAGCTTCGTACTTCGGTCACCGACTTAGGTTGCTCCCAGCTTTGTATTGCTTCAATCTTCGCCGGGTCAACAGATACTCCATGTTTCGATACCACGTGCCCAAGGAATGCTACTTCCTCAAGCCAGAACTCGCATTTCTTTAACTTGGCGTATAGCTTGTTCTCACGAAGCTTTTGAAGTACCAGCTTCAAGTGGTGTTCATGATCTTCACGGCTTTTAGAATAGATGAGAATGTCATCAATAAAGACAACAACGAATTGATCTAAATACTCCTTAAATACACGGTTCATCATATCCATGAAAGCAGCAGGAGCATTAGTCAATCCAAAAGACATGACTAAGAACTCATAATGCCCGTACCGTGTTCTGAAAGCAGTCTTTGGAATATCCTCAGTTTTAATCTTCAACTGATGATATCCAGAACGAAGATCGATCTTTGAAAAAAATTGCGCTCCTTGCAACTGGTCGAACAGGTCATCAATACGAGGTAACGGATACCTATTCTTGATGGTGACATGGTTCAACTCCCGATAATCAATGCAAAGTCGCATACTCCCGTCTTTCTTCTTTACGAATAAAACAGGAGCACCCCAAGGAGACGTACTAGGACGAATAAAACCGATGTCTAACAACTCTTGTAATTGGACCTTTAACTCCTGAAGTTCAATAGGAGCCATTCGATACGGGGTTTTAGAAATGGGCTTTGTACCGGGCTCAAGGTCAATAAAGAATTCAACTTCACGTTCTGGGGGTAGACCGGGAAGTTCTTCGGGAAATACATCAGGAAACTCATTAACAACGAAAATATCATTCAAATCTGATGTATTCTGATTTAGATCAGTGACATGAGCTAAGAAAGCTTGACATCCGTTTTTCAATAAACGAATAGCTTTATGACTTGAAATGATATTGACTGATTTTAGTGGTTTGGTGATTTGGATTCGCACAACAGGTTGATTAGGAATATGAAAACTAACAACCTTACGAAAACAATCAATTTTGGCATGGTAAGTGGTTAACCAGTCAATTCCTAAAATCACGTCAAATGCAAGTATTTTCAAAGATATAAGATCAACAGGTAAGGTAAGGGTACCAATCTGAATCAAGCAAGATTTATAAACTGTAGATGTAACAAAGGTTTCTCCTAACGGAGTTTCAACAGATAAGTCAAAGTCTAATTTATCAGAAGTCAAGTTCAAACGTTGAGCACAAGCAGGTGAAATAAAGGAATGGGTAGCACCGGTATCTAACAAGGTATAAACTTCGCAAGAGTTTATGATCAGCTTACCCGTAATCACCTCGTGTGGATTCCTCGCGTTTTGGGCTGTAACGACAAACGCTCTTCCAGGAATCACCGACTTTGACTTGTCTACAACCGCCTTTGGAATCACCACCCCCGCTGAACTTGATTTCGCAACAGGACAATCTCGAGCTATATGTCCTTCCTTTCCACAGTTATAGCATCCTTTGAACTGTTGTGGGCAGTTTGGGCTGATATGTCCCTCTTTCCCGCATTTAAAGCATACGACCGGTGGTCGTTCTCCTCCCCTCGAAATAATTGATGCTGGTGCTGATGTTGACATCTTCGCGTTCTCATTGTTATACCTTCTCTTTTTAAAATCTCCTCCCGATTCGCTTCTTCTACTATCATGGCCACGATAACCACCGGAGTGGTTACCGCTTCTGTCATACTTTCCTCCTCGCTGGTTGTCATTGCTCCGATGACTACTGCCACCAGTACGACCTTGGTTGTGGTCCCTTGGTTGAACATAATCATTATCTCGTTCCAATAACTGGGCCCTGTTTACTACATCTGAATATAAAGAAAACTTATGAGAAATGAGGTATTGACGTATTTCGGGTTTCAAACCTCTTAGAAACATCCGCGTCATACGTTCCTCATTCTCCACCAAATGAGGTGCAAACCTGGACAGCTCCGCGAACTTAGCCTCGTACTGGGATACCGTCATGTTGTTTTGCTCGAGTCTGATAAACTCTACTTCCTTCATATGACGAATACTTTCAGGAAAGTACTTGTCATTAAACAGTTTCTGGAACGCTTCCCAAGACATCTGGAGTGCGGCAGGCTGGGTACGCTTCACGGATTCCCACCAGTAATCTGCTTCTCCACGGAACATAAACGTGGCGAATGGAACCTTCTGTTCCTCTGTACATCCCAAGACATCAAATATCTTGGTAATTTGTTTAATCCACGTCTCCGCTTTGATCGGATCTGGCTTTCCCAGAAACTCTGGTGGTCCCAATTCTTTGAACTGCTTAGCAGTGACAGCTCGCGTGTTGTTATTATCTCCACCTGTATGTTGCACACGAGTCTCCCTCGTCTGATTTTGCATGAACTGCAAAAAACTTCTAAACATCTCATCGTTTATCGTCTGACCAGTGTTATTTTCAGGATGAACATTGCCTTCTTGTTGCACGTTCTCCTGGTTAACGATTAAAGGTGTCTCTACGGTCTCATTCACTTCGTTGTTAACGTTCTCAGCTGCCATTCTCAAATACTGCCATAAAACAAGGGTTAATTAAACAAGTCAACATATCACATATTAACCCTATGCTCCAACTGACCAATTAAATACCACATAAGCTTAGGTAGGACACACTAGCGAAGGATTTACTCGTCTCTCCCCTCCTAGTTCTATTCCCCGATCTCCGCCAGAGATCATATCCCTAAGCTCTGATACCAACTGTGACGCCCCCAGAATAGGTCCATTCAACCCAACCCATTCTGAGTCGCCAAATACATGGTACATAATTCAAATACAAACTTTATATCATACGGTCGTGCAAAATACGACCACACAACTGTGAGTCTCAGTACAAATATGTAGAAAATATTAAGATTCAAACTAAGTCCTCACTACAATTATTATCACACTATTTATCAGAACTAGTGAGGACTACTACTGCTCTAACTCGGACCATCACTCTGTCCCCCGACTAGTCCCTGCAACATTCTCATTTCCTGAAGAGGACAACAGATGAAAAGGGTGAGCTCAACTAGCCCAGTAAAGAATATTATGACTAAGATAATGAAAAATAAATTATCGTTAGTCTTCAACAGTTCAGATAAAATATTATGGACAACAAGTTTTAGATCAATATTCGCAGCGAAAATAACAAATCATTAGAAGAGTTAAGCAGAGAATGAAGTCTACTATCTTCTATGATTTAAAAGTCCATCACCAATATTTTATCCCTGTAACATCAATCAATATACATCTCGAATCAATATTCATCTTTGCACTACAGGCCAAAGATATTCATTTGCATCATCAGTAGTCATGTTCATCTCAACACCTGTCATCTTTGCACTACAGGCCAAAGATATTCAGTTACATCAACTTTTAGGACTGAGGATGATGAAAAACATTTTAAACAAAACGAATCCAGTGAGATAAAAGACAAAGATTAGGGATTCGTCATTTAGTTTATCCAAATTCAAGAATAATCCATAATAATACTTTGTGAAGCAAAATTCCAGAATAAAGCCAAAACTTGGATACAATCAAAGATAGTAACCTTAACAGACAATTTGGACAAATAGAAGAAAAATAAATTTTCCCGTGAATAGTGCCGTATACGTGAATAGTGCCGTATACGTGAATAGTAACCCCGACGGAAAAAGTAAGAATTTCAACATAAAATCCATGACAATATTTCTGTATAATGATATTGAAAAGAATAACATCATTTACGAAAGAAAATAACATCCCTTACCTCAAAAAGATAGTACCTCTGACTGGAATATCGGATATAATATTGACGGAAACTTGCGCTGAATACTAATACTCAAAGTATAGAAATACTCACAAAAATACGCTCGATATTATAGAGAGAGAAAACTTCGAATTCTGGTGTGATTTTCAATTCTAACCTAAGCACCCTATTTATAGGAAAAGCTTAGGATGCCAAAGGAGACTAAAATAATAAAATAATAATATTTTTTAAAAAAATTCCTCCGCCGCCGGCTGCTCCAAGAAAATCAGATTTTCCACAACCCAACAAAAGTGGGGCCCACCTTTTATTTAAAAAATATTTATTTTTTGAAACTTCAATAATTCATAATAAATAGCTCCTTTGTCAGAAAAATACAAATGATGTGTCCTTTCCATAGGAAATTTAATTCTCTACAACTTTGCAGAAGAAAATTTTTCCAAATTCCCAACATAAATTATCCGAAATCCACCAACAGATGATTTTTCACACCAAAATATTGATAAAAACACATCAGCACTAATTCCTTCTTTAATATCCAAAAAATAAATATTCCCTTATCATATAAATCAATAATTAATTATTCACAAATAATATTATAGAACTACAATATTAACAACCAGGTCGTTCCCAGGACAGAGGGGGCCTTCCGATAAGGATTTCTCCTTACTGGCGCGCAATTAAATAACCCCTCCTAGACAGAACTTCCTTAGGCATTGTCAATAATGCTATCTAATAATATTATTCAAATAATATGAATTATTGAGTTGATAACGTGAAATACTGTGCAACGACAATTATTGAATCAATACTACAAAATATCAACTGTAGCCATTATTGAATCAATCATAAAAAAATAGCAACGTAGCAATTATTGAGTCAATAAAATATCAATGCAGCAATTATTGAGTCAATAATATAAAATATCAACGTAGCAATTATTGAGTCAATAATATAAAATATTGAACAGTAAATACTGTAACAATAATTGAGTAGGTTCCTTCTCACGTAAGACTCAATAATTCAAAATACTGTGCAATACCGTGTGCTACTGCGCACCACCGCGTACTGTATTTTAACCACCGGGTATTTCAACAGTACTAACGGTAACAACCCCGCCGTTATTTTGTAAAAAGTTATTTCTGTCGCTTTCTATATCCGACAGTTATTCCGTTGTGGGGGCCCACAAATAGCTGCGCCGTCGTACGAATATTCCCCGACAACAAGAATATTCCACGACCAAACGAATATTCCCCGACAACAAGAATATTTTATAACCACTTGCTCATTTTAAAAATATTTGCACATTTCACCCATAACTTTCATATTTATCAAGTCAACACCTTACTATTTCAAAATAATATATAAAGAAAATTAAATCTTTATTCATAAAAGTTGGGGTCTTACAACAACTGCGATCCAAGCTCTCAAAAATCCTAAATGGCGTCAAGCTCTATCTGAAGAATATGATGCTCTTGTTCGAAGCAGGACATGGGAGTTAGTCCCATCTGATTTCTCCCATAATATTGTTGGATACAAATGGATTTTTCGCACTAAACGTCACTCTGATGGTTCTGTTGACAGGTATAAGGCTCGGTTGGTTGCTAAAGGCTTTCACCAACGACCTGGTGTTGACTATAATGATACATTTAGTCCGGTCATTAAGCCCACTACAGTCCAGCTTGTCCTCAGCATTGCTATCAGTCGTGGTTGGTCTCTACGACAACGTGACGTCAATAATGCCTTTTTACAAGGGCACCTCACCGAAGAAGTTTATATGGCTCAACCGCAAGGGTTTGTGGATCTTGACTATCCTACTCATGTGTGTAAACTTCACAAAGCCATATATGGCCTTAAGCAAGCTCCTCGTGCATGGTATACTGAGCTTCGCTAGTTTTTTGTTGCATCAGGGATACATCACTATTTGTCCTCCACACTGGTAGCTATTATGTGTATCTCCTTGTGTATGTTGATGACATTATCATTACAGGCGACAATAATGATATAGTCAACCAAGTTGTTAACTCTCTTGCTCAACGATTCTCCATTAAGGATCTTGGTCCACTTGCTTATTTCCTTAGTGTGGAAGTTATTCAGCATGAACATGGGATCCTTCTTTCTCAACGTCAGTACATCCTAGATCTTCTTGCTCGTACCAATATGATGGATAGCAACTCAGTCATCACCCCTCTTCCAACCAGTCCAACACTTACACTTCACTCTGGCTCTGCTCTTACGGACCCAACTGAATACCGAGCCATTTTGGGCAGCCTACAATACTTGTCACTTACACGACTAGAAATTGCCTTTGCGGTCAACAAATTGTCTCAGTACGTGCATCGTCCTACCACCGACCATTGGACTACTGTGAAACGTCTCCTGCGCTATCTCTGTGGAACTTCTGATCATGGTCTTTGTCTTTATCGTGACTCACCACTGTCACTTCATGCCTTTTCTGATGCTGATTGGGCAGGCAACAAGGATAATTTTTCTTCTACTAGTGCTTATATTGTTTATCTTGGTCGCAATCCTATTTCTTGGAGTTCCAAAAAGCAACGTACAATTGCTCGCTCTTCTATTGAAGCTGAATATAGATCTGTTGCTGCCACTGCTGCTGAATTGATTTGGGTGTGTTCTCTTCTTACTGAACTTCATATTCAGCTACCTCAGTCACCTGTGATTTATTGCGATAATGTCGGCGCTACACAATTATGTTCCAATCCGGTATTTCGTTCTCGCATGAAGCATGTTGCCATTAATTTTCACTTCATTCGCGATCAAGTTTAGACTGGTGCTTTACGTGTGCCTCATGTCTCCTCAACGTATCAACTAGCAGATGTCCTCACCAAATCACTACCCAGAGCTCGATTTCTTTATCTCAGAGACAAGATTGAACTCTCCTCCCGGAGCTCCATCTTGAGGGGGCATGTTAGAGATAATCATCAAAATACTTGATTGTAGATAATAATTCAGTTGTGATTTGATTTGATTGCTGGTACCTTTATTGTAGGAGATAGGTTTCGGTCTAGCTTAATTGTAGGTAATCAAGTATATCAAGTATCATGTACAGTGTATATATATATATATATAGGGTTCAATCCATGGCTACCGGTTGCCATGGATACTATTCAGCAACCAATATATCCACCGTTGATCAAATTAATGAATGACTGAGATTAAAAAAAAAAGAAAAAAAAAAAAAGAAAAGCCGCTACTTGGAGTAGCGGCTTGCTAAAAAAAATAAAAAAATAAAAAATGAAAAGGTGGCCGCTACTCATAGTAGCGGCTTTCCTTTTTGGAATTTTGTCCCATTTTGTTTGTCTCCATACAAGTTGCCAAATATTATTAATAATAAAATAAATATTATTACAAAATAATATCACTAAAACCTACAACAAAGTAAAAAATAATATTTATTTTATTATTACTAAAATTTTATTATAATAAAATTACAAAAATAATATTTATTTTATTATTAATATTATTATTAATATTAAATAATATTATTTTTGTAATTTATTATTAATATTATTTTTGTAATTTTATTATAATATTAATAATAAAATTACAAAAATAATATTATTGAATATTAATAATAATATTATTACAAAAATATTATTATAATAATATTAACTAATATTTTTAATATTATTAATATTCAATCATAATATATAATATTATTAATATTCAATAATAATATTTTGTAATAATATTATTATTAATATTATTTAATAATATTAATATGATAATATTCTTAATAAGTTAATATTAATAATATTAACTAATATTTTTAATATTATTAATATTCAATCATAATATATAATATTATTAATATTCAATAATAATATTTTTGTAATAATATTATTATTAATATTATTTAATAATATTAAAATGATAATATTCTTAATAAGTTAATATTAATAATATTAACTAATATTTTTAATATTATTAATATTCAATCATAATATATAATATTATTAATATTCAATAATAATATTTTTGTAATAATATTATTATTAATATTATTTAATAATATTAATATGATAATATTCTTAATAAGTTAATATTAATAATATTAATATTATTATTGAATATTAATAATATTAAAAATATTAGTTAATATTATTATAATAATATTTTTGTAATAATATTATTATTAATATTCAATAATATTATTTTTGTAATTTTATTATTAATATTATAATAAAATTACAAAAATAATATTAATAATAAATTACAAAAATAATATTATTTAATATTAATAATAATATTAATAATAAAATAAATATTATTTTTGTAATTTTATTATAATAAAATTTTAGTAATAATAAAATAAATATTATTTTTTACTTTGTTGTAGGTTTTAGTGATATTATTTTGTAATAATATTTATTTTATTATTAATAATATTTGGCAACTTGTATGGAGACAAACAAAATGAGACAAAATTCTAAAAAGGAAAGCCGCTACTATGAGTAGCGGCCACCTTTTCATTTATTTATTTATTTTTTTAGCAAGCCGCTACTCCAAGCAGCGGCTTTTTTTTTTTTTTTTTTTTTTTTTTAATCTCAGCCATTCATTAACTTGATCAACGGTGGATATATTGGTTGCTGAATAGTATCCATGGCAACCGGTTGCCATGGATTGAACCCCTATATATATATATACCCATATTGATCAATAAGAAGTAGAAATCATATTCCCTCATATCTTAATATTTTAATACTATAGTATGGGGAGGGAAGCATGGAATCTGGGTGAGTTGGCAGGGAACCTGCAACCTACATGGATTGTGTTACCCCGACCCTGCTGTTCCCTGAGGTAGAGTTGTTCCTGTCCCCACCCTGACAAATCATAAGCAGCCTCTTCCTAGAACTTAAATTGGCCTAGTAATCATAGACAATATCTATCTGGTAATAGAGCTAGAATAAACTCTTTTCCATTCTAAACTTTGAAAATAAAAAATATATAATTTATGCTTTTAGGATAATGCTTACTGATATCGTGTTTGAATTGCTTTAAAGAATCATTTTTAATATTGTTTACGCTTCTATGACTATGCCACTGCTGTCTCACACTGTTATCCCACGCTGTCTGTTCAAGGATTTGTTTAAGCCTATACTTGAACTTGGTTTAATACTCCCTCCATTTCAAAAAAAAGTCCCATTGCAAAATTTTCAGGTACTAAAGATGTGCTTTTGTTTCATATTTACTCCTAGAGCTAATAAGATGTTAGTTTAATAGCGATGACATGATAATGAAATTATAATGATAAACTATATTTTTTTGTGCCAATGGGCCTCTTTTTATGGAATCGAATGAGTATTACTTATGCTACTCCGACTACAACACTGCTAACTCACACCATCTTTCAAGGCATTGTTTCACTGTACTTCAACTCTTGGGCACAAAATCTTTCTCAACTCATGCTTTTATAAATTTACTATGGATTTTCATCTTAATTATGTTGTTTTCCAAAGAACATTACCATCGTTATTTGTATGGAAAAGCTAAGGCTGATATATCTTCCTTTTTTATACTTTTTACTTTTTTCTTTCTTTCCCTTTAATGTTTGTTTATAAAATTAGTTATAAAGCAAAAAATTGCAATCTGAATGTAGCACTAAATATGTGACAAACAATAACAGATAAATCTGAATCACAATAAATTGACAAAATAGACAATAAGATCTTTGTACCAATAAAGAAACCAAAGATCTAAGCTTTGAACTTTAATCCCATTAATAGATTTTCTTCAGCTACCAAAGAAAATTACTAAAAATTGGAAAGATTAAAGTTTATTGGAGCAAACATTGCAATACATACGTACATATAAGGAGAGAGAATTGCCTTTTGCCAGTGAAATTTAGCAGTGGCTCCGTAAAATTTAGCAGGGGCATTTCATAAGGTGAAGGATGGAACAACCCTAAATCTGAAGCATTAAGAAAGAGGGATACCTAATTGATGAAGAGGTCTCTGAACGTACACTCCAGAGCAATTGACAACAACATCAACCCTAGGCCTTCTGTAAGGAACAGAGGTGGTCAGCTCCTGCTAACCAAGATTAGTTAAGTAGTAAGTGAGCTTAATAAGTTAGTTAAGTAATAAGGTTACTTTAGTCTTTAAGCTGCTACCAAGCTGGTCCTTATTGTTTTTGTATTTTTGAGTCGGTTAGATTTGTTTGTTGCTAGGAATGCAGTGCCCATGTGCACTGATGCTCATCTGGTGCTCATTCCTTTTACATTTCATTTCATTCCGTTTGTTGCTGAGGAAAAGGGTATGTAAGGAGATCTATCTCATTTTGGAAGGATTATGAAAATGAATATACTGCATCTTATTTTCTTTTTATAACTACTATTCTCTCTTATTCTCCCTAACTCTCTCTGCCTTAAATCCAAATTCTGCTTCTCTTTCTCTAAATTCTTCCAAATTAATTCTAACTGTCTTGTTGATTCCTTACAATTGGTATCAAAGCCATCGAATCTGAACCTATGGCCACCAACAACCAGCGATTGAGCAACTTAGAATCGCAATTGCAGGAGCAAGGCTCGAACATACAACAACTCTAGTCACAGTTGTAGAACTCAGTCTCGACTCTGCAGCAAGGATTCGATTTGAAACTAGAGCAGATGATGAGGAATTTTGAGGCTCTTCTAGCTCAACAGAATCAACAGAAGGATCCTACTCAGCCAGGTTCCTCATCTTCACCTGAAGGTTCAATCCTAGGCCAGTATGAGCCCCCTCTTAAACCAGATAAGTACGATGATATATTCAGAACTGTTAAATTTGAGTTTCCAAAATTCAATGGTGAAAATCCTAGGTCATGGATTTGAAAGTGTAGCAAGTTGTTCTCACATCATGTGGTGTCGGAAGCTCAAAAGGTGTACTTAACCACGTTGAGTTTAGAATGGGAGGCTGAACTCTGGTATTCAAGTTTTGTGCATGAAGGGCCAGAATTAACTTGGAATGGGCTGATGGATGAGATTGTGGCTAGATTTAGTCCAGAGGCTAGTGACAATCCCATAGGGGAATTAAAGAAATTGCTGCAAACTAGAACAGTGGATGAGTACAGAAAAAAATTCGAAGAACTAAGGGGTTGAGCTTTAGCAAGGAATCCAATCCTTAATGAGGAGTTTTTCATGGACTGCTTCATGGGAGGTCTAAAACTGGAAATTCAGTTAGGAGTTCAAGAACTTAAGCTTAAAACTCTTAAGGAAATGATCAGATTATCTAGGGTGGAAGAGGCTAAGTTGGAGGCTTGGCTTAAAAGGAGTAGGGTAATGAACAAACCTACTATGAGTACCACTTACTCTAGACCTATAAGCATGCCTCAACTCAAACCTGTTGACATGGGGAATGGACAGTCTGTAAGAACCTTACCTGTGACAGGGTTGACTAGGGAGCAGATTGGTGAGAAGAAAAGGAAGAAGGCTATGTTTTTCATGTGATGAACCTTTTGTGCAAGGCCACATATGTAAGAAGCCACAGCTATTCATGATGCTGCCTTCCAATGGTCCAGAGTCTGAAGAAACTGAAGTTTGTGACTGTGAGGAAGGTGAAATAGGGGGTCTAATTGCAGAAGGTGAAGACCAAGAAGCTCAGATCACACTGCATGCTCTTTCAGGACACAGTACAAACAATATTATCAGACTACTTGGGCTGTCTCAGGGAAAATTTATGAGGATATTAGTGGATAGCGGAAGCACTAACAATTTCCTAGACCCTCAGGCAGCTAAGAGGATCAAGGCTTCAGTAAAGGATACCAATGTTACCAATGTGACTGTGGCAGATGGGTTCAAGGTCTCCAGTCATCAGCACTGTATAGGACTCCCTTGGTCCATACAAGGGGAGGAATTCCAAACAGATTTTAGAATATTGCCACTAGGAGGGATAGATGCAGTATTGGGGGTTCAGTTGTTGCAATCTGTCAATCCAGTCACCTTTGATTTCCACAACCTGCAGTTAAGTCTTGAAAGGAAAGGGGAAACTATAGTATTGTAAGGTGAATATGATCAAGTGACCCCAACCATACACTACCTAGACTCTGGTGAGTTCACAAAGGTGCTAAAGTCTACATCTCATGGGTATTTTGGCTACTTGTTTGGAATGTATCAGGAAGCTAGTGAAGAGCTGGAATTGGAGGGAGAGGATTAGGGCATCACTGAAGGAAAATAGGTGAACAAAGGAGGGAATAAAGGGCATACTAATACTGAGAGCTGCCCTCAAATGGAAAAATTAATGCAGAACTTTTCAGTGGTTTTCCAGGAACCAAGAGAACTACCTACCAACTAGAACTCAAGATCATCACATTCCATTGAAAGAAGGGAGCCAACCAATTAGCCTCAGGCCTTACAGATATCCTTATGTCCAGAAAGGGGAAATAGAGAAGATTGTCAAAGAGATGCTACAAACTGGGGTCATCCAGCCCAGCAACAGCCCTTATGCCTTTCCAGTGCTCTTAGTCAAAAAGCATGATGGGACTTGGAGGATATGTATAGACTATAGGGCCCTAAATGCTATGACTGTCAAAGATAAATTCCCTATACCAACAATTGATGAGTTTCTTGATGAACTACATGGTTCAAAATGGTTCTCAAAATTGGATCTAAGGTCTGGGTACCACCAAATTAGAGTCAACAAGGAAGACATACCCAAAACAGCCTTTAGAACCCATAGTGGTCATTTTGAATTTATGGTGATGCCTTTTGGGCTTACTAATGCACCAGCCACATTCCAATCCTTAATGAATGACGTGTTCCAGCCATACCTAAGGAAGTTTGTGCTAGTGTTCTTTGATGACATATTGGTCTACAGTAACAACTATGAGGAGCACTTGGAGCATTTGAGGTTAACCCTGCAACTATTGAAGGACCATTCCTTGTTTGCCAAAAGAAGCAAGTGTGTGTTTGGCACAAAACAGGTCCAATATTTGGGTCATGTGATCAACTCTGAAGGTGTTTCCACTGACCAAGACAAGATTTGTTGCATGCTCAATTGGCCCTTACCAGAGAACATAAAGGGGTTGAGAGGGTTCTTGAGTCTTACTGGTTACTATAGGAAGTTTATAAGGAATTATGGGCTTATTAGTAAGCCTCTAACTGATTTGTTGAAGAAGGATAAGTTTGCTTGGAATGACAAAGAAACTACAGCTTTCAAGGAACTGAAGGAAGCCATGGCACAAGCTCCAGTTTTAGCAATGTCCAACTTCAATAAACCCTTCATTCTGGAAACTGATGCTTCCCACTTTGGCATTGGAGCAGTTCTGATGCAAAAGGGAAGACCTATAGCTTACTTGAGCAAGGCAATAGCAGCTCAACATTTGGGGTGGTCAACCTATGAAAAGAAACTGATGGCAGTGGTTTATGCTGTTAACAAGTGGAGGCACTACCTGCTAGGGAACAAGATGTATATTAAGACTGACCACCACAGTCTTAAATATTTACTAGATCAAAGAGTTACAACCACCAACCAACAAAAATGGATAACTAAATTGATGGGGCTTGATTATGAAATAACATACAAGAAAGGCAAGAAGAATACAGTGGCTGACAGCCTCTCTCGAAGATTGGAGGAACCTCCAGTACAAAGCCATTGTCTAGCCATTACTCAAAGAACTTGGATAATTGCAGCCAGATTACTACAGTCATTCCTACCTGGTTTTAGGAAATATCTCAGTCATGGGACAAGGATGATGGAATGAGGGAGCTCATCACCCAACTACAACTTCACCCAGACACCTTACCAGGCTACTCTTTCCTCCATGGCAGACTCAAGTTCCAAAATAAACTAGTGGTTGGTCCTGATACAGAGTTAAGAAAAAAAAATTGACTGAGTTTCATAGCTCACCTATTGGGGGACACTCAGGCATAAGGGGTACTTATGAAAGAATAAGTAAGTTCTTATGGTGGCTTTCCTTAAGGGTAGATGTTATCAAATTTGTGAAAGAATGTGAGACCTGCCAACAACAAAAGTATGAGACTCTTGCATATCCAGGACTGCTGCAACCCCTTCCCATCCCAGACACACCTTGGGCTGATATCTCTATGGATTTTATAGAGGGCTTGCCAAACTCTGAAGGGATGACAGTGATTTGGGTGGTAATAGATAGACTTACCAAATATGGTCACTTCATTGCTTTGAAACACCCTTTTACTGCTGCACAGTTGGCCCAAGCCTTCCTCCTACACATTTATAAACTACATGGATTACCTACCACCATAGTCTCGGACAGGGATAAGATCTTCATCAGTTTATTTTGGCAGTCTCTTTTCAAAATGGTAGGCACAAAATTGCAGATGAGTTCAGCTTACCATCCCCAAACAGATGAGCAAACTGAGAGAGTCAACCAGATCCTTGAATGCTATCTTAGGTGTATGGTGTCTCATCAGCCCCACAAATGGAATTCTTGGTTGCCCTTAGCTGAATGGTGGTACAATTCTTACTTCCACATGGGATTACAAGCAACTCCTTTTAAAATGCTCTATGGGTATAAGCCACCACACCTCAACTTCCATCAGTTTGGGCAGATACAAGATCTAACAACCAAACAGTTTTGTAAGGATAGGTCCCAGTTACTACAAATGATGAAGAGGCACCTAGTGGAAGCTCAATCCAGGATGAAATGCTATGCTGACAAACACAGGACAGAGAGGTCCTTTGTTCCAGGTGATATGGTTTATCTTAAGGTTAAACCTTACGCTCAATCTTCACTGACACAGCTTAAACATGGTAAATTGGCCCCTAAGTATTATGGGCCTTTTCTGGTGGAAGACAGACTAGACTCGGTGGCATACAAGCTTCAATTACCTAGCTATTCCAAGATACATCTAGTTTTCCATGTCTCTCTACTTAAGAAGAAAATTAGGTCTCACTGCACTGTCTCACCCATACTCCCTCCTCTGAACTTAGTTGAAGAATCTGCAGTGGAGCCTATTGCTATACTAGCAAGAAGGATGATTAAAAGGAATAATGCAGCTGAAGTCAAGGTCCTAGTTCAATGGGCAAATTCCCTTCCTTCTGAGGCTACTTGGGAGGACTGGAACCAATTACACAACAAGTTTCCAAAATTCAATCCTTGAGGACAAGGGTCCTTTTAAGGGGAAGGGAATGTAAGGAACAGAGGTGGTCAGCTCCTGCTAACCAAGATTAGTTAAGTAGTAAGTGAGCTTAATAAGTTAGTTAAGTAATAAGGTTACTTTAGTCTTTAAGCTGCTACCAAGCTGGTCCTTATTATCTTTGTATTTTTGAGTCGGTTAGATTTGTTTGTTGCTAGGAATGCAGTGCTCATGTGCACTGATGCTCATCTGGTGCTCATTCCTTTTACATTTCATTTCATTCCGTTTGTTGCTGAGGAAAAGGGTATGTAAGGAGATCTATCTCATTTTGGGAGGATTATGAAAATGAATATACTGCATCTTATTTTCTTTCTATAACTACTATTCTCTCTTATTCTCCCTAACTCTCTCTCCCTTAAATCCAAATTCTGCTTCTCTTTCTCTAAATTCTTCCAAATTAATTCTAATTGTCTTGCTGATTCCTTACACCTTCCTAGCCTGACTCCTATCATCCACGTAACCTGAGCCAACGACTCGTCATATGTTTTGATATGTACATTTAAGGAGTCTGGAGATGGTCTGCGCTGCTCGCCGGCGGGAGGAGCAAAACGGAATGCCAAGATTGTTTGTGAAAATTGGGGAAAAAAGAGACGAGAGAGAAAAAAGAGAGAAAATTACTGTGTAGGGGTAATTTCGGAAGCATGAGTAGAAATATATTTGGGCGGAATTTTTTTGGACTAAAGGACAATTTGAACCCCAAACTTTACAGATTTTTGACTTTTACACCCCAAACTTAAAAAGGTGTCTAAGTACACCCCAAACTTCATTAAACGTAACAAAAATCACACTTTCGCCACTTAACCGGTCAAAAATGACCTAGTTATTTTGTAAAGGGCAAAATCGGTAAATCATGTTTAAGAAAATTAAAAACATTAAAAAAAATAAACAATAATCTTTAATTTTGTTCATCATCTTTAATTTTCATCATCCCCAAATTATTTGTTCATCATCTTTAATTTTCAAATTCTACCTATCACCATCCAACCCCAAATGTAATCTTTCATTATCTTCATCTCGTACTCCACTGTTGCAACAATCTAAAATCAAAATCACAAAAATAAAATTGTTTTGAAAGTAGATCTAAGATATTTGGATCTGGTTTGGTTCACTCGTCTCCTCCGTGAACACATCGTTCCAATTTTATTCTCTCATGAATACCTCAAACAGATCTGGCCAAAAAGCTTTATAATAAATATTTGTAATCACTGGCCATTATAATTACACGGTTAGTTACAAAACAGATATGGCCAAAAAGCTTTATAATCTCTCATGAATACCTCAAACAGATCTACTCTGTGTAATTTTGTTTATTCTCACCCAATCTACACACAAACAGATTTTGGCTTCGGAATTCTTCTACTAAAATTGATCACTGGCCAAAAAGCTCTGGAATTCGAAAAAGCAGCAAATCAGAAAGGAACTATGCTTGATTGGGTGAGAATAAATAAAATTGGTTTTCCTTGGGACTACTGTTTATATGATAATTTGTCTTGGATCTGGACTTGGATTTAGGGATTAGGGTTAAGAGAGAGAGAGAGGGATGAACAAATAAATCGACCATGTGGAGGAGTCGGTGACTGCAGGCGATCGTCGGCATGGGGAAAGAAATCAGATCGACGAGCAACGGCTTGAATAAATCGACCATGTGGAGGAGTCGGTCCTGGGCGCCGAGACGGATGATTGAGCCCATTTGAGGTCAAAGCCGTTGGAGAAAAACTTGCCTTGGGCTAGGGTGATTAGAACTGAGCCGCGGGTGGACTGAGACTTGGCTTGGGAGAGAGCCGAGCGGATGGAGGCGATGAGGGTGGGGTTGAGGTGGTGCTGGTCGTCGCCGGTGAGTGTTAGTATAAAGATATTGCCACGCTTTTCTAACGTACACAAGGTGTAGCTTTGTGTTAAAGATTGAGAGAGAGGGGGGGTGAGCAAATGAAGTCAGAATCTGTTTGCATCATTAAAACCCCAACCCTAATCCCCAAATTACATTTGTAGAACAAATAATCTGTTATTGGTGTTGCTCTGTTTGTTCGCAAACTCATATCTCTGTTTGGGATGTTCTTGGATCTGGACTTTATGTTTATTGTCTATTTATTTAAATTTCAGATTTGGTGTTCATTGTTGGTTAATTATCTGAGCTATTCCATTTTGTATGATTCTGATTTTCGTTTTGATTTGATTTGGTGCTTGGGTAATTGGTTTGTGATTCATATTTGGATTTAGATCTGGACTATCATCATGAACAAATAATTTGTGGATGATAAAATTAAAGATGATGAACAAAAATAAAGATTATTGTTTATTTTTTTAATGTTTAACATGATTTATCGATTTTGCCCTTTACAAAATGGGTTTACAGGCACAGTCGATCACTTTTGACCGGTTAAGTGGTAAAAGTGTGTTCTTTGTTACGTTTAATGAAGTATGGGGTGTACTTAGACACCTTTCTAAGTTTGGGATGCAAAAGTCAAAAATCTGTAAAGTTTGGGGTGCAAATTGTCCTTTAGTCTCTTTTTTTTTGCGTAAGACGATATGTGAGTCTCTAGATTAAGTTGGAAGAATTGAGATGAAATCTGAACCGTCCTTGTGCTTTCCAAAATTTTAAAGTAGGAAAAGATTCAAAATGAGTTCTGTTTTATTAAATATAAATATATATATATATTGGGAAACTTTCTCCAACGGACCGGTTCGTTAACTAAACTGACTATGACGACGGTTTTTTGGTCTATAACGACGGCAACAATAATTTAATTGACTTTTCCTCCTGACTGTTAAAGAGAGTAAACGTTTTGACTAGCCGCTACTCCCTCTAGTGACCAAGAGGAAAAGTAAATTAAATTTATTTGGCCTCAGGAGGAAACGAAGAGTATAATAGTGAAGATTCTTTTGGGTTTCAATTGAAAAATTATTTATTTCTCACATCACATTATTTATTTATTATTTATTAATTCATTGGAGATGCATACATATATGTATTTTAATGTATTTATTTTTTATAAAATATTTGTATAAATAATTTATATAAAAAGTTCATTGTATTTATTTGTATAAAATATGAATTCATACATATGTATTTTAATGTATTTATTTTTTATAAAATATTTGTATAAATAATTTATATAAAAAGTTCATATATTTTTATAAATTATTTATACACATATTTTATAAAAAATAAATACATGTATGAATAATTCATATTTTATAAAAATAAATACATTAATGTATTTATTTTTTATAAAATATTTGTATAAATAATTTATAAAAATATATAATCTTTTTATATAAATTATTTATACAAATATTTTATAAAAAAATAAATACATATATATGCATCTCCAATGAATAAATAAATAATGTGGTGTGAGAAATAAATAATTTTAAATTGAAACCCAAAAGAATCTTCACTATTATATCCTTGGTTTCCTCTTGAGGCCAAATAAATTTAATTGACTTTTCCTCCTAGCCGGTACTATTCCCTCTAGCAGTCAAGCCCACATCTAGACCTGGTAATATAATTGGTTAACTGTTGGGTCAACTCATATTATCTGAAACCAAATAGGTTGGTTAACTATTTTTATTTATTTGGGTTGGGTAAAATTTAGAACCATATTTTTAAAAAGAAATATAGGTCTAACCTGGTTAACCATTTTTCGACCCATATTTTATTTCAAATCCAAATTAAAATCAAAATCAAAAATTCTTTCCACCCATATTTACATATTCAAGAAGCTCAATTTCTCATGATTTTACGAATATCAATTAATTACATAATATTTAGTAATTATGTATACACCCCTACCCCCACCCCCACCCCCACCCCCACGCCCACACCCACGCCCTCCCCCTCCCCAAAAAAATATATTTAATGATTATGTATACACCTCACCTCCCAAAAAAATCAGTGATTATGTATGCACCCCCACCCACGCCCATCCCCACCCCACCCCACCCAACCCCACTCCCACCCCACCCCCACCCCCCCACTCCCCACTCCCCACTCCCCACTCCCCACTCCCACTCCCTCCCAAAAAAAAATATTATGTAATTATGTATACACCCCTTACCCCCCCCAGCCACCCCACCCCCTCACCCCCCACCCCCCACCCACACCCAACCCAAAAAAATAATATTATGTGATTATGTATACACCCCTTACCCCTCCCGTCCCGTCCCGTCCCGTCCCGATAAAAACAATTCAAAACACCATTATCACAAAACAATCCACAACTCAATAAGAATAAATTAAAAGATTCCCAGAGGTAAATCTAATAGAAACACGAAGATGAGTCCATTTTTTGATCAAACGTAAACAAAACTTAAATTAAAAGAACAAGACAAGAAAAAGCAGATGAGAATTAATTCAAAAAAAATCACATTTTATCAGCTTCCCAGTTGGTCTGAGACATGTTGACTGACCCCACCCCACCCCACCCCCAACCCCAACCCCCAACCCCACCCCCACTCCCCACCCAAAAAAAATAATATTATGTGATTATGTATACACCCCCTACGCCCACCCCACCCATCCCCACCCTCACCCTCACCCTCACCCAAAAAAATTATATTATGTGATTATGTATACCCCACCGTACCCCCCACGCCACCCCACCACACCACCCACTTCCACCCCCACCCCCACCCCCACCCCGACCCCCACCCAAAAAAAATAATATTATGCGATTACGTATATACCACCCACCCCTCCAAAAAATTAAAAATAAAATATTTAGTGATTATGTATACATGATATATCTAATAATAATTTATTTAATTGTATCATAATAATGGTAAGTTTGAAATTTAAAATATGGGTCGACCTATATTTGAACCATAACCTATGGTTCCAACCCACACAACCCATATTAAAAATGATTAATATGATTTTAGTTCTTAAATAGAACCATAACCATATTTTGAAAACCAAAACCAACCCATAACCATATTTTGCCAAGCCTACCCACATCTGGCCATCGACTGGATAAGAGTTAGTTAGAACAGTGCCCATAGCTAACCATTGGATCATATATTGGACGGCTAGATAAGAGTTAATTAAAACAGTACTCATAGCTAACGCATGCTATGGAGCACTACCCATATATATATATATAGGGTCAGTCTCCCCAGCGAACCATAAAAAGCGAACTAAAAACGAACGGGCTATAGCGACGGTTTTTTCCGTCGCTATAACATAGAAAACCGATTTTTTATGTTATAGTGACAAAAAAAACCGTCGCTATAGCCGGTTCGTCATTAGTTCGCTCCTTATGATTCGCTAAAGAGACGGACCCTATATATATATATATATAAGGAGCATTTTAAGAGCATAATTCTTAAAAGACATAACAAGCATAACACCTTTAGCGACGGACCAAACCGTCGTCTGTCCGTCGCCATAGGTCCGTCCGACGTCATAGGTCTTATCCGACGGACAATATATAGCGACGGACGGACTTATGGCGACGCATTTAGCTACGGTTTGGTCCGTCGCTAAGGGGAATTATGCTTTTTAAAGAGTTATGCTCTCTCTCTCTCTCTCTCTCTCTCTATATATATATATATATATATATAGGATCCGTCTCTCTAGCGAACCATAGGGAGCGAACTAATGACGAACCGGCTATAGCGACGGTTTTTTTTATCGCTATAACATAAAAAACCGGCTTTCTATGTTATAGCGACGGAAAAAACCGTCGCTATAGCCAGTTCGTTTTTAGTTCGCTCTTTATGGTTCGCTGGAGAGACTGACCCTATATATATATATATATATATATATATATATATATAAATGCTAGAGAGAAATATATAGCTTACAGAGTGTGAGCGTAGGTTCAATTCGCAAGGGTGTCCTCATCTGCAAGCCTCTCTTGCAAAATATTCCAGTTGGTACCGATGCATAGACATACATAATCACACAAGTCACAACCTCCTTATATTAACATAAATAGGCAAAATAATAACATTAAATAAAATCTTTAGAGATCGGTGACAATGGTTTTAAGAACTAAGCCAAACATATCTTTTGAGGAAGTCACAGATAGAAAAGTCTGAAAAGACTAGTAAAGGTACTAACCAACAGCCTATCCCCCCCCCCCACACACCCCCCCCCCCCCCCCCCCACACCCCCAAACACAAAAAAAAGGCTAGAAAAGATGGACAGCTGCGCTCTTCTCCTCGGCTACCACTAGATCCTCTTCTGCTTCTTCTTCCCCTGTCCCTCCTGACCAATAGGCCTGCCCTGTCCCTCCTGATCAATAGGTTTCCCCTGTCCCTCCTGACCAATTGGCCTGCACGAGAAGGAGAAAAAAGTTCTATAAAGTATTACACTCCCAAAAGAATATATGATTAATTTTTCACATCTCTTGAGTTTAAAACTAAATAAATAAAAGGAATGCATGGTAAGATTTGTCGCATCTCAATTTTAAGAATGTTTGATACATGGTATCTACTAGTCATAAGATCATTTTTCCACATTGATCCAGCCATTCTGATTTGCTATCGATTTATGTCTTAAAATTTCATATAGCTACATCAGTTTTACATTTTCTGTTTATTCTTGTCCACAAAATGAATGAGCAATGCTTATCACTTTCCAATGAATTAAAAAGAAGCATTTGATTACAGATTAGCATTTTGTACAAAAACCCGTGTATATACAACAAGTACAAATGCCATGGCTGCATACCTTTTTCATCATACCTTTTTAATTAAATTCTACGTCATAATTAAAATCAATCTCTTAACTAAAATCTATTACTATAATTTAAACTTCTAAAAACAGGAATCTAGGCTTTCTTTCATCTTTCTATCACAAAAGATGAATCTCTGCATTCCGGTACTTAATAAAAGAATACACTGCTTTGTAACTCTAGAAAAGAATGAAATTACATTAGTTTATATTGACTAGACAAAACCATAATTGTACTATAAATCAAGTTAACTAATTAATTAGGGAAAAAACTCCTGATAATAATCTAACAATTTAGTCCATTACAAACTTCAACTATTCTCACCAATTTCTTGGTTATTCTTAGCATAATCCATTAAAGGAGCTTAAGGATTTGCTATAAATGCTACTGCATCACTACATACAAGTTCTTTATTCTCACCAATTCCTTGTATATTCTCAGTTACTGAGGTAAAGGAACTTTGGGATTTACTATAAATGCTACAATGTATTCACCAAATTTCTTGTGAGCTTTTCATTTCGTCTTTGCTACATCCTATTTGTCAACTTGCTCAAGTACCTTGGAACAAATACTTGGTGTCTGATTTTCCACAAAATATAAAAAAGTATACCCAATGATTGCTTACTCATAGTATGTCACTGAACCTTCAAATTCTCACTCATACTATCTAGCAGTATTACAGAATCCCAAAAAGAATTCAAGCTCAACGAGCATGCTAATAAAGGGCAATGAAAATAAAAATAAGGATCTAAAGCCTTTTTCGATTTCAAAGACTAATATGCCATGCACAGAGTTGTGTCCCGACACAGTTCCTCTGAGATTGAAGCAAAACATAGTTCATAAGGATTTCTTTCACAAACTATGGCAACAAACAATAGAAGCAATGAGAACATAAGATACAAAAATAAACAATAAAATCGTCAGATAATTGTACACACACATGCAATCACATGTATTCGCACTAAAATCCATAGCCCAAAAAAAACCGTCGCCATAGCCCAAAAAAACCGTCGCCATAGTCGACAGTGTACTACACAACTGTGTATATACATATTTCCTTTATATATATATATATATATATATATATATAAAGAAATTACACAACATAAATAGTGACATAAACTATATATAATCACTATAAATAATTATATAGAATATATTATTAAAGTTTTTCAGTCAAGTTGGCATATAGTAGAGCCAAGCCAAGTTTTTTCAAGTTGACAAAAAAATGGTGACGAATTCGATTCGAGTAGCTAGTGGAGTCAAGTCGGGATAACCGTTGTTTAAAGGGTTGAGTTCGGGCTGTGATTTTGGAATTATGGTTCTGGAACAAGGATTAAGGATATAATGACAGTTAGGGTTGGGGTTTAAAAAAAATGTCGAGGAAGCATAAAATAAGGAAAACTCCACAGCTCAAATAGAAAGTCTTTCTTCAAATAAAAATCAAGGGGCTTTCAAATATTATTATACTAGTTAAAGATTCATTTGAAGTTTACTTGATATGCATTTAAACATGTGCATGGATTTCTCAGAAGTATTGTATTGGCACAATGTTTACTTGATATGCATTTAAACATGTGCATGGATTTCTCAGAAGTATTGTATTGGCACAATTAAGACAGGTAAAATCATCACATAAAAGTAAAAGAAATAAATCTAACAATCTAACTGTCACTGACAACCACTGTCATATCCTAAGCACCACTATAAGTCTAACATTTGGTATCTAACAGCTAATTTATAGGTTTAGACAGCATAGCAGTAGTGAGACTCTTCAAAAATTAAAATTTGGTATTACTTATAAGAGGGAGGGGGAACTACAATTATCAGAGTATCAAACTAAATCCCAAAGAGAAATTGTGTTAAAAAAAATTGGATTCACAAAATAGAAGAAGAAAACAAAACAAAACAATGGGAGAAATGCTTACATTGCGAGGCAGCTGATAGGAAAACGGCCATCAACAACACAATGTCCTTTAGACAAGATACAAGCTTCGAATAACTTGCCAGTCTCACTTTTGACAATGGTGAATTTCATAACACGAAGCATAGTTTGAATAGTTTGACCATCAGAGTAACAGTGCATAGTACTCCAAATCAGAGCTAACTTATCATTAGAGTCATTAATTTTAAGCAAGCATGCCAACTGATGACTAAGATACTCGTCTTCCTCGGGAAACCTCTTATCATCTGGTTTAGGAAGATTCCGAACCTTGGAATGCAACTTGAGATTCCGTAAATTAAAGGCATACAATGATCGAGGCTTTCCAGAGCGTCTCCCCCCTGGTATGCCGAAGCAAAACAAGTAGTGATCAAAAAGCACAACGCCACCTCCATGCCATTTCCCGAAGTCCTCTTGTATGTATTCCAAAGATTTGCTTTGTAAGTCATACTTCATTAAGAAAAAATGGGAAGGACAATACAACATAAGCTTCTTTTTATTATCTTCCTCAAATGTAGAAAAAAGATAAAAATTGAAAAATTTATCTTTTTGAATACTGCCATGGGAAACGTCCTGTCCCCAAGAACCGCTGCTGCCGCTGCTGTCACCGCTGCCTCCACTGACACCGCTGCTCCCGCTGCTGTTATCGTGAGGAACGAATGTTTTGACACCTTGAAAATCAAGTAAAACTATGTTCTGCCCATCATCTGAAGCAATTGCGCAAGGTTCGTCATGAGGATAGCTCATAGGAGGGGACGAATGCCACTCCCAAAGGCGAACATCAAAAGAGAGAACATCGCTGACACCAGGGTCCATAAAACGTGCCGGGAAACGAAGACCGCCAAACAGATAGATACGAGACTTGAAGGGTATAGCAGAGTACCTTAAAACATTTTTCTTATATCCGGGAGGTAATTTGGGCAAATCTAGCTTGGTTATTCTCCAATTTCCACCCATTTTCATATAATCATCCCCCTTCTTCATCTTTTTCGTTTTCTTCTTTTTCCTGATTTCAGAGTCAGGTGATTTCTCTTTCTCTTCAATGGCGTACCAAATACCTCGACAGTCAGACCTCAGCTGTACATATATCGTTTTGTCTTCGGCAGTTGATTTCATCTTCTCTTCCTCTGTACAAAGCTTACACAATCGGTTTTCTCCTCCTTCCATCTTCTCTTTCACCTTACAAAGCTCACATGGATTTGCCACTGGACGAAGAGTCTCGGATCGAGTAACCACGCCCATCTTCGGATTTCTCTTTCTGCGATTACAAACCCTAACCCTATCCTTAACCCTCTAGACTAGATCGAGTGAAGACAGGGTCAATCCCCTTTTTGTAATGCTTCGTTTCAATTTTCCCCGTTCGGGCCTACTAATTTTGCCCGACCCGATAAGAACGACTTTAATGGGATTTTTTATCTTTAAAACATTATAAAGTTGCACTTTTTAAAGGGGATAAATCAATTTTTGATGTCTGTATTGGGACTCGACTTATAAGTTGGAACCTGATATGATAAAATTATGTACTGCAAGTGCACAGTGTCTATCGTAGATTTAGCAAGTGCAGGTCGAACCACAGAGACTAGATCAATTCTTTAATATATCCTTAATTAATATTTTAGGCAAATTAGAAATAAATATGGTGGTGATGATTAACTAACTAAATTATGTAAACTAATAATTACTAATGAAAACTATTAATGAGAAAAACTACCTAGGAATCCGAATCCACCAAATATTAACATAATAAACAATTTCTTATTCCAAATTAATTACCAAATTATTTTTCCTTTCCTTTAAAAATAATAATTTATATAATTAATATGGGCAAGTATAAGTTATGAAAAATTCACAGATTAACTATAACTTATCAAAACCTCGAAATCAATATAAAAATCATATGCAATTTGTGCGAAGGAAAATATGAAGGAGAAAATAATTAGGCACTAATTTCGGAACGGAAAAAAAATATTATTATGAAATACTTAGTTTCATCATCATCCTAGGTATTCAAAATTTAGCTAGCCATGAAATTTAAAATAAAAACAAATACGATTTTACTAGTAATAATCGCAGTCTTCAAATAACTTATTATTACTAATATTATATAAAGCACATGAACCGTCACAAAAAAAAAACTAACTTAAGATATATAATATATTAATAGTAAGTACGAAAGGAAACAAGGAAAATATATAACTGATTCAATAGAAAGATTACACCTGTATGTTGAATTGGAATCCCTAAGACAAAGTAATATTACAACTCTAACTTCATGCTCTCCTCCTTGTTTCAGCGGATGAAGCAGAGGATAAAAAATAAATAAAAATCTCCTTCTCTCTAAAACAAAAGATCTCTTTATAAGGAAAAATAAATTATAACCTAATCTAAGATACATTGAACTTGGTCTTCTTTTTTTTCTTTATCTCTTTCTCTCCAAATTGACTCCAACTTCTTCATGATTATCCTCCAAGAGTCCCATGTAATCTTTTATTTGCTCCACAAGAAAAATAAGATAAATCCTATAAAATCAAATAAAATGTATTAGTTAAATAAAATAAACAAACAAAATAATAAATATGGGAATACTAAATGTATAATTAATGTGTATATCAGAACCCCAATTGAAAAAAATAACAAATTGATACTTGTACTAAAAAAAATTTACAAGTTGGTGATTGTACTTGAATATTTATGTAAAATCGTTAAATTTAACTAACGAATATGACGAAAAAGTTTAGTAGGCTAACAAATCTTACATGAATAATGATATTTGTATCTGGGACCCATCAAAGATCGAAAGTGGAGGAAAATCTCCCTCTTAGTTATTGCACATGACTCACGTGAGGATGACCATTGAGTCCTAATTCCCCTCATTTTGCCTCCTTGCCCCAAACACAAATGTCATTATCCACATAGGATATGTTAACTTTCTAAGACTTTTTCATCATGTTTGTTAGTCAAATTTAACGATTTTACATAAATATTCAAGTACAATCATTAGTTTGTAAATTTTTTCTAGTACAAACACCAGTTTGTTATTTTTTTCAGTTGGGATACCTACTTGTAAGTTGGGTTCCAGTACAAGGACCAAAAGTTGATTTATCCCCTTTTTAAAGGAAATGAAAAGAATAAAAAACTTAAAAATTTATGAGAAAAGAAAATAATGAAAATTTTATTAAAAAAAATTATATTGTTATTGAGCTTATAAAGGAAAAGGAAAAGGAAATAAAACTTTTTAACATTGATAATACTATTTTACCTTCATATACCGGAATAACTTACATTTGATCAACCTTTAAAATTTTGTAACGTTTTGTTATATATATATAAATAAAGAGGAAAGGAAACATGGCTTGCCACAATCAAGTTTGACTATAGATACACTCATTTATTAATGGTATTTTTGTCTTTTCGTAATTTTCATTAAAAGCATTACAAATATTTTTCTATTTTATAACCAAATACTACGTGGTTTTAATCATGATCTATAGATAAGCTTGTCTGTATTAAGCCACATATTCCCTTTTTTCATATATAAATATAAATATAAATATCAGGGTTTATTAGCTTGCAAAAATAATTTTGTCCACCCTTAAATTTCCTCTCCTTCCCAAAAAGAGTTGTATTTACAAAATATTTTTTTATTCCAAAAAAAAAGTCATATCATTTTTATAGGAATAAAAAAATGAGGAAAATATCCCCAAGTTTATAATCACAAGTTTATTATCATGTCTCGTGCGTCCTAATAAAGTATGTTTGTTACCAATATTATGATAATCTTATACTATTTTCAGTAATCTCATACTCAGTAAAGTATCAAGATTCTCACCCAGAATAGATATTCGGATGACCAAAATATAGGTGGTAATCTAGATTACCACATATTTGGTTATCTTGAAATCTTTCTATAGACAAAAATACCCATAAGAGTAAATTGGACATAAATATCATTATTTACACATAATTATACAATGTTTACCAAACAAATACCCATATGTCAAACACACTCTTCTTTATTTAATAATTTGTACATCAATGTTCTACTTTATCCTGGTTTTGTTGTTTATTATAATAAGTTTAATTTAGTATTGTACTGAAATTGACTTAATAATTAATCTTTATTTATCTATTAGTATTGAATATATTATAAATTATTGTTTTACGAAAGTAATAAAACTTTAAATACATTTTATTAAGTATTATTGAATAGTTAACTAGTTAGACAATATTTTGAGTGTTTGATTTTACTAGCCCTTTAAGCCGTGCAAGGCACAATTTTGGTGAGTATAAATTAATTATTTTAATTTTTTATTATTGTCTATTTGTATTTAATAAAGTAAAACTACATTTGTTCATCTATTTTTCTTTTTGAAGGACAATGAGTGACTAATGTGTCACAAATTATTTAACTTATGAAAAAATTAGTGTCACAATACATAGTTTGTGCGTGGTAGATACTTCTGGCCTAACCACTCCTTCCTCGTGATTTTTTTTAAAAAACAATAGTAATATTCTTAAACCAATAAAATTAATATAACATTATGCAGTTGCACTATAAAGGAAATAAAAAGAATAGAAAACTTAAAATTGATGAGAAAAGAAAATAGTGAAAATTTTATATATAAAAAAATTCATATTGTTATTGAGTTTATAAGAGAAAAGGACTGGGAGACGAGACTCTAGATTTCCCTTTCAATGACTTAGGAGGCTTAGGAAGACAATACCCTAGGTTTCCTTAGTTTCGACGACTCAAATTGACTCTGGGAGACGATACCCTATATTTTCTTTGCATGATGACTCTAGGAGATGATACCCTAAATTCCCTTTTACCATGACTTAGATGGTTTTGGGGACGATACATTACACTTTCTTTGCATGCATGATGACTCCCACACGATACAACCCTCTTAGGCACAAAGCACTAAGCACACACTACTTTTACTCTCTTTTTAAAGGCAATTTATTTAAACTTTAGGAAAAATATTAGGAAAGCGGTAATCGTGTTTCATGAAAGTCTGGAGGTACCTAATATATTTCCTTTGTTTAAGCAAGCCCCCAAACTCTTTGAATCTCGGTTGCAGACTAATTTTACAAAGTCACACATGGGTCATCTCATTTATTAGAACTCAAAAATTTGGATGAGTTGGTACATCATATCCATTTAAATTTTTACCAACTGGTGACTCTATCTAATTGGGCTACCTTAAAATCAAAATTTCAAAACTCGGTCGACATAAGTCGGTTGTTTCCAAACTCACTCGGCATTAACTACAATTTTCTTTTAGGAGGAAAAATGCCGAGAATAACTTTTTGTTATATATATAAATATAAATTTCGAGGTTTATTAGCTTGCAAAAATAATTTTTTCCACTCTTAAATCTCTTCTCTTTCGCAAAAAGAGTTGTATTTGCAAATTTGTTTGAAAAAAAAGTCATCATTTTTTATAGGAATAAAAAAAATGGGAAAATTTCCTCAAGTTTATGATCATGTCATTATTAGTAAATTAAAAAAATCAATAAATTTAGGCATAAATGTGTAACAAAAATATATTTTTAAAATTTATAAATTTTGTAAATGAGACTTTTATTTTCAGAACGAGAGTGGTATTTTATTCAAGTGTAAGTTTAAAATTAAATTTGACAATTGGTTCCTAAATCAAAATCCATTAGAGGCTGTTTATTACGGATCATCTGAAAATGTCATCTTAAATACCCAGTAATGTGAGTCGGTTATCCAAATAAACTGCGTTTGTTACATTAGTATATTTTATATTTTGGGTAATCTCATACTCAATAAAGTGTAAAGATTCTCACCTGAAATGGGTATTCAGAATACCAAAAACAGGTGATAATCTAGATTACCACATTTTGGTCATCTTGAAATCTTTCTATAGACAAAAATACCCACATAGTAAATTAGACATAAATATCACTCTTTACACATAATTATTAAAAGTTTGCCAACCAAATATCCATACTTCAAACACACCCTTCTTTATTTAATAATTAGTATATCAATGTTCTAATTTGTCTTTATTCATCTTGTTTTATTGTTTATTATAATAAGTTTAATTTATTATTGTACGTAATTTGACTTAATAATTAATTTTTATTTATCTCTTAGTATTGAATATATTATAAATTATTGTTTTACAAAAGTAATAACATTTTAAATATATTTTATTAAATACTATTGAATAGTTAACTAGTTGGACAATATTTTGAGTGTTTAATATTTTTCGACAAAAAATCATTGGTGAATTGTTTGACATAAATTAGTATTTAGGGCATTTTAGTAAAAGGAAAATATTAAAAAATATATATATATAGTAATCTTAAATTCATACCAAACACTCACGACAACTATTACCGGTAACCAAATAACTTATACCAAACAAAAATGATAAGATATGACCAATATCTATTCTCAATAATCAAATACCCAGTAATTTAAATTTCAATAAGCATCTTACATGACTTATTACAACATAATTCTCTCACTTTATCATTTTTTCAAATTTCAACTCTAACTCTGTCTTTGATTTCCAAATATATATTTCTCAACGCGACTTATTTATAAATTTGCTAGGGTAAGAATAAAAATCGAAAAAATCAAATCATAAAAAGCCGTAACCAATTTTTCAATAAATCGAAACCGAAAAAAAACAAACCTCACATTTAGTTACAACAATGGTTAGTAGTGAAAGACCACACCAAATGAATTGAACCAAAACCAATATATATATATATATATATATATATATATATATATATATACACATACACACTCACAAGCGCACTGACCTAAATCTTTTGATAGCGACCCCAAATTGGCTCTTAATCATGGAACAAAAATTTGGGAGAACAGTACTGACCTTAGGTTTATGTTTAAGTAAGAAAAGCTAACTAACACGAGTACAATCATCAACGAATGACACAACCCTTCTTACTCCAGAAACATTAGGAATAGTAGGTGGACCCCAAATATCACTGTGAATGAGATAAAAGGGAAGAGAGCTTCTTTTATCACTACTTGGAAATAGCGCCGGAACCAGAACAATATTTGAGGGGGGGCAAAATCTATCAATAAAAAAATTATTTATTGACGTTTGAACTGCTGTTTTCGGCTATACGACTGAGAGGAGTCAACTGTATTCTGCGACTCTATATAGTTTGAAAACATTTCAAAAGGGTAAAAGGAGGTGCAGGGTTAAAAGGGTAATTTTTTTTTTTAAACTTTAGTAAATTTAAAATAAAATAAAACTCTTTAAAATCCACCTAGCCACCCACTTGCGCTGCTGCAGACTGCTGAGTGCTGTATGAATAATGAATATCAGAATATGAATATATGATATACATATACCTACCCCCCCTACCCCAGCCTTGGGGGGCATATGCCCCCTCGTTCCGCCACTGCTTGGAAAAGGTACACGTTTGTGTTTGGCAAGTTCACACTTCACAATGAAAGTTTTCAACATCTAGACCTTGAAATAAAAACGGAAACATAATTTTAATGACTCTAAATGACGGATGTCCAAGTCTCGAGCTCAATTAGGACAAGCGACTCCAAGAGGAGACTGAATTTTAAATTAATCAAACTGGTGTCTAGACAAGTGGTTCAAAAAGCAAACGCCTAAAAAACGTGTGGTTATTCAATTAGTCACCGTACTCACGGAGAGACTCCCACCGTTCTTACACTTACCTGGCTAGTGGTTTGATTACTTTCAAATTTTGTGGACCTTAAGGTGTAACTTGGAAAGTTAGGAGCTGTCTAGATTTTATTTAGGTTAACAGTAGAATTAGGATTTTTTATTTCTATTTTTTTAATATTTTTTGTGTGACTTTCGTGGTTGGTTGTCTATTTGTTATGTGATTTGTGGTAAGATGGACTCGTATTATACTTGGAATAATAATTTTGCTTGAAATCAAGAACCTTATGAGAATTTTAATGAACACCAAGTAAATCAATTTTTTTCAACTTATGAAAATCCTTATCTAAGTTCATATTCATATCCATATTAGGATCCAGATCCTCAATATCCACAAGAATTTTCAAATGAAGAAGATAAAATATTCAACACCTTAGAGAAAACTATGAAAGCTTTCATGCAAAACACAAATCAAGCTATATCTCGTTTAGAAATTCAAATGAGTCAATTAGCCACCATAATAAATGAACAAGAGGTGGGTGAAATTTCTAATAACTTTGAGGTTAGTTTTGAAAATTATGATGACTGTGGAAATAATGAGGAAAATAAAAATTTTGTATTCAATTTTACACAATTTGAGTCAAGCCACTTTGAGGAGTCTAAAAATTATGAGTCTATACCTAAAATTGATCATGTCATCTTTAATGAGTCGTTTGAAAAAGTCTATAAGCCTAAAGCTCCATATCCTGAAAGGCTTATTCTTAGAAAACAAACGGGTGATTTTGTAGACCAACCCATTAAAGTAAACATGATCCAAGAATTGTCCATGACCCAAAAAATGTATGAAGATAGACTCATGATTGAAGATGATCCAATTGACTTTTTCTTAAATCATTTTGATCAAAATTGGGATGAATCTGAATACTTAGATAAGGTGAATGAGATGTTGAGATCCACTACACATAAGTCAACTAAACTAGAACATGCATTTGAACTAATTCTTCCATCTTTTGATCATGTTGGTGAGAATTTCTTTGATGTAGACTTTAACCATAATTGTGATGGAAATTCTGACTATTTTCAATTTCCTAGACCTCCTGAAAATAATGAAAAGTTCACACTCACTTGCTCATTTGTATCATTCATTTATAGTCACATACTTTTTAGGATATATGAAATTTGTAGGTATATACATTTGTTTTCCTTCTCACCACATTTTTTTGCAGAACAAATACCCCACATACAAGGTACAATTCTTTCATATCTTTGTTCTCTTTCTTCATTTGTATACATCGAGGACAATGTATTATTTAGGTATGGGGGGAGTTTGTTTGTATTATTGTATTATATTTTTTTTTCTTTTTAGGAAAATATAGTTAAAAAACATAATTTTTTTTTTTTAAAAAAAGTAAATATTTTGTTTGACTTTTTATGAGTTGAATTAATTCTAATAAGTGTCTGTGGAGTTGAAACTCATGAGTAAGATTGAAAGATTTAGAACTCTAGAACCTTTGATTAGATATGAAATCTTAGTTTGAAATACCATCTGAAATAAAATTGATTTCATAAGCATTTTTGCACTTCACGTTTGCATTAACTCTTAGTTGTGGGGTATAAACTATGATTCAAGCAATTTCAAGAAGAAGAAAAATACATGAGAAAGAAAAAAAAATTGAAAAAGAAAAACTTGAAAAAAAATAAATACCTACTTCAATGTCCATTGAACGAAATAACTGGGTATTTAAGCCTCAGGAAGTATCGATATTAACGCTGAAAAGTGTGGTGGATAAAAGCAGTTTGACTAGTCTAATTTTGTGGTCTTTGTTACTCGAGTTAGTAAACCCTTAGGGGTGTCTCTACACCTAGTGTCCTAAAATCAACTAGTTTGGGAGTCATTGGTCCAACGTTCGCTATATGGGTAACTCTGAAAAGCCTAAGAAAAAGAGACATTGCACAAGTCAAGAAAAAAAATCAGAAAATGAAAAAAAAAGAAACAAAAAGAAAGGAAAAGAAAAATGAGTTTGCTTGGTTTTCATGGTAAAAATTCCTACTAAGAGTTACATCACATACACATGCATGCATCACATGGAATTAATTTTATGAAGGATGGTGTCTAGAATGAATATTGAGTATTTTTGATAAGGTGAAAGTGTGATTTTGAATTTGATCTTACTTATGTATAATGCCCATGTATACTCAAAAGTTTTCTTTCGATTTCATAATATATATGTTGAACCTAAAAAAATTTTATTTTAAATTTTGAATTTTGTGAATATATTCATTGCAAACCCTCACGAGACACAACTCGTTCACTTGGAGTAACCTTGGAATTTAAAGGCTTGTTGCACATGCTAAGTGCAATCGTGTTTCCATGCAACTCATTGGTAATCATATGGGCCCACGAAATTGAAGGTGTCAAGCAGCATGGAAGCTCACGAATTTAGTAGCTGGAAAACAAATTCCATGATGGCCCACGAAATTAAAGATGGAAGCAGCTTAAAAAAGGAGATCTCAGCATGTGTATTAGTGGGCCACGTTAAGAACCTTGCAAATGGAATAAGGTTTCTTAGCATGGATCCAGTAGCTTGTATGTAAGTAATAGCTTGGGCCCACGAAATTGTTCAGCAACTTAAGAAGTATGTGAATGGGCCCACAACGATCAGCAGCTTAGTCCTAACTCCTAAGTGTCCTAGCAGCTTGCGGTTTTAAGTCCATTACAGGAATGCAAATCAAGTGATTCTAACGATGAATATTCAAAGTATTGATTGTGTATGCTTGAGTCAATGATCAGTGTATGTTTCTAAGGTGGAAGTTGACTTAACTCAAGGTTTGTTCTCTTGATTTAATTCGTTACAGTATTTTACACATTAGATTATTTTAATTAACAATATTTAAAATCCCCCTCTTTTGGAATACAAAGTATAGAAATAGATTAATCAGTCTCTGTGGGATCGACTCTTACTTGCACTACTACATATTTATCATTCGCAGTAAGGTTTTATTTTTGGTTGTCTGCGATGGCACACCAAATTTTGGCGCCATTGCCGAGGACTGATTTTAGTCTATTTTTATATTTTTGTGATCCTTATTTTATTTTTAATTTTTTTTAGTTAATTTGAATTCCCTTGATTGTTTATGCCCGAAACTCGATCTACTAATCAAGGTGATTTAAAGTTTGATCCAGAGATAGAAAAAATTAGTCGCAAATTAAGGAAAGAAGCTCGGGAAAATCGTGAAAAGGAAGCCATGGCAGCAAATCGAACCCTGAAAGAGCTTTCGGCTCCTGATTTGAACCAACAACCCTTATGCATAACTTTCCCTAATCTTGATACTAACACTCATTTTGAATTGAAATCTAGACTGATACATCTTCTACCTTCTTTTCATGGTTTGGTAGGTGAAGATCCCCACAAACACTTGAAGGAATTCCATGTGGTATGCACGAGTATGAAACCTACCGGAGTAACTGAAGAACAGATCAAACCAAGAGCCTTCCCATTTTCTCTGAAAGATTCAGTAAAAGATTGGCTTTACTATCTATCCTCTGTAAGTATCACCACATGGGAGGAGATCAAAAGACTATTTTTAGAGAAATATTTTCCAGCTTCAAGGGCAGCCAACATACAGAAGACGAATTGTGGTGTAAGGCAGAACAACGAAGAATCCATACATGAGTATTGGGAACGCTTCAAGAGACTGTGTGCTAGTTGCCCGCATCACCAAATCAGTGATCAACTGCTCATCCAATATTTATATGACGGTCTTAGTTGCACCGAGAGAAGCATGATTAACGCTGCTAGTGGCGGAGCGTTGGTGGATAAGACTCCCGAGGCTGCAAGAAATCTAATTGCAAATATGGCGGCTAATTCTCAACAATTTGGCACTAGACTTGATTCTGCACCTAGGAATGCTAGTGAGGTACAAATTTCTTCTATTGAACAACAACTTGCGAGTTTTACTTCTCTTGTTCGTCAAATGGGTGCAGGTAACACACAGCAAGTAAAAGCTTGCGGAATTTGTACGGTAGTAGGGCATCCGACAGATATGTGCCCAACTCTGTAAGAGGAATCCGTTGAACATGGAAATTCAGCAGGAGGATTTCTTGGGCAACCACAAAGGCAATATGATCCCTATTCACATACATATAATCCTGGATGGAGAGATCATCCTAACTTTAGCTACGGGAATCCACAAGCAAGTCAACCCGCACCTTAAAATTTTTCAAATCAGCAGCAGTACGAACCATCGTATCCCAATAGAATACAACAGGGCCAATCTTCTAACCCTAGTATATCTTTAGAAGATATTGTTAAAACACTTGCCACTAACACTTTAAATTTTTAACAGAAAACGAGGGCAAATATTCATAATTTGGGTACGCAAGTGGGACAAATGGCAACTGCAATCAGTCGATTGGAAGCGCAAAGCTCTGGAAAATTACCTTCTCAAACAGTGGTAAATCCAAAAGAAAATATAAGTGCAATCACTTTGAGGAATGGTAAAGAGATAACAATACCAGAAAAGACAGTGCCTACACCACAAGATCAAAACTATACGACTAAGGAAAAAGAAGAAGCAGATAGCAGTGTTCTGCATGACAAGGATGAACCTAAGCATAAATTTCCTCCTCTCTCTGAATATAAACCGATACCTCATTTCCCTCTTGCTTTAACAGAAAACAGAAAATACGAGAAAAATTCAGATTTATATGAAACTTTCCGTAAATGCGAGGTAAATATTCCATTGTTAGATGCTATTAAACAAGTGCCTCGTTATGCTAAATTTCTGAAAGAAATATGTACACACAAGAGGAAACAGGAAATGAAAAAATATGAAAAAGTAAGGGTAGGGGAAAATGTTTCAGCAGTCATTCAAAGAAAGCTACCTACTAAGTGCCAAGATCCGGGTATGTTCACTATTCTGTGCACGAAAGGTAGCACGAGAATTAAAAAAGCCATGTTAGACTTAGGAGCTTCTATAAATGTCATGCCATATTCTATATATAATAATCTATCACTGGAACCTTTGAGTAAAACTGGTATTGTAATACAGTTGGCTGACAGATCTAATGTTTATCCCAGAGGTGTAGTTGAGGATGTCCTTGTTCAAGTCAATAATTTGATCTTTCCTATTGATTTTTATGTGCTTAATATGGAAAACGGTAACCAAAATTCTCCTATTCTGTTAGGAAGACCATTTTTAAAGACATCAAAGACTAAAATAGATGTTCATAGTGGTACACTTTCAATGGAATTTGATGACGAAATTGTTAAATTTAATATTTATGATGCCATGCGATATCCCACTGATGATAATTCTATTTATTCAGTTGATGTGATTGACTCTTTAGCACAGGAAATCGGTGAACTTGATGGTAAGGATAAACTGGAAAGTGCACTTAGTAAGAACATTGATGAAGCAAGTGCGAATTTGACCTTGAGCACCGAGTTACAAGCAACTAGAACGGCTTTGCCTGACGATCCAAAATCGGGTAACAAATTTTATGCTAAAGTGTCGATTTCTAACGAGAAGTCTTTACCCTCTGTTTTGCAGGCACCAATTCCGGATTTGAAGCCTCTTCCTAGGCGACTAAATATTTCTATGAGGGTTCCCGAGAAAAAAAAAAGTGGAAAATGTGGACCTTGAAGGATCCGGTCTATAATAACAAAGGAAGCGTGGGCTCGAGCCAAAGACCTTAAACAAAGGCGCTGCATGGGAGGCAACTCATAGGGGAGTATCTCTCTACTTTTCTTTACATTTTAGTTAACATTGGGGACAATGTAAGTTTTAAGTGTGGGGGGAAGCATTTAGATATTTTCCAAATTTTTTATTTTTTATTTTTTTATTATTTTTTATTTTAAATTGTGTGAGTATATTCACTGCAAACCCTCACGAGACAAAACTCGTCCACTAGGGGTAACCTTAGGGTTTAAAGGCTTGTTGCACAGTGCTAAGTGCAATCGTGTTTCCTACGAAAATGGAGTAGTTTTAGGATATGTCACTTGAGTAATAAGTTAATTTTGATCTTAATTTTTGACCAATGATAGAATTTTGCATTTCTTTGCGATAACTCCTGGGAAGACTGATAGACATTGGGTAATCTAAATTTGATTTTCTTTATTGATCACTAATTTATTTAAGACCCTTCACTATTAAGCACATATCTATTTGTTCGACCTAGTTTTGACTTGGAAGAAATTTATCTGATTGAACGTCTAGGGAAGAAATTTTGAACTCTCTTAATTATTTGATTACCACTTGAAGTTGATATGAGGTATTATTTAAGAAAAGGGAAATGATTTAGGTAAAAAATTTTGCAAGATTGAAAGAAAAAAAATATTAAAAGAAAAAGAAAGGATTCATGTGGTGGGATGAGATGGAGCATAAAACGCACTCACTCATAAACACGTGAAATGCGAGATGGAGCGTAAAACGCACTCGCGGGTAAGATGGAGCATAAAATGCACTTACCAAAGAAAAGAAAAATATTAGAAAGAAAAGCCTTTTGATCCTTTAATGTTATCTGTTGGTGTTAACCAAAATTGGTGGGAGGACAAGTGGTTGAGTTTATCTTTTTCCTTTAAGGCTTCGATTTTATAAATTTTTCTGTAGTCTGATTGGTTTGATACAGGTGGATTCACACACGCACAAAGGGTTGAGAATAAAGTAAGATTGATGAATAAATTTGAGTTTCAGATGATACATTATTTTGAAGTTTCCCAAGAGTTATTGTTTTGAATCTTTGAGGTCAATGTTGAAATCCATAATAACTCGTGGACTCAAGTTTGGTGTATTTGTTTAGTTGAATTTTTGTGGTACAGTTTATTTTTGTTTTGCCCGATGACGAGCAAAAGATAAGTGTGGGGGAATTTAATAAGGATGAAATATGTTATATTTTATTCCCTTAATACTTATTCTTTTATATTTATTTTGTACTTAAACATATTCATGATTTTTATATTCTTATTTTAGGTACATTTGCATTAAAGAAGCGAAATGGGCTCAAAAGGAACAAACAAGGCCACGAGTAAAACAAATGTAGAAGGAATTAGCAAGTGGGCCAGTTTAAAATGCCTTGCATTCCTATGGCTAAGCCTTGTAATTACATTTTCCATGCAACTCATTGGTAATCATATGGGCCAACAAAATTGAAGGTGTCAAGCAGCATGGAAGCTCACGAATTTAGTAGCTGGAAAATAAATTCCAAGATGGCCCACGAAATTGAAGATGGAAGCAGCTTAAAAAAAGAGATCTCAGCATGTGTATTAGTGGGCCACGTTAAGAACCTTGCAAATGGAATAAGGTTTCTTAGCATGGATCCAGTAGCTTGTATGTAAGTAATAGCTTGGGCCCACGAAATTGTTCAGCAACTTAAGAAGTATATAAAATTGATGCATCATCATGGGCCCACAACGATCAGCAACTTAGTCCTAACTACTAAGTGTCCTAGCAGCTTGCGATTTTAAGTCCATTACAGGAATGCAAATCAAGTGATTCTAACGATGAATATTCAAAATATTGATTGTGTATGCTTGAGTTAATGATCAGTGTATGTTTCTAAGGTGGAAGTTGACTTAACCCAAGGTTTGTTCTCTTGATTTAATTCGTTATAGTATCTTACACATTAGATTATTTTAATTAACAATATTTAAAATCCCCCTCTTTTGGAATACAAAGTATAGAAATAGATTAATCAGTCTCTGTGGGTTGCACTACTACATATTTATCATTCGCAGTAAGGTTTTATTTTTGGTTGTCTGCAACAGCACACCAAGACTTCACACTTTCGATAGCACTCTGTGATTCCCAACTTGGCTCGGCAGATGCTTTTCAACTTTATGACTCTCAGTGTGGCTTCCAAGGCAGACTACGATTCTTTGATGCTTTCACTTGAGCTCGACAGTTCTTGCCTTGGCCTCTGCAGACTTGATTCTTCGGCAGACTTCTATTTTGAATGTCTTTAGCTTAAGCTCCATATTTTTTGCCTTAACTTCTGTAGGCTTAATCTCTTGGCAGACTACGATTCTTATATGGTCATTCAAGCTCCATGAGTCCTGCCTTATCTTCTGCAGACTCGAATCCCTTCAGCAGACTACGATTCCGAATCTCTTCGTTTAAGCTCCACGATTCCTGCCTTCCTGCTGCAGACTCAAACCACTTGGCAGACCATGATTCTGATATCTTCGTTTAAGCTCCACGATTCTGCCTTGTCTTCTGCATGCTGTTTTTGATAGACTACGATTCTGTCAAGACTTTAACTTTTACAGCTCAAATAGATCAACCTAACAAGTTTAATCTTTTCTTTTATACATTCATTTACATAAATGATAAACATTAAAGCTCAGATCAACCTAACATGTTTGATCTATCATCTAAGTTCCTTGTACAATGATTCTCTTAAGGACTGTACACTTAAGCATTTATATTTACTTTCAATATCAAATCAGAATATGCAATTCCCAACAATCTCCCCCTATTTGATGTTGACATAATCAAGGAGATTTAGATCATAGCATCATTTTCTAAATGCAAAATGCTAGAAAGTAAATATGGCTTATTGTTTCAGTGAGCAACTGAAATTTCTAGAGAATAAGCATGAATTTATTGATGTTTGAAGAGATATTACATTCAAGCATAAAAACATCAATACAGAATTAAGTTTAGGCTTATCTCTATTTTCTTTGTCTCTTGCTCCTCGAAGACTCAGTAGCTCTCATCCTTCTGGTTTGCTCATCTCTCCATTCAATGTCTTCTAGCTCATATCTGGATTGTGCAAAAGTCATGCTTTATGAGCCAGAAGCTTAACCTTGATGTCTTTAAAGAGGTATTCCCACTGGAGGCTGTTGCAGATACTGATCAGATCATGGAGTTTGAACATTTGGACTCCTGGAGTTACCACCCGACGATTGACCAGTACGAGTTTGTCTCTGCCTTCCCTGCTGCTGATGTGGTGGTTGAATATGTGTCTGCATCTGCCTCTGTCCACCTCTGCTGCTTCTACTTCCTCTGTCTCTATCTTCTTGCACATTATTCTCCCCCTTTATGTCATCATCAAGGGTTCAAATATCTTCTGTGAGGCATCTGACTTCGTCTACCAGTTCATGCATTTGAGCTCGTTGTTGAGAAATATCACTGGTTTGTTCAGTAACTAAGGCCTCAGTGAGTTTTCTTTGTTTCTAAAGCATTTGTACGACATCGTTGTTCTAGCTGATTTGAGCATTACTGCATGTATAGTATTGATTTAGAGAGATATGCAGTGCTGAAATCTGTTCTGTCATTAGCTCATTTTGAGATTGCTGATTCTTTTGCATTAGTAGCAAGGCTTCTTTCTGCTTCTTGGCCTCGGCAAAATGAATAGCATCTCTTGCCTTGATGCTTTCAGCCATTTCTTTGAAGATCACCCTCAATGATTTAGTCAGTTCCGTTCCTAAATGTCCTGGCAGAGTCTTGACCGAGTCGAGAATGTTGTCAAATTTATAGTGAAGAGCAAGAGAATGTACTTCAAGGACCTTTTTAGACTCTGACTCTATTTGACTCAGAGTGGCAGTCAGCTCCTCCTTGGTTGGCATGCGAGCCAATTGATCTAGAATTTGTTGTGTTTCTGGAGGAGGAGGAGTAGCTGCAGTGTGTTCATCTCTCCTTGATAGACTTGTGAGAGCAAGAGTCATATCAAAGTATTCATTGTTGGAGGATGATGGGACATCTGCTTGGGTTAGAGGGTTAGGTGTTTGCTGTATTGGAGATTTGTTTGGCTCAGATATTTGTGTTTGTGTTTCTTTGAGCTGCTCTGGACACTCTACGATTTCTTCTTCGGATTGATCAGTATGCTCAAATCGTAGTGTGTCATCTAGGGTTGGTATTTTACTGATTGAGTTTGCAAGCATTTCTTTGACAACTCGTGTGACGTGCTCAATCATTTTTGGATCGTTAATGGGTCGCTCTACAAGAATGAGTTGGTTATTTGGTTCATCAGACACAGAGTTTTGGGACTCTATGACTGGAAGTTGATTGCGTGGATTTAGAATCGCTTCATCAAGATTTTCCACTATATCTTCCAACACATCACTTCCAACATCCATCATCACAGCATCAGCATATACTTCAGTTTCTTCATTGCCTGAGGAGACTGGTTACTCCCCCTCAACTTGTGCATTCTCTTGATCAGAGGCTTTCAGAGTCTTTTCCTCAGCATTAGCCATTTCTTCTCCACTTAGAACTTTTTCAAAGAAAACAACCATCTCAGTTTGTAGCTTTTCAATAACAGCACTTGGTTCTGGCACTTGTTCTTCCTGAGGCTCTATTACACCTTCAGAACCTTCTTCAGCTTCAGCCCTGATTGTCTGTTCAGGCTGAGAGGCTGTTGCAGCATCTTCTTTCATACTAGCAGCCCGTCTAGACTCTACGATTGGTGAAGACTCCACAATCATAGTCAATGTAGGCTTCCTTGGTCTGTGACTGCGTTTCTTCTTCTTTTGAGGCTCAGCACTTCTTTCAGCCATGTCCTCACTTGTTTCCTTCTTCTTCTTCTTTTCCTTCTCCTTCAGAGTCTCCTCTAATGCTTGAGCTGCCTCAGGAGCAATAGCTCTTTCAGTCATTAAGCCACTAAACTCCATTTCAGCATCAGGGCTAACTTGAGGTGCATCAGTGGTTGGGCCTTGGGGTTCCTCAGCCACTGGCATGTCTTCATTCATCTTCTTCTTTCCTTTGCTTTTTTTGACCAAAGCTTTATCATTTTCTTGATTCATTTTTTCTTCTTCTTCTTCCATGGCTTCCCTTACAGCATATAAAGTTGCAGCTTTCATCTTTACGTTCTCTGCTGGGTTTCTCTTCCAGTTCTGAAACAATTTCTGGGTTATCTTTTTGTTGGAGATAATGGAGACACCATCCTTATCTTCAATTTTGTCACCCAGTATAGCTTCCAGTATCCTGCTGATAAATCTCCCATAAGGCATCTTTGCAGTGCTCTTGGTTTTCTTGGGGCTTTCCATCCATTTCCCAAACCATTCCATCAGTAGAGCTCCATATTTGAGTTGAACTCTGTACCTGATAAATGTCATGAGCTTCAGTTGTTTCTCATTGACAGTGTCGTTGCCAGAGCCCTTGTAGCATATGTATTTTCCAACAATTTCAGCAAGAAACTCATATTCTTGGGGAAACTCTTTCTTCTTGTAGCCACTCTTTCCTTCAGTTTTGTTGTGCTTCATCTTCTTTAGGCCTTCATGAAGATTGATTCGGTCTAGTGATGAAAGACCTTCATTGTTAAGACCCAGGGCTAGGTTTATGTTTTCAGTGTTGAAACGTAATTGCTCGCCCTTGACTTTGGTGAGGATGGAGTCTCTTTCAACAACTCCATTGATGTAGAACTCCTTCACCAGTTTTGTAAAAATCAGTGTGTCGGTACTTAGGGCATCTCCGAGTCCAGCTTCCTTTAGCAAAGAGAGAACTTTGTGAATCTCTGGACCAGCATCTTCAAACTTTTCAAAGCATAATTGATAGCCCGAAACAACTCTGGAAGCAGCCATTGATTTAGATTGATTTTCCTGAAACGAATGAACTTGGCTTAGCTTTCTGAAACTTAGGGTTTCGTTTGAGAGAGAGAGAGAGAAAGACAGTCTTTTGAAATTCAAAGTTGAACTGACAAATGACAGTTTAAAATTATTTTAAACACTTCCCTCCATATGTTTAGTGTCGTGGAACACGTGTCGGATTCTGCAGAACTCCACGATTTTAATCCATGTGGAAATCTCTGTTCTGCCCTTAACTCCCCCTGAGCTAGTGTGCCCTTGTGAGAAGACTACGAATGTCTAGACCCACTCCACGATCGTTGAGTTCGATCCTTTGCTCGCTTCTTGACCATTGACTCTACGGCTTTCTGTGATGCCTTCTGAAATGGCAAGCCTTCTGGGTTAAGGTTGCTCAGGAAGGGCCAACCTCTTAGCTTGACACTTAGGATCAGGTTTTCCCCTGAGACGCTTATCGAAAGGGTTGCTTGGCTTGTTGTTGCTATCACAGTGAGCCTTTATGTCTTGACTAGATCTCTCCACAATCGTGGTTCTTCTTAGTCATTTCTACGATTTTGACTTAGCCTTTACATCTGCAAGGTTAGCACCATCTAGAGCATAGAATTTATGGTTGCAAATTTAACATACCTAACTCACTTATTAGTTTATTAAATTTGGATTCATCTAAGGATTTTGTAAACACATCATGTATTGCAAGGATATTGTCCCATTTTGAACATGATCCCTAATAAAATGATATCTTATTTCTATATGCTTGGTCCTAGAATGCATGACAGGATTATTTATTATTGCTATAGCACTTGTGTTATCACAGTGTATGGGTATATTTTTGAAATCAAACCCATAATCTGCTAGTTGATTCTTCTTCCATAGGATTTGAGCACAACAACTACCAGCAGCAATATATTCAGCTTCTGCTGTTGAAGTTGATACTGAGTTTTACTTCTTGCTGAACCAGGACACTAGTCTATTGCCTAGTAGTTGACAAGTGCCACTGGTACTTTTTCTATCTATTTTGCATCCTGCAAAGTCAGCATCTGAATATCCTGTCAGTTCAAATGAGGACTCTTTGTGGTACCATAGACCCAAATAGAGTGTACCTTTAAGATATCTGAAAATCCTTTTTACAGCAGTTAAGTGTGATTCCTTAGGATTAACTTAAAATCTAGCACATATATATGTTGCAAACATTATATCTGGTCTACTGGCAGTTAAGTAGAGAAGGGAGCCTATCATACCTCTGTATTGAGCAATATCAATACCTTTACCTTTCTCATCTTTGTCAAGCTTAGTTGCTGGAGCAATTGGTGTTTTCATGGGAGTAGCTAATTCCATGCCATATTTCTTGAGTAAGTATTTAATGTACTTGGCTTGGCTTATGAAAATTCCTTCATCAGTTTGTTTTACTTGTAGTCCAAGGAAGAAGTTCAGGTCACCCATCATGCTCATTTCAAACTTGCTCTGCATAAGCTTGGCAAATCTTTTGCACAGATTTTCATCAGTAGAACCAAAGATAATATCAACTACATATATTTGAACTAGTAAGACTTTATCTTTGTGTTTTCTAAGGAATAGTGTAGTGTCTACTCTACCTCTAGTGAATCCTTTTTCAATAAGAAAGTTTGTTAGTGTTTCATACCATGCTCTAGGTGCTTGTTTAAGTCGATATAAGGTTTTATCTAATCTATAGACATAATCAGAGAGGGTTGGATTGACAAAACCTGGGGGTTTCTCCACGTAGACTTCTTCTTGAAGTTCACCATTTAGGAATGCACTCTTGACATCCATCTGGAATATTATGAACTTCATGTGAGCAGCAAATGCAAGAAACATTCTGATAGCTTCAAGTCTGGCCACTGGTGCAAAGGTCTCATCGTAGTCTATGCCTTCTTCTTGAGAATAACCTTTGGCCACCAATCTTGCTTTGTTTCTAGTGATCATCCCATCTTCATCCATTTTGTTTCTGAAGACCCATTTGGTGTCGATGACTGGGTGACTCTTTGGTCTTTGAACTAATCTCCAGACTTTGTTTCTTTCAAATTGATTAAGTTCCTCTTGCATGGCTTCAATCCAACTTGTGTCTAGCATGACATCTTCAAGCTTCTTGGGTTCTATAATCTTGAGTGTGATCTCTTGCCCTCCTGTTCCCTGTTGGAGCATCAGTTCTGGTGCCTTCTTGTCTGAACTCCTCAAGATTAACTTCTGGTTCTTGTTGTTCAGAATCGTCGTTTGGTTCAGCTCTCTCTACGATTTCTTCTTCAGACACTACGATTCTTTCTTCAGGAACTACTGTCGTAGTGTTGGGCTCGACCACTTCATTCGTAGTGTCAGTATCGTCAATCGTAGTGTCTGGTGATGCAGACTTATCCAGGTCTGTTTCATCAAAAATGATGTGGATTTAGACTTCAACACTTAATGTCTTCTTGTTGAACACTCTATAGAACTTAGTCAGATATTGCTTTCCATTGTTGAGAATATAGCATGAACAGCCGAACACATGGAAGTAACTGACATTTGGCTTTCTTCCTTTCCACAGCTCATAGGGAGTCTTCTTTAGCGTAGAGTGTACAAGAGATCTGTTCTGTGTGTAGCACGCAGTGTTGATGGCTTCTGCCCAAAAGTATTCAGGCAGATGAGCTGCTGCAAGTAGAGTTCTTCCGGCTTCTATAAGTGTTCTGTTCTTCTTTTCAGCTACTCCATTTTGCTGAGGAGTTCGTGGTGCTGAGAAGTTGTGACTGATGCCATTATCTGCACAGAACTGATCCATTTATGAGAAGTCAAACTCTCTACTATGATCACTCCTTATTGCCTTAATAGTCTCTCCTTTTTTATTCATCACCAGCTAGAACATCTTTATCAGATAGGAGCTTTTCTCATCTTTTGAGTTAAGAAAGAACACCCATGTGTATCTAGTGTAGTCATCCACCACAACCAGTGAGTATCTCTTTCCTCCTAAGCTCACAGTCGGAATTGGCCCAAAGAGATCCATATGAAGTAACTGTAGGGGCCTGTCAATTGAGTTGACTGCTTTGCCTTTGAATGAGCTCCTTGTTTGCTTTCCAAGCTGGCATGCATTGCATGGTCTTTCTTTGATGAAGTTGAACTTTGATAATCCTGCTACCAGATCTTTGGAGGCCAACTTAGACATACTCTTGAAGTTGAGATGAGATAATCTTCTATGCCAGAGCTAACTTATTTCTTCAGTGGCTTTAGCAAGGAAGCATACTGTCTCATCAGAACTGAGCTGAGCAAGATTCACAATGTATACATTTCCTTCTCTTGTTCCTGTCAGCTTGATAGAGGATGTCTCCAGATCTCTGACTTGACATTGATTGTTGAGAAAGGTGACTAGATGGCCTTTATCGCAGAGTTGGCTGATGCTAAGTAGATTGTTGCGACGCCCCCAAAATAGGTTCAATGCTCAACCCATGTTGAGTCGCCAAATACACTTATCAAAATTCAAATATAATCTTTTATATCATACGATCGTGCAAAATACGACCACACAACTGTGAGTGTCAATACAGACATGTAGAAAATATTAACATTCAAACTAAGTCCTCATTACATTTATTATCACACTATTTTAAATAAAACAAATAGTGAGGACTTCTACAGCTCTAACTCGGACCATCACTCCATTCCCCGACTAGTACCCACGATATTCTCATTTCCTGAAGAGAACAATGGAAGAAAAGGGTGAACTCAACTAGCCCAATAAAGAATATTATGACTAAGATAATGAAAAATAAATTATCATTAGCCTTCAATAAATCAGATAAAATATTATAGACAACAAGTTTTAGATCAATATTCGCAGCGAAAATAACAATTCATTAGAAGAGTTAAGTAGAGAATGATGTCTACTATCTTCTTTGATTTAAAAGTCCATCATCAATATTTTATCCCTATAACATCAATCAATATACATCTCGAATCAAATATCCATCTTTGCACTACGGGCCAAAGATATTCATGTGTATCATCAGTTGGTCATGTTCATCTCAACACCTGTCCATCTTTGCACTACGGACCAAAGATATTCATCAGGTAATCATTCATCTTTGCACTACAGGCCAAATATATTCATCACGTAATTATACATCTTTGCACTATAGGCCAAAGATATTCAGTTATATCACCATTTAGAACTGAGGATGATGAAAAATAATACGAATAACGGATCCAGTGAGATAAAGGACAAATATTAGAGAATTTATCCAGAGTTCAAGAATGAAGATCAAAACCTAGATTCAATCAAAGATGATTTGGAAGATTTTTTTTTTTACCGTAAATAGTATCCCGTGAATAGTAACTTGTGAATAGTAACTCGACATGAAAAGATAAAAATTTCACAAGAAAGTTCAGACCAATATTCCAGTGAAATAATATTAGATGAAGCGCAAAACTCAAGTAATATCTGATCATTTCAGGAATTATAGAAGCAATACTTACCGTAGTAAGTTTAGAGTTAGGAATCTGAAATGAAACAATATACGAAACTGTAATTGGATTTTCACCCATCTGGCGGTAGTCCGCTCAGACAGATTATTTCCACAATTTAATAACAATTAAATACAAAGGGTTATTCACCAGGCATGCGGTAGTCCGCGTAGACAGGTTATTCCCACAGAATAATAAAGAATGGAATAACAACCGGATTTCACCATGCATGCGGTAGTCCGCATTGACAGGTTATTCCAACAGAATAATAAGGAATGGAATAACAACCCTTACGAGTATTGAAAAAAAATAATTCTCTTCATGAATACGAAAGAAATAATACCCCTTACCTTAAAATTTGGAGACTACACTAGCGTAATAGCAGAATACTCTTCTTTTTTCTCTCTTATTCTCTCTATACTTTCTCTCTCTATAGCTTTAGTGAATTGGTGAGAAATAATGAAGAAATGAGCTTCTATTTATAGGCTCGGCAGAGTAAGGGTAAAATAATCTTTTCGTTATAATTTATGACATCATCGCTTACATCATCGATCTATGACATCATTGCTTATCTCATCGCTCCGATGACATCTTTGCTTACCTCATCGCTCTGATGACATCATTGTTTGCATCATAAGAGTTCAAATTCAATTTGCACTCTTCCACCTCGTTTAACTTTTATACCATGAATTTATTATAATAATGTTACCATTCTAATCATACTATTATATAATCACATCATACTACTATAATGTAATATTATAGTAATATATTTGAATGAATTATTTTATCAAAAAAGATAAAATACCAACTTTCAACAAATGTCACATGTTAAAAATTCCTCCGTTTAAATCCACATTGAATAAATATTTCCTTATCATATATATCAAAAATTAATTATTCACAAATAATATTACAGAACTATAATATTGACAACCAGGTCGTTCCCAGGAAAGAGGAGGCCTTCCGATAAAGATTTTTCCTTACTGGCGCGCAATTAATCAACCCCTTTTCTAGACAGAACTTCCTTAGACATTGCCAATAATGCTATCTAATAATATTATTTAAATAATATGAATTATTGATTTGATAATTTGAAATAATGTGCAATGATAATTATTGAATCAATAATATAAAATAGCAAAGTAGCACTTATTGATATAAAATATCAACGTAGAAAATATTGAACCAATAAAATATTATGCAATTATTGAATCAATAATATAAAATATTGAACAGTAATTACTGTAACAATAATTGAGTAAGTGCTTTTCTACGTAAGAATCAATAATTTGAAATACTATGCAATACCGTGTGCTACCGTGCAACACCGCGTATTACTGTATTTTAACCACCGGGTATTTCAACAGTACTAACGGTAACAGTTTTGCCGTTATTATATAAAAAAATTATTTCTGTCGCTTTCTATATCCGACATTCATTCCGTTGTGGGGTCCACCAATGACTGCGCCGTCGTACGAATATTCTCCGACAAAAAGAATATTCCTCGACCAAACGAATATTTTCCGACACAACGAATATTTTATAACCACTTGCTTACTTTGTGAACTTTGTACATCTCACCTATAACTTATCACATTTATCAAATCAACACCTTACTATTTCAAACTAATATATAAAAAAAATTAAATCTTATTCATAAAATTTGGGGTCTTACATTTTGGGCCGTTTGGGTCAGAACTAATTGAACCAGTCGGGTTATACCCAATTTTATTCTTGGAGTAATGGGCTATTATCTGATTGCTTATTAACATAAAGCTTAGGCTGGAGATGGTAGTGGAGGACAGGTGGCAATTTGTGGGTGAGTAGCTTATTAGAGAAGGGTTAGCTAAAAATGAGATTAGCAGGCGGCTGATTGATTAGAGAGGCTAAGCCGTCTTAAGACACCTTCATTAATTATGAGTTAACATAATGTTGACTGGGTGGAGAGCAAGGTATGGTAAAGTCTGCATGCAGCCAGCTGACGTAAGCATCGGGGAAAAACATGCAAGTTGGTGAGATAATATATAAGTACAGAGTATTACACGAAAAAGGTGACAAGACATTTTCTCTCCTCTCAGAACATTAAAGCACACAGCCTCTATTGTTAATCCTTTTTTCGGCCTGTACTTATTCTCACACCGGAGCGATCCCCGACGGCCCAAAGCCGTCGAGATCCGGTGCTGACGTGTTCACTGTGCAGGATTGAAGCGCGTTTTGGTAATTGAGACGCGTGGCGAAATCTTGGCGTTAACATACGGCATCAATTTAATAAAGGTTTTAAAGTTCTACAATACCTAAAATGAATTTGGTAATGGTGAGGAACAGGTAGGGTTTGAACAAAGTTTAAAGAATTGGAGAAGATTGAGAGAGAAAAAATAGATAATTAAGCAATAATGTTTTTCAATAAAATTATAGTATTAATCAATAAATGAATACTATGTAGGGATTACAATGTTTTTTATAGGACTAATTAAAAATCCAAACTTGATGATCAAGTAAATTCCTAAATAATCTAACTAGATAAGGAAATAAAATCGCTTATAAGTATCTATTAAAATTAACAAATAAATTAGAGTTCTTCTATGCGAACATTATAATTGAGCATGAAATCTTTACAATTTCACCTATTTGTATTTTGACATGGGGTGTCAAAATACAAATAGGTGAAATTGTAAAGAGCTCATGTCCAATTATCATGTCTGCATAAAGTTTTTGAATAAATTAAAATAAAGCTACTCTAGAATAATTTCCTTGTTGGACTATTTAATGGAATGGATTTCCATAAAAAATAATATTGCTGCAACCAAATTGGACGAGTTCTTTGGGCATATCTTGCATCAGTTAAACATTAAAAGATTGTCTTTTTTTGGTAATTTTTTTAAAAAATTACATATACTATATCTTTTGTATATTATAACAACTATATACAATGGAAAAATAAATAAATAAAACCTATGAAAACGCCTAATCAACCTAGGCACGGTTATTGTTTAAGGAAATTAAATAAAATAAGATATTAAACTAATTCTTTATAAATTGCATACTTCTGTACTGCAAGTCCTATATTTTGTTGATTTTTTTTATATAATTTTTTCTATATATTAAAAAACCCATGTTCCACTCGCATAATAATTAAAGTGATGATAAATTTAATAAACTACTTAAGATAAGTCTCCATAATTTAACTTTTGTATATTTTTTTTTGTGACATATTTACATTGAAGAATATATAGCTTGAATTATTGTTAATATATACACATTAATTGAACAAAAAAGAGTACATTTGTATATGGTGACAAAGATATGTCAATTAGGGTTGCAAATAGACACAATGACATAGTCATACTGTATGAATAAATAATTTCTCTTCCGCTCTCAAACATAAATAAAAATCATGGAATAAATTAAATGTTCCCATGTACTATTGTGGAATTTTGACATTCAATTTTATTAACAGTTTTTTTTTTATTATTATTTATATTTTTGGGCCTTTCGTATGAAGTTTTGAGAACCTTGTGCCAACCTCACATATTTAGTTGGAATTGTAAGGGTATTATTTTATTATAGCACATTTAGTGGTAGGGTGTAGTGGAAAAAATTGAAATTGAAATTTTATTGGTGTTTGGTGACTATTTAAAAGTACTTTAAACGAGTAGAATTTTAGGCTTCAATACATCTTTGGATGGAGGAGAATTTGTTAAACAAAAATAAGTTTAAAGCTATATGAAAACTTCCTATGCATGCAAATTAATAAAAACATAATACTCTCACGTAACAATTTTTTTATTTTTTAAATAAAAAATCCAGAAAAAAAGTTGTCATATAAAATAACATAATTGCAATATTATGCTATTATTATTATTAAACTAAACACTCGTTATATTTAAAAATAATAAAATTCATTTTTTAGAATGAAAGGAGTAACTAATATGTTTATTGGTGGTGTAGGTCCTGTAGGACATTAACAAGAACTTTTGCCACATTGTATCATCATAATTTAAAATCATCACGAACCGGATGGTAAAAATAACTTGACATGAGAAGTATGAAGAAATACAACAAAAAGTTATGAAAAAATTAAACAGTTTATATCCATATATGATGTTATCTTATATAAATAGGGTTCAATGGGCAGTCAATATTCACCTATTTTTGCATACATAGATAATCCATTGATGTATCTACTTGCAAAAAAGTTTAACTTTTTTAATGTCGCCGCGGGTCTCAGTAGTTTAAGGGAGAACTTAAAATCCAACCCTTAACCCGAAGGTCTCAAGTTAACTTCTTTAATTTCGGCTCAAGCCTGTTTCGGAAGCCTTATTTCTGGGCGGGGAGATTAAACTCCTCGTTATCAAAAAATTAAAAAAAAAGTTTAACTTCTTTTAGTCCAATAAAATCTTTTTTTTAATTGTTTGTTTGTGTATATTTCCTGTACAACTTCATGAACACTACAAGCTGGATTAGCTATGGCAGAATCACTATCAGATATACATATTTATAGAAATAGGCGTCACATATACACAAATGATCACGTACAAATACGTAAAGAGTCGTAATTATTTAAATATACCTTTGAGATAGACCGACCGGAGGTCGTCAACGGCGAAGAAGCGGACCGAAGCAGTAGTTGGTGCTCGGGTTGAAAAAGGGTGGTTTAAAATTTCCTCCTTTTATTTACCCTTTTGCTTGACTCATAAAAATTTAAAATAAAATAAATTTTGTGATTAATAGTTTGTTATATAGTAGTATATAATTATAATAATTGTATTAATTAAAATTAAATAAATTCACATCAATTTGAAGCATTATTTGACCTCAAAAGTCAAATTGTATCTCTAATTTTGGAACGGAGTATGTAATAAATTAATAGATTTATTAGTAAAATTAACAAAATGGGATGTAACTCAAATTTAAATCACAATCAATCAAAAAAATTCAGACATTCAATAGGAAAAGTAACTAAGAAGTTTTATTTTTAATTATACCAATTTTATTATAAACTTTTCTTTTTCCTTTTTTTTAACACAACTATAAAAGGTATTCTCATCTCTAATAAGAATAAGAAAAAAGGAAGATCTTTTTTGTTTTTAAACCATGGTCAATCATTGAATTTTTCTGTCATTGCTCCCACTTAATCATCATCTATTTTTTTAGTACACTTTTTAATTTATTTATAACTTAATAATAATTAACATTATAAATTATTATATATATATACATATTTATTTATTTATATTTATATGTCGCCATGCTTCCAACAGGGGTTGGTGAGCTTGTCTTACCTCATCCACAAATTCTACGAGTCTTTGCTAAATTTAGGCGATTGATATTTTGACAACTAAAATTTTTAATTTCACAAGTTCTTATTCACATGAATAGTAAGGGGGTTCAAGAAGATCTTTGTAAAACTAATATATATATTCTTCGGAAAATATAAAACTCCTAAATTTATGACGACAATAAATATGAATGTGTAAATACATGCATGGGATAGGAGAAAATTAAGAAAAACCTTTATTTGTACATATTTTATAAATTCATGCTCCTTTTAATTCAAAATATAGAATTAATATTGACCTTTTAAATTTAATTTGAAATATTTTTTAAACCTGAAATTAATATTAATTAATTTAATTTTATATAGCACAATTATAAAATATTTAAATAACACTACAATTTATAAAATTTATTATTTTAAGAAATAAAATGAATCGTGTCAATTTTAAAATTTAAAAGGTAATAATGCGAAGAGTTTCAAAAAATTTATCTCGAATGTGTTGTAAATAATGTGGAATTGAGCAACGAAAGGATACTTTGTGACCTGGTCGATTAGAAGAGAGATAATCATTAATGTAATGATACCACATTATTTGAGATTCTAAAAATTTATCACCCCCGACATTGTTCATTTGAAAATATTTCAGACCAACACTTTTCACCTTTATTAACAGTAATAAAATGAGTTTACAACATTTACCTTCTCTGAAAATTTACCCTTTGTTAACGTCACAATCTCGTCACGCGCCTCAATCACGAAAAGCACTCTTTGTCCTGCACAATGAACACGTCAGCACCGGATCTCGACGGTTTTGGGCCGCCGAGGATCGCTCCGGTGTGAGAATGAGTACAGATTTTGAGAGAAATTTGGTTAACAATGGAGGTGGTGTGCTTTTGTGTTCTGAGAGAAAAATATGTCCCTTACCCCGTCTGTATAGTGCCTTTTTCCCTCTTATTGTCTCATCACCTTTGCATGTTTTCCCTCGATCTCCCCGTCAATTGACTGCATGCAGGCTTTTTTCTACTTGCTTTTCCCCCAGTCAACATTATGTCAACTCCTCATTAATGAAGGTGGCTTAAGACGGCTGGGCCCATCACCTCAATCAGCCGCCTGCTAATCTCACAGATTAGGGGTAATCTTTAGTCTATAAACTACCACCTGTCATCCACTACCAGCTTCAATCTAGAGTTTACCTAAATGATCTTTTGGATAGTAGCCCAATACTCCAACAGTAAAAATGGGTCTGACCCGGAAAGCCCATAACGAATTTAAATTGACCTAGTTTTTCGTTAAACAAAATGTTTAATGAAAGAGTATAGGAACCTGGGTCAATTATCAAGGAGAATCCCCACAGACTCAGCAAAGCCCAATTAGTAGAAAGCCCATATTCAAATGCAGACCTCTCGAACCCAAAATCATACACCAATCTTTTTTAAATTTCAAAAGTAAATGATATTTCCCAATTCCGAGAGGACACGCCGGCGGTTAACCTTCCCCATCATTATCTCTATTAAATGTGCAGCCTTTGGACTCCGTGCATTTCCAGAAAGGCAATTCTATAAGATTTTCAAACCCCCAAATCAGACAATTTTACCCGTTCATTTGGAGTTCGAAATATACCAGCTTTCTTCTTCTTCTTCTTCTTAACTTGTCTGTCAACAATGGCTTCCCAAAACAAAGAAAACGCTGCTTTGACTTCCGAGATTCGTTCATCTTCCATCCCGACTGTGCCAAACCCTAAGTCTGTATCATCATCCGGCAAAAATCCTATACCTCCTGCTTCTGTACCCCCTCCTTTTAAATTCGAGGACGAGGAACAACACCCCATCGCCAACAGTCCTTCGAAACTGACAGAAAATGATCTCGAAACCATCCGAGAACGTTATTTTATTCCAGATACACATTATCTAAGGGCGCCTACCCTCTCCGATCGGATGTATCATCGTCCCGACGGGTGGACCGCCATGCCTCTCATTTTCTTGGAGAGAGGAATCCGATTTCCTCTCCATGCTTTTATCGTTACCCTTCTGGGGTTTATGGGTGTGGGATTTGCCCAACTGGTCCCCAATTCCTACATCCACATTCTAGCTTTTATAGCCTTCTGTAGCGAATCAGGGGTTTCTCCCTCTATCGACTTCTTCTTCAATCTGTTCGTTCTGGGCAAATCTCGCGAACAGGGTTTTAAGGTTCTGGGTAAACAAGCCCCAAAACCTAATTCTAAATTCAGTAAACGCCCCCTAATGGATACCCCTTCGAGCAACAAGAAATGGTATGAGAAGTGGTTCTTCATCAAAAGACCTGAAATATCATCCATTCCTGATTGGACTACTTCAGAACATGCCACTTCGGACCTAGGCGACCTTCCAGACGATCGCATAAAGGAAATAGCGAAGCTCATGGGGAAGCTTCCCAGGGAGGAATGGAGCTTCAACCTCCTAGGCGATCATGCTTGGTTATTCGATCATAAACGTAAGTTTCCAACCCAAATTTTGTATGTTTTTCTCAATTTCTCTTTGATCATTATTTTGAGATATTTTTCTTTGTGTACAGTATCCTTGATCAGGCCTTCATCCTCTGACCGAAGAGGTATAGAGCAAAATCTGTCAGCCCCCTCAGCTCAAGATTTTGCCGAAGCTCAAGAAACCGAAGCACCAGCCTTCGAGCTTCAACCTACCGACCCACCAATAGCCGAATTGAACCCGGACGAAGGGGTTAGTCGGCCTCGCCGAAAAAAGAGAGCTGCCCGAAAGTCTCAACACACTTCCGCTCCTATCCCCACCGAGAGCCTTCTTGACATGCCCGCTGCTGATCGTGCCAAAATTCTCCTTACCAAGAAGCGAAAGGCTAAAGTCAACATTGTACCTCTCACAACCGAAGAATTGAGAGTGCCTCCTTCCCAATCGAATCTACATCCGTCTTCACCCTCACCCATAGATCCAGACGAATTTGAGGTTGAACCTAGTTCTCCTCTTATCCGAAAGAAAAAATATCCTTCTGACGACCAGCCCTTACCCGAAAATCAGCCAACATCCTCCCATCAACAAGCAGATCCTCCCTTTTTTGGTTCAACGTCTGGAGCTCCTCGGTCGCCTAGCCTATGGCCTGACCAGAACGAAGACTTCCCTCTGCATCTCTATAATTCTTTCGTTCTGGATACAGACGACCACAGGTTCGGCAACAGTACCATAGCCGATCTGCTGGAAGAAGGCTTGGCTCATCAGGCTAGAGTAAGTTTTCGATCATTCCTGCTCATAAATATATATTCTTCAAGCATTTTATTAATTCAGAATGTCTGCAGGCAAATGGGATTTTCGGGCGTCTTCACCAAAAACATAAAGAAGCCGGGGTCGAAGAAGAAGCGGCCCAAAAAGAAAATGCCATTTTAAAGTCTGCCTTGGCGAAGGAGAGGAGTGAACATGAGAACCTCCGCTTCAACTGTAAAGGTCTTCAAAATGATCTCGCCAAAATGAAAGAGCTGCTGGCCGTGTCTGAAGCTTCTCAAAACGCGATCATGCAACGAAATGAAGAACTTCAGCGGTCCAATAAACAATTGACTGAGAATAACCGGAATCTGGCCTTAAGCGTATCAGATGCTAAGAAATCTGAAGAACATCATCTGGAACTTCGGGGAAAAGCTGAGAAGGAGATTCGTGATCTGAAGTCGATGGGTCCTCCTCTCACTGAGGAACTTCGCAAGGAGATCCAGGCTGAATATCGGAAGTCTCCTTCTTTAACTAACGAGATAATTCAGATGTACACGGAGGGTTATGAAGCAGCCCGAAGCAAGGGTAAAGCTAAATTGGCAGCCGTTGCTGTAAATCCGTTGCTCCTTGATTCTTCCGAAGATGAAGATGAGGAGTAATGGTGACAGAAATTTACCCTTTGTACGACAATGTACTGACTTCATTAAGCATAATGAGATATATCTTATTCCTTGTTGTTCCTTTCTTAAGTCGAATTTGTATTGTCATTTAAACGATATGTAATTTAAACTCAATACTTCAAGTAAAATCAAACAACAATGTAAGACGAAACTTACTCACTACCGGAGGATAACATACATCATTGTTAGGATAAACGATCCACCAACTTTTTGGTATGAATATTAGTTCCGAAGATCTTATAATGTTATTCAGCTTTATAATAATTTGGATAACTTCATTCTTCTTTGAGGGCCGAATAAGTTCAACACAGAAAATATCCCGCTTTGCTATAAAAAGTCGAAAGGATTCAGCCTTATACCGAGCTGGCAACCTCGTTCTCTCCGAGAGCCGAACAGGTTCAGCCCAAAAGATATTCCTCTTCGCTACGAGGAGTCGAAGGGATCCAACCTTATAACTGGTGACCACGTTCTCTCCGAGAGCCGAATCGGGTTGGACCATCAATAGTTCGCTTCGCTACGAGGAGTCGAAGGAATCCATCCTTATACCGAGCTGGCAACCTCGTTCTCTCCGAGAGCCGAACAGGTTCAACCCAAAAGATATTCCGCTTCGCTACGAGGAGTCGAAGGGATCCAACCTTATATCTGGTGACCACGTTCTCTCCGAGAGCCGAACGGGTTGGACCATCAATAGTTCACTTCGCTACGAGGAGTCGAAGGAATCCATCCTTATACCGAGCTGGCAACCTCGTTCTCTCTGAGAGCCGAACAGGTTCAACCCAAAAGATATTCCGCTTCGCTACGAGGAGTCGAAGGGATCCAACCTTATATCTGGTGACCACGTTCTCTCCGAGAGCCGAACGGGTTGGACCATCAATAGTTCACTTCGCTACGAGGAGTCGAAGGAATCCATCCTTATACCGAGCTGGCAACCTCGTTCTCTCCGAGAGCCGAACAGGTTCAACCCAAAAGATATTCCGCTTCGCTACGAGGAGTCGAAGGGATCCAACCTTATATCTGGTGAATAAAAACCTTTACTGGAGAGACAAAGAGAGCCATTTTTATTAATAACTGTCGTTGTGGTTACAGACTTCCATATTTTAATACTATCCCTACTGAAAATATTTGCGGAGTCTCCCGGCATGCCAAGTATTTTTGATTTCAGATCCATCTAAAGTTCGCAGCCAGTAGGTTCCGGGTTTTGATACACTGATGACTTCATAGGGGCCTTCCCAATTTGGCATGAGTTTACCCATATTCTGAGGGGTAGAAGCTTCTACTTCCCGGAGAACTAAATCCCCAACTTCGAATCTTCGAAGCTTTACACCTTTGTTGTAGTACTTAGCCACTCGACGTTGATATGTGGCCAACTTTATCAAAGCTGCCTCTCGGACTTCTTCGATCAGATCTAAGTTAGCTCTGAGTCCCTCATCATTGTATAATTCTTTAAATTGACTGACTCGAAGACTTGTAGATCCAATTTCTACCGGAACTAAAGCATCAGTACCGTACGCTAGCCTAAATGGGGAATCTCCCGTCGTAGTCCTTGGCGTAGTTCGGTAAGCCCATAGCACGCTAAGTAATTCTTCGGGCCATCTGCCTTTGGCGTCATCCAGCCTCTTCTTGATTCCATTCAGGAGTATTCTGTTAGTTACCTCAACTTGTCCATTAGATTGTGGATGGGCAACTGAAGTCTTTCGATGCTGAATCCCTAACTCTTTCAGAAATGCCTCAAATTTTGATCCCACGAACTGGCGCCCATTATCTGAAATTACTACCATAGGGATTCCAAATCGAAATACTACTGACTCTTTGAAAAACTTCAAACATTCCTGTTCTGTTATCAGCCGAAGAGGTTTCGCCTCTACCCACTTAGTCATGTAATCAATTGCTACTATAACAAAACTGACCTGGCCTTTTGCTTTTGGAAGAGGGCCCAGTATGTCTACCCCCCAGACAGCAAAGGGTATAGGAGATAAAATCGAGTATAGCTCCTCTGGTGGTTGATGTGGGATCGAACTATTCAGCTGACATTTGGGGCATCTTTTCACATAATCAGTAGCCTCTTTGAAGATTGTCGGCCAATAAAAACCTTGGCGAAGTACTTTATAAGCTAGCGACTTCGCGGCCATATGATCACCGCAGATACCTTCATGGACCTCCCGAAGAGCATATTCAGCTTCAGACGGGACCAGACACTTCAGTAGGGGAGAGGAATAAGCTCTTCGATACAGATCTCCATCAATCAGTATGAAGTTTGCGCTCTTGTATCTCACCTTTTTAGCCAACATCTGATCCGAAGGTAGTATGCCATTTGATAAATAGTTTATGTATGGAGTCATCCAACAATTCGACTGCTCTACGCACGTTACTTCCTCTTTCTGGATGCTGGCTTGTTTCAGGATTTCCAAGTAAACGATCCCTTCGAAAGTGCTTGATTCGGCAGTGGCTAGTTTCGATAATGCATCAGCGTTGAAATTATCAGTTCGACCGACACTTTTGAATATACATGAGCCAAAGTGTTGAAGTCGATCTTTCAATTCTGCAAGATATCTAACCATTTTGGAGCCTCGAGCTTCGTACTCTCCCGAAACTTGCTTGATGACTAGTTGAGAATCACTGTAAATGATCAGCTTCTGAACTTCTAGACTATGAGCCAGACGCAATCCAGCTAATACCGCCTCGTATTCAGCCTCATTATTTGTTGCTTTGAATTCAAATCTGACGGCCTGCTGTATTTTGAATCCCTCCGGGCTTGTTAGAATTATCCCGGCACCACCAAGATCCGAAGTAGAAGACCCATCCACATACAACGTCCAATAATCGTGCTCCTGCCGGAGTATGGCCACTGTTTCCGGAGATTCTACCATTTCGGTCATGCTGCCATCAGCCTCAGGAAATGAGCATTCTATCACAAAATCAGCCAAGGCTTGGCCTTTAATAGCCGTCCGGGGATAGTACTCTATGAAGAACTGAGACAATTCCATCGTCCACGCAGCAAGCCTTCCCGAAACCTCTGGCTTCCCTAACACCTTCTTTAGTGGTTGGTCTGTGTACACCACTATTATCCGACCTTGAAAGTATTGCCGAAGCTTTCTACTAGCAACGACCAAAGCAAAAGCAAATTTCTCAAGGTTCGGATACCTTGTTTCTGCATCCCTAAGGGCGTGATTTACATAGTAAACCGGGTGCTGCTTACCCCCAATTTCCCGCACCAAAACTGCTCCTACGGCCAGTGAACTTGCAGCCAGATACAAATACAAAGGTTTCGCAGGAACTGGCTTTACTAACAGAGGTGCCGAAGACAAGTACCTTTTGATGCCTTGGAAAGCTTCCTCACATTCCGAAGTCCATTGGAAGGTCTTCGCATCCTTCGGTCCTTTCAACGTGTTAAAGAACGGTTGGCACCTTTCTGCTGACTTAGACATGAATCGTCGCAACGATGCTATTCGACCAGTTAAACGTTGTACATCCTTGTATGACTGGGGTGATTTCATGTCTAAGATAGCCTGGATCTTCTCTGGATTGGCTTCGATACCTCTCTTACTGACCAAATATCCCAAGAATTTGCCTGCCCCCAGTCCGAAAGTGCACTTAGTAGGATTCAGCTTCAATTCATAATGGCGCACCGTTTGGAAACATTCTTCTAGATCATCCAGATGACCATGACCCGACATGCTTTTAACAATCATATCATCAACGTAAACCTCCATATTCTTGCCTAGTTGCTTCTCGAAGATATGGTTCATCATCCTTTGATATGTAGCTCCCGCATTGATTAATCCGAAAGTCATTTTTTTGTAGGCGTACACCGACCGATGAGTAATGAAAGCTGTCTTTGGTATATCTTCTTTACACATAAAATTTGGTGATAACCTGAAAAAGCATCCATAAAACTAAGAAAAGCATACCCCGAAGTTGCATCAATGAGTTGGTCGATATGAGGCAGAGGATAGAAATCCTTCGGGCAGGCTTTATTCAGATCGGTGTAATCTATACAGACTCGCCACTTGCCATTATGCTTCTGTACCAGAACCACGTTGGCCATCCACTCTGGATAATCGATCTCGAAGATGAAATCTGCATCCAACAACTTAGTGATCTCCTCGTCAATTATCTTCTGTCTCTCCAATGCGAAGAGTCTCCTCTTCTGTCTAACTGGCTTCTTAGTCGGATCCACTTGCAATCTGTGCTCCGCTACTTTTCGACTTACTCCCGGCATGTCACTGGGGGTCCAAGCAAAGACATCGGCATAGCACCGAAGCAACTTCAGCAGGCTTGTTCGGAAAGGTTCTGGAAGTCCCGAACTGATTTTCACTGTTTTCTCTTTCTTCCCCGGAATCAACTCGATCTCTTCAGTATCCTCAACGGGCACGACTAAAGGTTCGGTTCCGCTTTCTGTAAATGGTTCCACCTCAATGGCCATTGTATGCTTCAGTTTACTGACCCCTACCCCTGAAGTGATCAGAGCATTCCGATAGCACCTCCTTGCTAAGTTTAGATCTCCAGCCACTTCGCCAACTCCGTGGGATGTAGGAAACTTAATTTTAAAGTGGGGTATTGAAGTAACCGCCTGTAGAGCTGTCAAAGTAAGTCTCCCCAAAATAGCGTTGTAGGCAGAATCAACATGTACAACATAAAATTTACAAAGGATTTGAACCTGTTGGGGAACTGTCCCGAAGATGACTGGCAGCTCGATGGTCCCTGCTACCTTGACGGGATCGTTGCTGAAACCATACAGAGGGGCCTCCTGCCCGATTTCCATCTTCTGGCCATCCGCAGGCATTCGGTGGTAAGCATGAGCATACAATATATTCACTGAAGAGCCGTTGTCAATCATCATCCTTTTCATATCCACAGAACCTACTTGGGCCGTGATTATCAAGGCTCCTTCGTGTGGTTCGATAGGTTCCGTAGGGAAGTCCTCATCTGTAAAGGAAATTATGGAACCCGGATATGCCCTTTCGACCTTCGCTGGCTTATCTGCCAAAGACATCACAGAGTCCAGATACCCTCGTCTCTTCTTACCTGCAACTTTTCCTGTGGTCCCCCCAGATATCACATCCACGACATGCCGCACCGCCTGGTTTGGCACTGGTTGAACGGGCTGGGCAACTTGAGCCAACTCCTTATTCTCCGGTTGATTCCTTTGTCGTTCCCGACCTGTTACATAATGCATCAAGGCACCATTTTGAACTTTTCTCTCAATAAATTCCTTCAAACTCCAGCAGGAATTTGTATCATGCCCAACCGCCCGGTGGTAATTACAATATAAGGCAGGATCTCCAGACCCCGGTCGAAGGTTGTTTTTGGGTGCTTCGAAGTACGGTTGGTTTTTAATGTGTTCCAAGATGGTGGCCCGATCCGTGTTAAGTTGTGTGTACACCTTGTTCACTCTTTGAGTTGGAATGGGTGGACGATCTCCCCTGGGTACCCAGTTACTATTATACCTCTTTTGATTACCTTCGGATCGATCGTTGCCTGCATTATTTCTTCTCTGATTAATGTCAGGCTTTTCCCTGTCTTTCCCCTTTACTTTTTCCGAAGAGCTTTGTTTCAAGCTAGCCATTGCCTCTTCCACCACGATGAAACCTTCGGCCTTTTCAAACGCTTCGGCCAGACTCTTCGGATGTTTGAACACCAGCTTCTTTACTAATTTTTCCGATTTCACCAGATCTAAGCCATTCTGGAATAACCCTACCGCCTGAAGATCGTTAAGATCTGAAACCTGCCCTACAGCTTCTCGGAATCTCTTCACATACTGCCCCAGAGTCTCACTTGGATATTGCCTTACTTGGGCCAACGATCCCGTGGGTTTCCCTCTTCTCTTATTGCTCCCGAAGCGAGCATGGAATTTGTCACACAAATCCGCCCACGACGCAATCGAATCTGAAGCCAGAGCCCCCATCCATTGCCTTGCGTCCTTTCTTAGTGTCAATCCGAATGTCTGACATTTAGCTGCGTCTAAATAGTCGTAATAATCCATTAATCTGTCAAATGCTTGGCTGTGGTCAAACGGATCTCCAGAACCATCATAACTTTCCATATGAGGCAACTTTTTGCTGGGATCAGCTTTCTCTTTAAGAATTTCAGATGAAAAGGGGGACGCCTTTTTATCCGGAGTCTTCTTGTTGATCCTCTGTTAGCTGCTTCCGGAGCTCTTTTATCTCTTTCACCAAGTCTTCCACCAACCCGGACGAAGAAACAACCTCCTTCCTTGGAGAAATCGTCCTATTGTGTCTAACCCGATCTTTTTCATCCGGGCTAAACGATGTCGAAGGACTTCGTCTCGTACTTCGACCAGAGCGAGAACTCCCTGCATGGTGTATCCTCTTCGAATGCCTTGGAGAAGGACTTCTAGATCGGCTTCGTCGCCCATCTCTTCTACCGCTTTTATGGTACTCAATACGAGGCGTCCTTTTCGAAATCTCGAGAGAATATTCTTGTGATATACTTCGTTCCTCCTCGGGAGAATGACTACAAGTCTCACTATCGTCTCGCTTGGAGTATTCATTCCTCCTTGCTCTTCGACCACATGATCTACCCCTTCTTCCCGGTCGAGTGTAACTGAAAGCTTCGTCTTTTCTCTCGGCCGCGAGAACCATCTGTTTAGAAATCTCCTCTCTCTGCTGCAGAAGTGCTTTTAAAGCTGTGTCGGTCTCTTGAGCCTTCTTTGCCAAGACAGAAATCTTGTCTGTATGGCCTTCTCGATGCCGGGCCTTGAGTGGTGTATCCATCATCTTTTTCCGATCGTTATCGGAACCTTTGCTAGCAGTAGAAAATAACTTCCTCTTGGCATCCCCATGGTCTCTAGCTTGAGAACCTCCTAGTATCCTCTGTGACTCAAGTCTGTCATGAATACTTTTTGAGGGTCCTAGTCTGTCTTTCACCGAAATCCTTTGCAGAGAAAAACTAGCGTCCGTTGGCTGTCCCTCAGCCGTGATCGTTTTACTTTTTACCATAGCTTCCGACGTAAGATGCTTAATACGTTGTGATTGAAAATCAGAAACACTAAGAGCCCTCCTTCTAGCGCCAATGTTAACGCCACAATCTCGTCACGCGCTTCAATCACGAAAAGCACTCTTTGTCCTGCACAATGAACACGTCAGCACCGGATCTCGACGGTTTTGGGCCGCCGAGGATCGCTCCGGTGTGAGAATGAGTACAGATTTTGAGAGAAATTTAGTTAACAATGGAGGTGGTGTGCTTTTGTGTTCTGAGAGAAAAATATGTCCCTTACCCCGTCTGTATAGTGCCTTTTTCCCTCTTATTGTCTCATCACCTTTGCATGTTTTCCCTCGATCTCCCCGTCAATTGGCTGCATGCAGGCTTTTTTCTACTTGCTTTTCCCCCAGTCAACATTATGTCAACTCCTCATTAATGAAGGTGGCTTAAGACGGCTGGACCCATCACCTCAATCAGCCGCCTGCTAATCTCACAGATTAGGGGTAATCTTTAGTCTATAAACTGCCACCTGTCATCCACTACCAGCTTCAATCTAGAGTTTACCTAAATGATCTTTTGGATAGTAGCCCAATACTCCAACAGTAAAAATGGGTCTGACCCGGAAAGCCCATAACGAATTTAAATTGACCGACCCAAAATATTTACGGCCCAACACCCTTCAATTATTAACCAACAGTAAAAAAATGAGTTTACAAAATTCACCTTCTTTGAAAATTTAACCTCCCAATACAATATGCAAATATAGAAGCAAAAACAAGAGGGTATAACATCAAAATCACACCAACTAAAGGTAATCTATCATGGTGAAATCCAAAGTAATCTTTTAAAAAGGCAGCCACACTTTTTCTTTCTCCAAATGCCATAATCTTCTCCTCTATGTCTCCATACTGGGAGGAGAGCATGCCATTTAGTGTCCAAGATGTTGGTATCAGATAATAGAACCATAACCACCACTTTGGAATTTGCTGCAACAAACAAACAAAACCATAACACACACAATTTGCTCATGTAATTAGAGAATATCATTTCCTATATAATAAATAGCTAGCTTACCGGTTGAGGAATTATAAATCCAGAGAAGAGGTTGAACATGGTGTAAAAGGAAGATTGTAGAATTGCAGCTACTGGGAAGGTAGGTGTGATTGCAACAATCATCATTCCCATGTAAGTGAAGTACAACAATGTACAGAACATGGAGTAGAAGAACCACAACACTTTGTAAGCTGACCAATAATACCCAATCATTGGATATGTAATAATCACATATACAAGTGATTGGGCAAACAGATAAGGAACCTCAATTGTCACCTACAAAATAATCACACATTTCAATAAGCACAAAAGGAGGTAAGTTCTTATCCTCCTCCTTCAAAGTTGGTTAAAAACAATGCAACCATACTTTTTTCTTCTTCTTTTTTTGGTGGTGGTTGTTAATTATGTTAACCCATGATCCAATATTTGACAGGATCAAGTTGCATAATAATAAGAAGTCAAGAATTGTTACCTGCGCAAGTGCATAAGCCCAAGGAGCGTACATCCCAGCAAATCTTTCTCGATACAGAACATTTCGTTCTGTGGAGACATATGGTAGAACTGAAGAGGCATTGTTAATGCCAGCAAATATAGTAGCAGAAAACATTGAACCAAATATGCTGAACAAACTCTGTTGGTTTTTTCTGTCGTCAAAGAAAAATTATATCTGAATAAAGTCCTTGGAGTGAAAAAAATATTAGAAACTCATTGCACAAATTTAGCAATTGGGTCTTTTATATCGAGGTTAAACAACACATAACTTGGAAATTTGTTTACTCACATCTTCTGCCCTTGATCCCAAAAGAGTAGGCCAAAAAGAAGAGACGTGAAAATCATATGCATAGAGCGCATCAAATTGTATGAAGGGCTTCTCCAATAAGACAAATGCTGTTTCCATAGGCAGGATTTAAACTGTCCCCAACCATTTTGCGAAAAGCGCGTGGGAAAATACAACTCTTTTGAACCTGGAGGTGGAATACTCAAGCTCTTCACTACCTCTTTATTGCTCCTACAATCAAAATGACAACAAACAACAAGAAGTCAGGATTAATACAAAAATGCAGATATGCTGATGAACAATACTATAAACCAAGTTTTGTTGATATATTGAAATCAAACGTACTGATGTAACACAAATATAACTGATGACAGGGAAACACATTGATGTGGTTTGTTTAGGAGCCATTAGATCATAACCAATTCATTTGAATGGTCTAGATTATAACTGTCTAGATGATGGTTATATCTATTAAAAACCGTGCACAATCTAATGATCCACATTGCACCTGACCAAATGAAAAGGTTGTGATCAATTTCCAATAAACAGAATGGGCACGAGTCAAAAAGAATAGATCTGACCCAGAACACGGGCTCCTAGCGACAACTCACAAAGTGGCTCCTTAGGGGCGCCACACTGCAAGGGGTCCAACTTTCTCCTATGTGGCACAAATGTTTATCAAACAACATTGCTTCCTTTAAATCTTGTTGAATCCTCAACTTTGGGACTCTGAATCTCCTATTACATGATTCCATCTTGAATCAAGTTTAATACCACTATGTACTCCTACATGAGCACTATAATTAACATCTCATTAATGTTAATTTAATGCTCTTTAATTAGCATTAAATTAGTCTCAAAGTTGACCAAAACTAATGCATTAAAGGAGCAAATTTCCAACAAGTCTTTAATTTATCCTGTTTCACTATCCTATAATGGAAGGTTTACTATAGATGCAACAAGACTCACACAGGACCCACCATATATACTAATATTAGCAACAATATGAACTTTAATCTTTGTGGAATCTCCCAATATTAAAGAATGTAACTGAATAAACAGTTAGACCCTATGCATCTCTGAAACAAGATACAAGCAGGTAATGCAACAACGACAAATTAGATCATAGACAGACCGTGCAAGTTTACAAAACTAACCAGCTCAAAGAAGTGAAAATAAATTTAACCAATCCAAAGAAGTGCTAGGAACTGAACTCACTCGTGTAAAATAGAACTCTCATAAACTTGGGCGAAATCTAGACCAAGCTCAGCTTCTGCAGATTTAGAAGTGACCTCTAACATCCATGTTGCTGGATTGTAATTATTTATGATCTTTGGCACTCCTGAGATTCCCTGTTATGGTAAAATGAAAATAATATAAATTGAATGTTGAAAAGCATGTAATATGTGAGAAAAGGAAACTGAAAACTTGTCAAAAATCTTATTATGCTCTGTGAAAACTGACCTCAAAGTAGTCAATAACTTTGCTCGAGTGTTTTCCCAATGGTCCAGAGTAGATCACACGTCCGCCAGATTTCAACAGAATTAACTGCATGCAAAGAATAATGTCACGGATGCGTTATACCAAAGTTTCTTATATTCAAATTGTAAAAGACCTGTTGTTAGGTAGGATGAACCAACCCCTTACACCAAAGTTTCTTATTCAATTGATTGTTAACCAATTTATAAACACTCTTGATTTCACGGCATTATATCCCTTTCAGTTGCCATAATAATACTTATGTTATGAAGTTTTCTATAACAGCTGGTCAGTTGTATCCTACCTCATCAAATGCTTCAAATATGTCAATACTCGGCTGGTGAATAGTGCAAACAATTGTTCTTCCAGTATCAACCACATTCTTCACAGCACGCATGACAATAGCTGCTGATCTTGCATCCAATCCGGTTGTAGGTTCATCCATGAAAATAATTGAGGGGTTAGAAACAAGCTCCACAGCTATGGTAAGGCGCTTGCGTTGCTCAGTTGATAGACCACTAACACCAGGAATGCCAACCAAGGCATCTTTTAATCCATCGAGCTCAACAGTCTCAAGGACATCTTTCACAAAATCCTTCAAAGAGACGCAATTTTGTTTTTTTAAAAAAAGTAGAATATCAAACTTGTATATAAAAAGGAGCAGTAAATTCAACTTCTAAAGAGAAAGATCATACGGATTTAGTTTTTGAATCAATCTGAGGATGAAGGCGTAGCCAAGCAGAAAAAGTAACTGATTCTTCTATAGTAACTTGCGGAGAATGTATGTCAGTTTGCTCACAGTATCCTGAAATCCTAGCAAATGTCTCTTGAACCTTGGGGTACCCTCCAATCTTAATTTCCCCTTTGATGGTGCCACTTGTTTTTCTTCCAGCAAGAACATCAAGAAGTGTTGTTTTACCAGCTCCACTAACGCCCATCAATGCTGTAAGAACACCAGGTCTGAAGGCACCAGTAATGTCACAAAGAAGTTGGAGTTTTTTCTCACTGAATCCGCGCTCTCTCATTTCCTGAAGACACCAAAATAGGACAGAACTACCAAAGTAAATTGATCTGAAAGGGTCCAGTTACCGTACAACCATGAATATATATATATATATATATATATATATATAGATGAGACGGGTTTCTATTATTACCAAAGGGGTGTCCACATAGTATTGGATATCTTGGAACACTACGCTAACTGGTTCAAAAGGTAGAACCATTCTTCCTGTAAATTCGAAAAAAGAGGCACCCTTATTATGTTAAAGAAGAAATTAATAGGGCTTGAAGGAGAATATTCTAGGATAAAATGGTGGAGAGAATTATCTGACCTTTATTTCTGGATTTCTCCTCAATATGGTCAGTTTTGGTAGATTCTTCACTTCCTTGTATTTGTGAGAGCTTTTCACTTGAAATAATGGCACGAGAACCAGGAGCTGGATGGATTTTAAGATGTAAATAAACATATATCACTCTGCAAATTCTCAAGTTGACATTCTATTAAAAAGATTAACTTACGCTTTAAGAAACTTAAGGCCAAAATAAATCCAATGTTGAATAAAAATATAAATCCGAATAAGGCACCAAGTGATATCCAGAAAAAGTATCCGTCAAAGTCTAACCCACGGCTCTCAAGGGTTTCTTGCCCTATTGTTGTGTTTGTGGAGAACATCTACACAAGAAAATTGGTAATTAGAGAATGACTAAGTAGCTCACTGTTGTGAATGTAATGTACCACAACAGATATATAAATTATAAAGCAAAGCCTTAATGAGAAATGTATAAACCTTGTGGACTACTACTCTTCTCATTGTCAATTGTTTTGAGTTGGATGATTCAACATGGTATTAATGGTATTAGAGTATACAATTTCGTTCACATGTAAGGCCCAACAGCCCCTATGTTAGTCTCAAAATCACACCACAATGGAAGGGGCATGTTGAGAATATAAAGGCTCGATATATAAAACTTGTTGGCTACTCTATTCATTTCTAATGGGTGTTGAGTTGGATGTTTCAACGCGCACGACCATCTTTTTCGAAATAATAAGCTATACTTAACAATAGGATAAACAAAAGCATGTGTTGATAGGATTTTAAAGTGTGTAACATATTGAGATTCCAAAGTACCAAGATCAAACGATATAATTATAAGCCATCTCATATGAAGATTAATATTATGAGTGTGATACTCGCTAGAATATTTTATTTGGGCTAAATATCAATAATACAACACGTAACAAACAGATAAAGAAATATTATAGACGAATTCAAGAACAGAAACTTAAACTAGAATCAGAACATTTATGATGTCAGTAATTAAAGATACAGAGTGTATAGGTTAGGTTCTGACCAGTTAATTATAATCAATGCATGTTGAAAATACACTCATGCTGAACATCTCAAGGACTAAAGAATGGGTAAGGAGTAGATGGTCTGCATGTTACCACGCATAAATATGCACTATTTGACAAGAATGCTGTTCATGATAGGTTAGATCAGTAAATAGGAGTTGCCTTTTGTTGGCAACTAAAGCATATTGTTCCTATTCATTGTAAATTTTGGGCAAGGATAAGTGATGTTAAAGTAGAAAATAATTGGTCTACCTTTTTGCATATGAACAACTCTATCAAAATGAAATTAAGTTACTCACACTCTGCTTTAACACTGCCATAGTTAACAGATTCAACAGAAACACTCACCTTTTGCCATCGTGGAGCATGAAATTCATTTACAGTAAGGCCTATCTCACCATATGTCAGTGGAGAAACCCAAAATGCCCACTTCAACCAAACTGGCATTGAGGCTGCAACAATAACCAAGCTTAAGTTCAGTTTGGAGACAATTATCCTTTATCAATGGAGAAAAAAATGTCAAAACCTTACATTTTGGGATGATGAAGCCACCAAATACTAATACAAATAATATTGACACACTACCAGCTGTTGTGGTAGCAACCACAGTCCGGCAGACTGATGCCAAGAAACGGAACATGGATATTGATGCCCAGTGCACAGCAAACAGTAGAACTAAATGACGGAAAAACCTATTAAACAACAGGTGATAATGGAAATTAATCAAAAGTTTGAGTTATTTTAATTGGGAGAGGCAATCACCCTATCTAGAAGGAGCTATAGCACTTGCTCAATCAGAGAAATAATGAAGAAAATTAGATAAACTATTTAGGACCAATAAAATCAAAGCCTTTTCATGCCACACTCACCTCTCTGGCTCAGGGCTGTACCCGATGACATAGTAAGTTAGACACACCCACACTACAGCTTCCAAGACTGAAAGAGGAATCTTCAGAATGGCAGCTGGAATTGCGTATGCCCAAGCCGGGTAGAAACACAATTCTCTCTGTTTGTAGAAAACTGAAAGTCTTGCTACAGTCATGGTCAGCTCCGGAAATCCATCAACTAGAAGAATGACGAGAGAAAAGAATAGTGAACCCAAATATTTGTTTGCATGAACAACATCAACCTCCATCCGAGTGCGCAAAAAAACAGTCATTGTAATAGATGCGATTATGACAAGCTGCACAAAAGAAATTTCAAACATTTTCTTTAATATATTACAAGCACTCGCACCTAATTTTTTTTTTTAAAATAGTTTCACAGGTACAAATGATCATCACTTAAAGAAAATGTATTGCCAAAATAAAGAAGTTGATGAAGATACCTGAACTGATTTGAATATATAAACGAACGAATTCCTCCTCATCAGAATAACTTCCCTTGACATGCATGCTTTAAATAGAGTCCATTTTGAAAGAGAGTATACACTAAAAGAAAGAGAATTTTTATGGTTCTGTGACGTAGTAAATGCCTCAGAGATTGACTCATCTAGCTTCTTCCCAAATGAAGATTCCTTAAACTTTTTAGACAGTGTATCGACAGACACGTATGAATGAGTTTGTTCAGTTCTGTGCCAGTACTGTGCCTGATCTTTTCTAGAAACAACCTGCCAAACAGTCAAAAGTGTTAATAGTTCCACTGAGGACTCAATAGAATGAAAACGAAACTAATATGAGCTACGACGAAGTTACCTCCTGCAGAAAGTCAGCTACCCCTTTCCTTTCAGGGCACCTAAAGCCGCAGCCCTCAAAAAATTCTAAAATATTATTACGGGATCCATGGTACACAATCTTTCCTTCTGCCATCAATATAATGTCATCAAACATATCAAAGGTTTCTGGTGCTGGCTGAAGAAGAGACACAAGTATAGTAGCATCTGTGATGTGAGCCAGTTGTTGAAGAAAAGCAATAATCTGATACGTGGTGGAGCTGTCTAATCCATTTGATATTTCATCCATAAACAATGCTTTTGTAGGGCCAACGATCATCTCCCCTACAGAATACAAATTACATTTATTTCTCACAAATCTTCCATCCATATACAAGCATGGAGTTATAGTCATGAAGTTGAAAGGCAAGGTTTTAGTATGACATTTTGTATAAAGTAAGGAAGTCGCATATCCTTATGCTGCCAACAATGTATTCATATTACCTGTGGTCAATCTTTTCTTCTGACCACCAGATATGCCTCTTCTCATGGCATCTCCAACTAGTATGTCCGCACATATGTCAAGGCCAAGAATCTGCAAAACCAAGTGAACAATGAGCAAATCGTCAACAGCATATCCAAATGAGAAATTAAACATTACAAGCTTGAAATCAACTAAAGAGAATTACTTTTAGAATGTAGTCGGTCTGAATAGTTGCCCTTTGTCCTTCAACAGAAATTGCCTGAAAAAGTTAACCGAGTTAAAGCGTCTCTAGAAATAAGCTTGCTAACTAAATAGAAAATATCGACAACCTTATGCATGACCTTACAATATGGAATGGAGATTTAAATTGATTTGCTGGAGATGTATGTTTCTTTCCCCTTTACTTTTAAATAATGACTTCTCTTGTTAAGTCTGTAACATGGTCTTTAGTGCACTGCGTACATCCTTTTGATATGATAGAAAAGTTACATGATGATATTTTCTTACTTTCTGTAAGCCAGTTTTTCCCCCCTTTTGTTTTTTCTTTTTCTATAGGCAGCCTGTTTTGATAGGTAATAATCAGCAACACACACTTCCTCACATGTTTCAGTTGCAAGTTGTTGTCAATCCATAAGAGGGGAAAAATAAAAATTAAAAGAGTAGAACAAAATACTATTTGAAATAAGTGTAAGGTATCACCACCAGCTCTCATCCTACGTTCATCAGGACCATCACCATACCACAAATTTACAGTCATTACTTATAATTAGGAGACAAACGCTAAACAGAAGTAGTTCATTCTAGATTTCAGTAGGATTTAGAGGACTGAAGATTCTTTTTTCTTCCTTTTTTTTTTCTTTTGATAACTAAATAGAGCATTAGAGAATCGCACAAGAAGCAGTATAGTAACTCCAGAAGAATTGACAGGAAAGTATATATTATAGTACCTTCATATAAGTATCTATATCTGGATCTGGAACGATTCCCGCCTCTTTCTCCCTTCTGATGACCTCAGTCATTGTCTCTGCACAAATGGGAAGAAAAATTACTTTAAAGTACTATGATATACTGACAAGAAATCCAGACTAAAATTGAGTTGTGTGACAATGCAGGATTACCTGCTCGATTTCCAATACCCTGACAGCGCGCTGAAAAATCAAGTGTTTCCCTAACAGTCATCTCAGGGATATGTAGATCATATTGGTTTGTATAAGCAGAGGTTTTCTGGGGCACAAACTCTTCAAGTTTGTACCCATTGTAAGAGATTTCCCCGGTAATCTGTCGAGAGAAAGGCAGACAGGCAAAGTTATGAAAAGGATATGGATTTTAATACAATAGCTCTGGATTATAATCAATGTAGAACTCAAAATCCCATTTAGACGTGTATAATGCACTTGAGTTCAAACTTTGGCACACTGAATGTGGGTGCTTAAAATCTCAGTTTTTCCTTTTCCAAAGGTCTCAGTAGAACAACTGACAAATATATGGAGGTAATAGCGAATGCAGTAGTATAGAATGCGAAGAACTTCGGAATATATGTGAATTGTGAAAAAGCAACAGTTAGTAACTACTATTAGAAATTAAATATCATTAACCTGGTACTAGAGAGAGATCAAATTATCGAAGATAAAAGTTCCAAACCATGATTAAGTGAAACCTAAATTCAGATTAAGTAAATCACTTGAATACAGTATATAGTGTGGAGCTAGGAAGTCTATACAAGACGTGTAGAACACCTGCACTATATATGTGAATGAAGAAATAGTGACATATTAGAATCCAGAAAGCTTTCCTATTCATTACAAGATTAGAACAAGTACCCTTCTGGATTATTCTTTCTTTATTGATAGCTATTTGATTCGCAATACTTTTTGCTATTAGATTTTACAATGTGCTATACTAAGATGAATGACAAACAAAGTAAGGTACCTTTAGAGATTTGTCTAGGTTTCCAGAAAGTGCTTTCAAGAAAGAGGTCTTCCCACATCCTGGAGGGCCAAGCAGTAAAGTCATTCTGCATAAAAATAGAAATAAAAACAAATAAAAGAGGAAAGCAATTAGATTACCAGAATTATCCTAGCTAACCTTGATGAAAAGGGTTTTTTTTAATTATATAAAAACTATTTTGCATCCCGTTTAAGCATATCATTGTACCACTGCAATTATCTACTTAAGAAAAATGATGGACAATAATGTTAGTGTTAAAATTGCATTAACTCCTAGTTAGCTGATGACACAATTTAATAGGATTCCAATCTTGAAATCTCGAACAATATGCGAAGTATTATATTGAAAAAGTTCAATCAACAAACTTTCCATACTTCTATTTCTATGAGGTACATTAAACCTAGTGTTCCAACTAATAACGCAAACAATTGTTCATTATTTTCACTTAATAAATGGAAAGGCTGAACTAAATAATCGTACAATTCCAATGTATCCTATGATAACTAAAACAATTTTTTTAATTTACGAAGGCCTATTATAAGCTTAAATAGATTCAATCAGCAGAAAGTTTGGAATCACTGGACTGTACAATATTAACATACCTATTGACTTTAAAGATAAAATATTAATGGTCATAAGAGACAGATAAGTTCCTGCTATAAGATGCTAAATAGACAAGAAACAATTTATCCATAATTGGCATAAGGATGTTGAGGCTTCAAGTGAGTAGCAAGACAAGAAATGACAGAACCAGAAATAAATATATTCTTGTTTTAGATAGAAAAGAGAACTGAATACATTCTTGACTCTTGAGAAGTTGGATAAATACTAACAATCCACAAGATGATAAAAGTACTATATGATTTGGTTAAAAAACAAAGATTAATGAGGTGATTCTTGCACTTCTACAATATTACCAAAAGGGACTGGAGAAGGCAGTAGAAACAGACATGTCGGCACAAAAATATAAATAAGTAGTTCCTGCATAATGCATACTAACAATTTGAAATATTTCTTTCAGATAATATGTGAAAAAATATTATATGGTAAATAAAAAAAAAGGCTGTCTCAAATAGTTGAAGTAAAGCTTTGCTAGTTCCGGAAAGTTAGAAGGAATTGTTATTGACTTAAATCTCTGTTGAGTAAATTGCGTAAAATTAACTTTGATGAAGCTCTGTTGCTACCTTCCAGGCTTAATGATACCACTGACATCATTAATGATGTTTATCTTGGCCTCTTTTGACTTGAATCCAGTAAGCTTGGTAATGTCCTGTTAAAGAATTTCACAAGTAGATTTAGAAGTCGATCTAATTAATGTTGAGAGTCCGAATTACACATTAAATACTTTGAATTAATGGTAAACCGATAAATTTACTTGAAGAAAAGTAAGAGACTTACAGAAATCATGGTTTGGAGAGAATTCCATAGAGTAGGGAGGGGCTTGCCATGAACTACCTCACACTCTGCTTCCACGTGCATATTTTTATATCTCACCTCAACAGTGGGTAACTTTACACCAACTCTACAAGAATTATTTGAAACTTTAACCCAATGAATCATTCATTCATGCTTAAAAAGTTAAACTGATAAAGAACTATTATGCACAGAGAATGAAGTGGAAGAAGGAAAAATCAGCAGATATGAGGGTCAAATACATGAGCAGAAAAACTAAGACTAATAAATATATGCGTAATTGTGTGTTTGAGCAATGCTGTGCACCAAATGTTCAGCATATCTATATTGGTATTATGTTTCATTTTTGTTTTCTTAAATTTTTCTTTATGTGTGCTTGTGTATCTACATTTCTGTATATTTAGAGAGAGAGAGAGAAAAAAGTGCTTACTTGTCTATTCGTTTTCTAAGTTTGTGCAACAAACGAAGGTTGTCGTTCTCAATGTGCTTGATGAGCTTCTCAATGAACAAATGCCTTTCTAAAGAACCAAGCTTAGTAACATCAATTAATCGCTTCCCTTTAGCATCAACTCTATCTCCTTCATCTTCATCATCATCATCAATTAGTGATGACCTCAAACGTTCAAAAGTAGGCAATCTATTAATTTCAGCCCATTGTTTCACAAATTCAACATCAGCATTATCCTCCAAAGAAGTTAAATTTGAATTGCTTCGGAAACTGGAGGTATGATGCCGGAAAGATGATCTCAAACTTCTTCCTACCTCTGAGAGCTCTGTTCTCAGTGACTCTATTTCATCTGCACCAACTAACTGAGCCATATTGAACAACCTTGCAGAGCTTCAAACTGGCACTGGTAGGAAGAGACATAAAAGTTATATGCATGTGTGCATATATATATATATAACAAAGTCTTCTCCTTGATTAAGACGACAAAATATGATTAGGTAAGGGAATGCATCATCTTACATTTTTGTATATTAAAGTTAAAAATGAAAGCAGGTATACCAAAATGAAAGCAGGTATACCCTGATCATGTATGAGAGAAACAAAGAGAGATACATGTCTTATCTATGAGCTAACAATTAATTAAAGCCTCTTCCCAAACGTGGAAGGGGAAAAAAAAAAAAAAGAAGATGTAATTAAGAATCTTACTAGCTAGAGTTACAATGACAGAGTAGTTGACTTCTATTTTATATAAAGTAACAATGACTTTCCCGTGAAGAAATTGTCTTCCTTTTTCTCCCATCATCAGCATTGAAAATTTAATCCAAAATGAATTATTTAGGGCCTAAATCGCAGCTTAAGATCTACCTTTAGTCTGCTGCACAATCTAACTACTGTTAACATTTAATTTGATCTTCAAGTATGAAATATTATAAGCTTATTTTTGTTTTTGTTTTCGTTTTTCGATTATATCTAATGGTGTATTGAGGGCTAGCAAATAGAAGAATTTTATATTACTAGAACATCCCTGGTTAAATATTAGAAAGCATATATCATGTATTCCATATTTTTTTATAAATCTTACGAACCACCCTAATTTTTTCAAATGGATAAACTAATTTAGGCACAAGAAGTAAGTAATCCCGTAAAAGTATTATAGATAAAGATAAACTAAGAAACTAAGAAACTTTAGCTATATATTCTGTAAGTTGAGTGATCATTCATTTAGCCAAAATCCAAGTACACCACCATGTCAATTGCCATGAGAAATGCAGTTAAAAAGTGATGATTTTGTCGTAATTTACAATAATTTAAAAGAGTGTACCAAATTTGGAATAGGAAATTAAAGAGCATCAGTTATTTCATTGGCAAGACAATTATATTAATCCCTTGGTATTTTAATATGCTATTATTAAATCAAATAGCATAGCGAAGCCTCTAAGTCAGAGCCTGAGTCGTTTTTTAATTTATTTTTTTCTATTGTTTATTAGGCAGCTTGTCATAACTGTCAAGTACTTCAACATTTTGTTCCATGTGTGGACAGAGCCGTCTCGGAATCAATAGAAATGCAGTTAAGAATTTTATGGTCAACCTACATACGTATAAATTAAACAAACTAAGATCAGCCCACCTGCTAGTACATCATATCAAACAGACTGCTGTTTGATATGATTTTCAGTGCTTTCTATGACTAGTCGTTAAGGCAAGACTAGTATGATGGTTATTTGATCTGGCAAAAATACAGAAAAAATAACTGTATTTTTAACCTGTTAGTCGAAATAGATGATTTCAAGAAGAAAGCACAATTCCTTGCACAAAAAAGTTGCAACTTTTTAAATGTTACACCTAACATAAGACCTGCAGCATGGCTTTTTAGGCAATCTAGAATAAACAAAGGCCTTCCTCATGCACTGCAGGAAATTTTGCTGCATGTAGACTCATGGCATGCATCCACAAGCATGGTTGCAGGACTTCACAAGCATGGTTGCTAAATAAGTATTTGCATAGAGAGACAAGTTGTCAGGTATGTATAATATAGTTGTCTCGTGTGATTGATACTACAGCATGTCTGAGGAGCTAAAACCCATACCAGAATTACACTAGTCCCTGAAATAACTTCATCGCAGCTCCCCATACATCAAATTTAAGGACAATGTCTAATGGTGTGATATATATTACTGTACCTTATCCTATCAAGAAAAAAAAGGACAATGTATAATAATGTATACACAGAATTACACAAGTACCCAAGAAACCAGAATAAACAATTAATTGATTAAAAATAATACACTTACAATATATGATCAATCTTGGCTGAGGTTATAAAATTGGACACCCTCTTTGCTATAAGCCCTTTTCAGTGAGTCCACACCCCGAGGTGGGGGCATGACCCCCTAAGTGTTTTGTTTATTTTTCATATTAAAAATTCATCTAGACTAACAAAAGCCAGCAAAACAACTAATGCTAAGCAAAAAACAAGAAATCCATGCCTTCTAATATTTTAAACAATAGAGTACTAATAAAATTCTCTCAAGTATAAATCACTTTCCCCAACTCACTGCATCCCTTTAAAAGTAAGGAACATTGTCCCTACGTTATATACAAAGAAGCTTCTTGGAATCTGATGTTTGAATCCGGATTTTGGGGATACCGTGATTACTGAACTCAAATGACATGCAAATTCCAAATGAACAAAACAACAAAATTAGAGCATGACAGTTGATTTATAATATAAAAAGCCATTAATATCCAGAGGCATGTAACCATAATTGTCTTCTTATGATAATTTAAAAGGTATGCGTTTATCAAATATGTTCAAAACTGAAACATCATCATTATTCAGTAGTTTAATGCACCTACTGATATCCCCATAAGTAGTCAAAAAGAGCTCCCAAAATATCAATATTTGAAGACAACAACTATTTTTCTTACGGAAAATTTTTGTATGACATTTGTTGCGAGTAAACACATTAATTACTTACCTATGTATCGGTATTAATTTATAGATTATGTCATTGTGTCTAGTCGCAACAAGAACTGATATGTCTTTATCGCAATATATAGAAGTACTCATTTCTCAATAATCGATATGTACCTTTTGTTTAAAATTAGTTGATTGAACTCCACAGCTCTCCCCAAGAAGTAGTAACCTTGCATGATCCACAACATGTTAGCAGTTAGCCCACCACATTGAATTTGTCAGCAGCATGCCACACATGTCCCCCATTATACAAATAAAACAATATCTTCTTGTACGATTCACACTCACCAAAATCCTCCTATCTAATTGTTCAAAGATAACCCAAATTAGAAAATGCCTCGTTATCCATAATTTGCTGAATAATTGGCACCCCAATAAGCAAAACCCCCTTGGTATATCAAACATTAAGACCCTGAAGCCATGCCAGCCCTCATTTTCCCCTACATTCACATCCGGGTTGACAAAAATCCGCATTTTTGTGCTCCAAACCAACCACAACACTAGTAGCCCCTTAATAATTCTGTAGTTTCAAACATTAATCTATTAGGTTCTTTATATCTGTGGCTCATCAAAATTACTGTTACTTAGCCACTTCAGACTATGCTGCTTTAAGACTGACTTGCATTTGGAGATATTGTCAGTCAGTCATTTCTTCATACAGGGAGTCTACAGAAATGCATTTGCTATCAGATCATATGGGTGAAGTTCAATTTTTTCCATAATTTAAAGAATGTTGAAACAAACCCAGAAATTATTTACAAACGAAAATCAAACAAACTTAACCACAAGCCACTAAAAAAAATGATTTACATTAATAATGATTAACGTGTTGACCCATTTAACCATTTAGTAGACAAATTAAAATTTTAAAATAAAATATATATAACGTTATTCACAAGCTAATCCCTACACAAATAACCAACGGAGGCAAGGAAATTAAAATTGAATTTTTGCTAGCATTTCCCGGCTTTTTAGGACTGTAAAGCGCCTCAGCAACAAGGCTTGTTATTTACTCCATCTCATAATAAACGTTCTAATTGGACTTTGGTTATTATATTGACCATTTTTTAAATTATTAATTAAAAATAATTATATAGAATTTTCAAATTCCGAATATATTCAATACTAATATTAACTTGTAAATTAATAGTGTTAAACGTGTTGACCCACTTAATTGTTGAGTAGACAAATTAATATTTTAAAATAAAATAAAATAGCATCATTCATTTATTTATTAACTAATAACATTATTTATTTATTACAATAATATATATTTAACAAAATACAAGATAATATACTTTAAAAAAGTAACTAATTAAGTAAAATCTCAATATTTAAAGTAAATTATAACTCTGTATCATATTTATTTTTTAATTATTTTAAATAAATGTTTCTAATCATGCTAAACGTGTCAATCCGTTGACAACTTGTGTTTGACACATTAAAATCTCGTGTCGAACCTATCAACCTATTTGAAAATTGTTTATACTCAATATCACCTCTCTTATTTTATGAGTGTTCGTGTCGTATTAGAAATTGTCATCCCCCCAATTCAAACTAAATGATACGATAACCAACCGATAAACATGTCAATACATACATTAGTAAAAATTATAAGAGGGCATACTTATTACATATATATCCACACACAAAAATCACTAATACTTATCTATGTAACTAACACGTAAACACTCGTAATATATATCATTTTCAAACTAAATTATACTCCCTCAACACTTCAACAAAAAGAACAAAATGACTCCCATCCATATAATTTAGGAGTATCTTTTGACCATCGAATCAAATATCCAGCTGGATTGGAGAAAGACTGATCTACCGATTGATTTCCCATCAAAATTTCTCTCATTTTCACTTTTTAAAGTAAAAGATTTAAAATGTGTTTGAACTTCAAAACGCAACATACATATTAAATGCACTATAAGCATTATATATCTATTATGCTTGATTTATATTCTGACAAAAATATGTAAACTTTTGTTATAAGTAGAGACATCAATTAATTATTCATGTATTTGTATTAATTTTTAAACCATATCATTGTGTCCACTGGTTAAAAAAATAGATATATTTTTTGTCTTAATATATAAAAGGACTTTAAATAAAAAGACATAAATAGTAATGAAAATATTTAGTTAACCTATTTTATACTTCCCCCTTGTACTATTTTCTTTGTAGTTTACAGAGCTAGTCCTAATTCTTTGCCGGAGGAAGCATTTTAGTTTTCTGAAACTCAAAATTGATAATCTTTTGATAACAAGTTGGTGGAACTTCTGATTATATGTGCCAACATAATGACATGCCTTACCCTTAATTTTTTTGCTGCGAACTGATATTTCCACATATATTTTTGATATTTCCACACGTCTCTCTCACATTAAAATATAGTGGGTCCCGCCTTCATATAAGAACAAACCCCGTATAAATATCAAAAACACATCCAAAGATAGTGCTCCCCTTTTTTTAATCCCTGTTAACAAAAACCAGAGAAATACAGCAGACAATATTGAATTGCAAATTAAATCTGAACCTGTACACAGTCAATCCCCTCAGCTACCCCCCTACCCCCTACCCCCACCCCACACACTCACCCAAATAAAAAAAAAATACTTAAAACAAATGTTTTCAGTCACTTACATACACAACAATCATCTTTACATAGCTTTTGGGGTTTTGCCTAAACCAAAAAAAAATCATGCACTGAAAGGAAAAAAGAAAGAATAGGGGATAAGGGCAAAGGAAAGCAAGTTCAAAAAGGAACAAAAACGTTTCTCCCGCAGCCACCAATGCTCGGAACCTCTTCCCCCAAGGGGTTCCTCCCCCTTTCGCTCCTTGATGTCCTTGCACGTATAAGCTTAGTCTTGCAAATTCCACATATTTACAAGGTTGAAAATGTAGTAAGAATTACCACTCAAAGGATACGAGGAGGCTCGGGTCCTTTAGATGATAGCATATTTGGTTGTGTTATCTTAGTTCCTTTTGCTCTCTGATCTTGGATCTGGATTGTCACTTATGTCAGTGTCATAGTTCTCCCTCTGGGATTCAATGTCCATGCTACCTGTTTGAGTTCTTCGATGCCTTCGATCCTAAAAATAGACGATCAAGAAAGCCATGTCAAACTATTTTTAACATTTATACCTAAGAGCTGTAATTAAGGTTTTACAAGAGGAAAAAAAAAATCTTTGATCTTCCTTGTTTAGATTAAATCTTCAAAGTCACTAAATATGGACAAGTTGCTGAAGTCTCTACTGTCTGAGAGTAATCAGTGATCAATGATAGGCCTTTTATATGTTTATATAGTTGTCAGTGCAGAGGGAGCAGCTGCAACATGATAAAAAAAAAAATTCTAAAAAGCTTATTTGACTATCACCCATAGCAGAAAATCTCCGACGTTTCTCATACTTGCCTCTTCCCCCAAAAAAACATCTCCTCTCCCTCTCCCTCTCCCTCTCCCTCTCTTCCCTGGAGTGGTCAAGATATTACTAAAGTGAAGACCTCATCAAAACCCTTGACTAATGCTTCAAAAAAAATTCCCTCAACGATCCCAAAGTGAATGGTGGAACAACCCATTGTCTTCCACTGGTCCCATCATAGGACCAGGCTTAGTGGCTTTCTGGGTCCTGCTCTGACCCAGGTCAGAATGAATCATGAAGGTGCAAATAGTTCATAGAAACTGTAACCGCAGGACAGAAGTTTTGGCTCTACAAGTATCTTTAAGGTATAAAGTTGTCCTTTATGATTGATGCATTGGGATATTTTTTGACTTCCGAGTACTAGTGTTTCACTAAAAGATGTTAGAGTTGGGTCCTGTGCAGCTGTGCTTGCATGGAATTTTGTGATAATTTGGTAACTGGCATTTATGAGTCATGAACACTAAGGCCTAAGCTACATTCATTAAAGAGAAAAAGCCTAGGCAAATGGCAGACATGCTTGACGGAAAACGAGATACTATAAATGGAATATACTGATCAAAAGCTAGAGTTAGCACTAGGGAGGTGCTGGTTTAAGAAACTGCATATCAAGTTTCTTTATACTAAAATTCAAATTTCATTGATGCACATGTACAGAGAAAACCAAACTGACCTCCCTTGGTATGGGATATTCCTCTGATTCAAGCATACGAGCAACTTGGCTCATCTTGGGCCTCTTGTCAGAATCTGGATCAACACAACGTAAAGCAGTTAAGAGGGCTCGCTTCAATGCTCTTGTTGATGGCCTCGTTTCAATGTTTGGATCCATCACTTCCTCTGACCGCCTGCTTCCAACCATCATTTTTAGCCAATCTACTAGATTAACCTGCAAACAAGATTACATTTATTAATACTGCATAACTCTGAAGTTAAAGCATCAATGAATGTTGGAAATAAGAAAAACCAAACCAAACTCAGAAAAAAGGGTTTCCACTAGAAAATAAGTCTTTTATTGATCAAGAAACATAATAACTTGGCTTGGTAGCTTTATTAAGAAAACACTAATTAAATGTACAGTTCCATCCAATAATGATGAGCAACAACTGCAAACAAAAATTATCCAAATGAAAACTTATGTAAAGAGTAGAATCAGAATGGATAGATCAATAGCATATAGCTATAAAACTTTTGAGATGCATGTACTTATAAGATGTCGGGACAATTCCATTTACTTTTCGATCCAAAGTGTTGTTGGCAGGTAGCAGTGATAAAAATCTTTAACTTCGTTACATGATTACTTAGCTTTTACATGAAGTCCGCATTAATGTAAAACTTTGCCATCTGTAGAGTAAATGAGAAAGGTGGGGGCAAAAATGTAAACTACAATTACAATCCAGATTAATTTCTCTTCAAAAAATGATGATACTCCTCACGCTAAATCCGGACAATGTTACTATTCAGCTGTCATCTAGTAGTGAAAATTCAAACAATATCTTGTCTCAGAATTCAAAAGGATATCAAATTATATAATAATTGCTTACCTCTTGAGCAGGACGGCCATAGTCTACAGGATCTCTGCCTGTGATTGCTTCTAGAAGCAACACCCCGAAACTATAAACATCACTCCTTTCGTTCAAAAGGCCAGTATTTGCATATTCAGGAGCCACATACCTGTATAAATTGAAGGAAAGAAATTGAAAATGAAATATGAATATGCTTTTAGATCAGTCTAACTTAAACAGGAAGTTCACAACACCACCTTTCTGGCCACAAGAACAAAACAAACATGAAATATTTATAGAAACAATAAAAACAATATACTGACCCAAACGTTCCCATGACCCGAGTTGTAATGTGACTTTTTCCAGCACCAAGCAGCTTAGCAAGGCCAAAATCAGAAACCTTGGCGTTGAAGTCATCATCAATCAATATATTGCTCGACTTTATGTCTCTGTGCACCACTTTTGGCTCAATTGCTTCATGCAAGTATGCAAGACTGCAATTAATGTATCACATGAGATTTGTAATGAGATAACGGTAGAGATGTATTGACTTACGCTTTAGCTGTGCCAAGAAGAACCTTCGTCCTGGCCTCCCAAGTAAGATAGCCATGCTGGCGCATAGATCCATGAAGCCATTGTTCTAAATTCCCATTATTGACATACTCGTAGACTAGCATCCTGATATGGTTAGAAAATATGAAATGGAAATAGCTGTACATGATATGTAAAAACCTAAAAGGAAACCAGACACTGCAAGCAATGTCATCATGCTACTAATCAAAACTTTAAGAGCATAACACAGTTGTTAGCTTTAGGCTACATAAAATGAATATTTTTAATCAATAGTTTGGTTTTGTAAAGCATGGCAGACTCATCCCTGATATAAAACATTTTCAAAATGAAAATCATACCTATGAGTTCCTTCAATGCAGTATCCCAACAGTCTAACCAAATTTTTGTGGCGCACATGACCAATAGCTTCAACCTCCACACTGAATTCTTTCTCTGCTTGTCCCCTAAAAACAGGAACAAAATTTAACCTAAGATGTTTAAGGGGAAAAGATAAAGCAATGAACAAAGTTGTGAAGGAAAGCTATTTTTAAACTTACAGGTTGTTGAAGAGCTTCTTAATTGCCACTGGGCTCCCATTAATTAAATGTCCCCTATAAACAACACCATACCCACCTTCACCAAGAACATTGTCCTTTGAGAATCGGTTTGTTGCAACTTCAAGATCTCTTAATGTAAACCAATGACCCCAGCCCAAATGAGAAAATTCAGGTAGACCAGTTAAAGGAGAAGGGGCAGTTATTGGATGTGACGAAGATGGTTTATACACAGCAAATGTACCAGAACTCCCTTCTTCTCCAGATTGTGACCTGCAACCGTCTTTGTCCAGATGGTGGAAAGAACCTAATTGACTGCTGCTATTATCTCCATTCTTCTTTTTTCCTATTCCAAGATGGACCAAAACTTTATCTGATTCTTTATCACTTGATTTGTCATGAATAGTGAGAAGAATCCCTTCAAGTGGAGTAAATTCATTTGTAGAAACTTGCTCCACTCGTACTTCCTCTATTTCCTTTGAGACGGTTGGAATTCGGCTAAGGGGAATCTTTTCTGTTGTTCTTTTCAATTTCTTTTGTGATGTAAGATAGAAAGCTAATGCCAGGAGGATAACTACAATAAACAATCCCACAATTATCCCAATAATTTCCCAGACCTCGAGGCCAAAAATAGCAGTTTTCTTGGATAATCCCCTGTTCAGATCGGTAGACATCTTTTGCACACAATGGAGACCTACAGGGGTAACCCAAGTAACATGAAAATTGCAACTTTATATATACATTTGTGTCATTCATGCAGAAAATTCAGACTTTATAGCCATTTTTAGCATTTTTCTTACTCACATCAATTCATGATGATTCAAGTTTGTAATTTGAATCGTCATTAATGCTACAAACATGAATCACCTCATTTCCAAGCGAACAAAAGTGCTAGAAAAGAGATAATCAAGCATGTAGAAACAAATTAAGATAACTTAAACAATGTGATTGGCAAAATCCAACTTCATAAGAAAAAGGCAACCAACGTAACAAGATCAATAATTAAATTACCATTTTTTAAACACATTAACACAAGTTCTTCATTAAAATTCAATGTTAATTTTACTTAAACTAATAGGAAAAATAATCAGCTTCACAAAAAAAAATCATCACCTTACCTTTTAAGAAAAGATTCAAAACAGCAACTTTCAGAGCCCAGATCTCAGAAATCCCATCAGCAGACCATCTGCTTAACCTATGAAACAAACACCATTATAGATCTCTCTAATAAAAAAAATTACCCAGTAAAAATTTTCACATCCAAAGACACCCAAATCAGTCAAATTCTAAGCCACCTTCTATAGATTTTCGATCTGGGTATTCTCTGTAGTGGCAAATGTGAGTCTCAATCTAAGCTCAGATGGAGCTTTCTTAACACCACCTTCTGCCCCCACTTCTTCTCAAGAACCCTACCAAGATGAATGCTGTATTAACATGGTGAGTTTTGATACATTATAAATGAAATAGAAGGGAAAATGGAGTTATCAGTAGTTGGTGAGGGAAATTTTGGCAGAAAAAATGCAAGGCACTCTTTTTCTTTTCTTGGGTTTCTTCTGAATATGACTGATTATCTGAATTCAACATTTGATCTAAAAAAACAGAAGTTAAAGAGCAAAATTAGTGATGGTTAAGGCATTGAAAAATGGCAGCTTTTGGTATTCAAGGCACAAATGAACAGACTCCCTACCAGAAAGTTAGACCACTTTTTACCTTATTGCCAGGCAGGAAACAGAGGACTAGTACTAAAAAGAAACACTCTCCATAATGCTGAGAGCTAAGGCGTAATTGTAAACTAGTCCAATTGAACCTGATTGAGAGTTTTGCTCAAATTAACTCCAAAAGTAAATTCATACTCGAATATTTGAATTGTATTTAAAAAACTACATTTGAATATTCATTACTTAAATTAGATCCGACTCGAAATGAATTATATTCAAATTACTCGCGAATTTAAAATTTAAAATTAAATTAAATTAGAGTAATATTTATAATAGATATAATTATAAATTAAACTTATTATTTTACGTAAAAATTAAAAAATATATTTACTATTATACTTTACAAATATAAAATTATAATTAAAATTAAATTAATAATAATAATTAATTATTCTAATTTTATTTAATTTTATATATATTATAAGAGAATGTACCGAGTATCTACTTAAATATGTATCAATCGAATAGGTATCGAATAACAATAAAGAGTTTGTGTAGTTGAATCATAAACGAATCGAGTATAATCTTACTCATATTTTTATTCAAATTATTTTTTGTGTTCATATTTGAATCATATTATTAACAATCCGAGTCATTTTTTCAAGTCGAGCTCGAATTGAGCCCGAAACGTTTGGTTCGCTTTCCAGCCTTACTGAAAGGGAAGAGTAAAATTATGGGTCCTTTACAGTAATATACAACAATTAAAAAGTAATTACACAATTAGTGCATCCACAAAATAATTACAAAAATAATGCAATAAATTCAAACCATTCAATTTCACATTAATAAGGAACCTAAAATCAAGGCTGCCATAATTCAAAATTCAAAATTTCAAAATTCAAATCAAACGGATGAAAAACAAAAAATTATTTTCTCGTCATTTTCCTCCTCCGCCGTCGCAAAATCTCTGTCGCGAATCTTAAGCTTGCACAGTGTCAGATTATGTTTCAGATCCTGCGAAAAAGAAGGGGTGAAGAGCAAAGCATGACCTGTCAGATTATGTTTCATTTAACTTCAAAAAAAGTATAACACTGCTAAAAAAATCTAAAAACAAGGTAAATTTTCAAGAATAGAATTACTCACCATAGTCAGGTTAAAATCTATCAGATAAAACTTTGGTATGAAGGTTTGACTACTAACTGTTCTATGAAAAAGTTGTAGGTGTGGAGTGGGATTGGTTACCGTGGTATGAAGGTTTGGTTACCTTGGTATGAAGGTTTGGTTATCAACTGCACTATAAAAAAACTGCAGGTGTGGAGGTGGATTGTTTACCTTATTATGAAGGTTTGGGTACCTTGGTATGAAGATTTGGTTACCTTGGTATGAGGGTTTGGTTACCAACTGCACTATGAAGGTAACCTAATAAAACTGAATTGGTTACTTTGGTAGGAAGGTTTGGCTACCAACTGCATGAAGGTTTGGCTACCAACTGCATCACATTCAAAATAAATTGATAACCTAATAAAACTGAATTGGTTACCTTTGTACTAAGGTTTGGTTACCAACTGCACTATAAAAAAACTGCATGTGTGGAGGTGGATTGGTTACCTTGGTATGAAGGTTTGGTTACCAACTGCATTATGAAAAAACTGCAGGTGTGGAGGTGGATTAGTTACCTTGGTATGGAGGTTTGGTTACCTTGGTATAAATGTTTAGTTACCTTGGTATGAAAGTTTGGTTATATTAGTATGAAGGTTTGGTTATCTTGCTATGAAGGTTTGGCTACCAACTAATTATGAAAAAACTGTAGGTGTGGAGGTGGATTGATTATCTTGGTATGAAGGTTTGGTTACTTTTGTTGGGTTTGCTAGAAACATGAGCATGCAATCAAATTACATAAACGCAGCGGAAGTGATGATAAATCGAATTTTTAAAAGTTTCTTACAAACCCTTAACCATGATCATTCTTGTGCTTTGATTATCAGTCAATATAGAGTATAAAAATCAGAATTATACCTTTGAAGAATCGAGCTTCCTCAGGTACAAGTTCTACTCCTTTGATCTCCTCAAAATCTCTGTAGTGGCTCTTTTTTTTATCAATGTCAGCCACCCAAATATTTGGCCTCTATAGGTGATCTACCAAGGAAGATGAAGAACTCAGGAAGAAGATGTATTGGCTCAAACCCTAATTTTCTATCTGTATAGAAATAGGCCTACTCTCCCAATTTTTTGGAATTCACATACCTTGTATCTGATATAATACTATATTATATAGATAAGGTTAGCCCTACTAATCTCATTAGAATATGATTTTATTTAATTAATTAATTAAACTCTTTAATTAATTTATTTCCTAATCTCATTAGGATTAAGTGAGAGTAGTTTTATTAAATTAATTCCTGAACTTCTTTAGAATTAAAATAATAATAATAATAATAGTAATAGTAATAATAATAATAAGATTCCTCTTATTAATTTATATTTAATATTTTTAAAATATTAAATAATAAACATTAAGCTATTTAATTTATTCTATCACCATAGATTAAATTAATTATACTTAATGCATTATTACTATTATGTCATTATCTTCTTAAATAATTCTTCTTTCTTTTATGGTGTGACCCTTTAGGTTCTCCATATTAAACCGATTGTGAATAAATCAATTAGAACAATTCTAATCTTATTTAAATAAATAAATTAAACTAATAATCTATTTAAATAAATAACATTTATTTTTCAATAGGGATAAGCCTCCCTAGCGATCAACGATTTTTCAGATAATATAGATTTTAACACTAATCATAAAAGAATCTGTGAGTTAATAGTTAACGTACAATTCAATCCTTCCACCATACAATGTCCCAATTAAATATAAGACATGGATTTACTGTCAAGTCTTATTTTATTTAATCATATGTATTTCGATTATAAAAAGTACAACTCCAAATAATGCAAATTAGAAACTCCTTTCTAATTTCATTCCACCTTGATCAAGGATTCCTGAGTTGTCATTTAACGAATCACATAGGACATATCTCCTCTTTTACTAGAGGTGGTAGATTCTTTATTGATCATACATTATCTCCATATGTAACTCATTATACCAAGCATACCCTATACATACCCTAAAAGGCCTTAAGGAATAAGTCAAATTATAATTTATTACATACAAGATACTATGATGATCTCAAGTCCAAAGATCACTTGTACTACTATCATATTAGGAATTCTATTGACAGGCGAGTAAAACTCCATTAGGTATTGCATAACGAGTCACGTTCAGTAAACTTATTCTCCAATAAGCACCTGCATACTTGCTTTAGTGTCTCCACCCAAATGACTATGAGATCAGTCAGCCGTATCTAATGAGCAAGCAATATATGTACTAATCTATCTGGAGTTACTAATCCCCTTTTTAGTAATTCCACGATTGGGAACTAATTTAGTTTTAAAGTTTTTTAAAAATTTAGATCTCATTAGCATGATCATCATCATGATTCTAAAAGCATTGCTAAAACTATGGGTTATTTACATATTATAAAAAACAGCACCATGTAGATAATTAAATGCCTTTAATAAAAATTTTATTAATAAATAAATAAGATTGTTCATAAAGTATGTGTTTTATCATCATATATGATTGACTTGTATGCACACTACTATCAATCTTGGTATGAAAGTTTGGTTACTTTAATATAAATGTTTAATTATTTTGATATAAATATTTGATTATCAAGTGCATTATAAAAAAATTACAGGAGTGGGATGAAAAAACTGTTAGTTTGTTGGTGAAAAAACTGCCACGGCACTACGTTGAAATAAACAAACAAAATGAATAGCATGTGCAGGTCCTTTGTGGACTACAGCTCGAAAACTGCTACGAAATAACATCCTAGACTAACAAAATGGATAAGATATTAACAGATAATGGGTCCTTTGCGGACTGGAATGCGGAACATGTTAGAAAGTATCACCAAATGGGTATCACTGGATTGTTGTTGGGTTTGTGGGTCTTGATGGGGGGGGGGAGTTTTATCATGGACGGTGATGATCAATTGGGGCTGAACGGTTGTGAGCGGTCAGAAAAGGGTAAAAAGAGAGCGGAGAGATCGTGATCCGCCATTGTTAGAAGCTTATGAAGTTTCCTTAACCATAAAATCTAGAGAATTTGATAGTAAAAACAATAGGAGATAAGGGTTTGGGCGAATTGTTCTGCGAAGCAGAAGCAAAAGTAATCACCTAAAAGACCACCACTGGTATGGGGATGCCTTAATTCAAGTCGGAATAATGTTGTAGAGGGCAAAAGGTTACATCTGCAGTTTCGCAGGGCAAGAGGTTACTGCAAAATGAAAATTGTGTATGCTTTTTGTCTTCGCAGACCAAGGCTTTTGGAAAATATCACATTCCTTAACCATAAGGTCTAGTGGAGGAGACCATGGATATTTGCAACGGAGGAGAGAGTTTGGTGAATGAAGGAGATAATTTTTTTTTTTTTTTTTTTTTTTTGATGATAACAGCAATGAAGATGATATTTAAAATTTAAAATACTCATATAAATTAAAGGAGTATTAATTATATTAATTTTGTAAATAAATTATTAAAAATGTATTAATTTTATAAATATTTTCTGAATGCACTATTATTGTAATTCTTTTTAAAAATGTACTAGAAAATATAATTATTCCTAAAATTATTGTTAGTGGGCCTCAGGGCCGGTAACTTATTTGACCCAGTTGAGTCTAATTGATCTATCAATTTCGCTTGTAATCAAGCCCAAGCCTAAAGTTTAGAATCCTCCTTTTTTTTCGGTGGCCAAAAATCAATTTAACCATGCATCGCATTGAATTAAATCTTATGTTTATTAAAATTATACAAATGTAGAATGATTACATTAGTGTTACCAAAGATGAACGACTCTTGAAATTAATTTTTAAAACTTCAGAATTTTCGGCAATGATATATATTGTTAAATGCTTACATCGACTTATTGATTGTTATTAATCATCAGTTTCGTAATTATAATTCGACGTTATCATAATACATATCATAACTCTGGTAATATATTTGCTTATGTTTCAAGAATTTTGAAATGGATTATCAGTAGTTTATTATTTGGACAGTTAATGTTTTTGGCAAACATTAGCAATGATATGAATGGGTATTTTCATAATTAAAAGAAAAACTTTATGCGGATATGAAAATTAGATATAAATGTTTTATAATTTCACTTATTTGTATTTTTACTCCCATTAAATATAAATAGATGAAATTGAAAAGAAGCCATGTCTAATTTTTATGTCAACATAAAAGAACTCTAATTAAAAATGATAATTTTATAAGATTTGTGTTAAATAGTAAGTATTATATTTCATAATTAAAAGAGAAACTCTATGCGGATATGATAATTTTATAAGATCACTTTTATTTGTAAAAATAACACTACATTTGTAGGGAGGAGTGCAATATAAATGGGTGCAATTTAGCCATTATTTACAAATCACAGACTAAAGTTTTTTAAAATTCAACCACATATTATACATTAAAACAAACAGAATTAATGTTATTTTAAAGGCTGTATGACAGTATGGTATATAGGTAAATTAATCAGCATCTGGTGCTTTATAAACATGACATATATACTAGGAGTTTGTTGCCTGTAGCAACATCAAAATTATGCTGGGGGTTTTAAGACTATAAGAGTGCCTTGATCAGCAGCAGCAGCAACATGCAAGATAGAGTATTCAATTAGCAGGCTCAAATAATCATGGAGGAAGTGCAGAAAAAAAGATACTTTCAAATAGCAGGGGCATGAACAATTGACTATAAAATTGAATAAACAAATTCAATTATTAAATGTGCATGCTATGTACTAACTATATTATTTTAAAACTGATATCATACAACTACAAATTTTTAATTAAAATAGGAAAGCGAAAAATAGACGGACCTACATCTTTTTTCAGAGGGTGAAAAAAAGGGGCATCTACTATGACCATTACTACAATTTATAATAACCATCTATAGCTTTGCTGAATTGCCTTTGGTCTTCTAATCCCCAAGGAGTCCGATGCTTTGTACAACAATCCTAAATAGAGCAGTAAATTTAAATTACCGCTTTGAAAACAAGAGCAAGATCATCATTGACATGGAAACCACAATCTTGAAACCAGAGCTTTCCCAAAAGTTCTGTTTATCAACGCCTGAAACTCCGGCTTCTTGCTGCTTTGTTGCTAACTGATCTCTCAATTCTTTTAGCGCTTTGTCTCGCCGCTCTCCCATCTGTAACGATAAGTACAATGACAACTAAGAAGAGAAGTTGGAAAATGACAAAGATCTACTTGGTAAAGTTTATTAGTTTTGTTATTTAAATGGAAATGTTTTGTAACAGGCAAAATATAAGGTCCCTTTCATTATTATAAATAGAAAACTATCTATCGCAATATAGGGGTAGTTGTGAACTCGCCGGGTATTGTCTCCAACAGATTCATCGCCACATGGATTGTCTCCGATGCCTTCATCGGGGGTATCATCATTGGATTCATCACCACTGAGTATTGCTAAGAATCCTAAGGGATCATATCACAGTTTTTGGTTGGACAATAGCAGATATCAAAGGTATTAGAATTTGGCGGTGGTCCTCGGAGGCTAACACCAGGTCTAGGATGGAGATTTGGGGTGGTCCATGTTAACAGGATACATACTTAAAAAGAGTCCACCTGTTTAGATACAGGAATCATAGTTTATACACACAAGGGTCTCAACTCTTAAGCAAGAAAGAAATATAAAGGGACAATTGCACACTAATAGCCTAATATCGGGGCGGCATGAAATGTATAACTGATAACAAGCAAAAAGTTTAATCAGCTGTACATGCATAAGGTTTCAATTACAAATTAAGAAAATTGAACAGAAGATAGATTGCATTACCCTTTGAAGTTTGCGTGTTTGTGCACGAGCTTCTTGGAGACAGAACTCTAATTTTAAAACCCTTTTTTTCAACTCCTGATCTGCTCTCCGATGCTTCTCTAGCTGTCACATATAGACACACATATAGGCAAAAGCCATACAAGTGATGGAATAATTTAATTAGACAACTGTAGTTGATAAAAGATAAAAAGTATGTTGAAATATAACTCCAAATGAGCGTACCTGTGATTCTAATTCCTTGGTTTTGAGCTTCCAGTGAGCAGACATTATCCGAATTTCATCTCTCAGCTTGGCTATTTCTTCATCCTTAGCACTTAAAAGCTTATTGATCTTGTCAAAGTTCTTTGGTGAAACCTCATCCAATATCCTAATCAACTCACCATCACTACTTGGTCCAGCTTTTTGCCAATGCTTGCATAATGTCATGCTCCATTCTTATAACTTCATCTTTCAGTTGATTTTGGGAGGATTCCCTTGCTTGAAGATCCTTCTGCAAAAGATTTAACTGCTCTGCCAGCCTATTAACACGAATTTCGTGTTCTTTTATGGAGTTATTTTTCTCATCTAACTCCTTCACTAAAACCAAACACTGGACCTGTGAGGATTGAGCCAATGCATCACTTACATCTGCAGTTGCTTGAATAGCTGCAAGCTGTGATCTAAAATCATCCAAGTCCTTGAGGTACTGCAGCACATAAAAAAATTATGTTGAGGATTACATATACTGAAATATGTGTGGGTGCCAAAAATGTACAAATATCACATTGACCAATAAAAACAAAAGATGTGGGACAAAAAAAGGAAAGGAAAGAAAGTACAATTCGCTGTTGAGCCCTTGTAAATGGAATAAATGATTCCTTTATTTCACCAATTTTGAAAAGAAAAACTATCCTGAAATAGACATAAAGTCGAACATCACATAATTGCCATATTCCAAAATATTAACAACTTTACACTAATTAATTCCTTCAACAACCACTCAATTTATAACGTCTATAATTTTATTCTCTAATAATTACTGATTGACTATAAACTATTAAAGTTGATTTGGAAAGTGACCACTTCTTAACATAGTTAAACAAAATTATAAATTATACACGTACAGATTCATCACACAACTCATCAGTTATTACTACTTTAGGGGGGAGGGAGAGCTGGAATCTCCTATCATCAAAGACATACTTCTATTAAGCGCACCACGCACAACTCTTCGAAATAGGGTAGACTTTTGACTCTATATGGTGCCTCCAACAGTTCAGTTAATATCTGAATACTAATAGTCCTTGAATTTCCAACATACAATAATATGTAAAATGTTTGTGGAATGCAGTTTGTGGACAAATTTTTGTGCCATGAAATTTAAACTTGCCAGCTTTCAGAGCAATGTTTAAACAACAATACTACAGTGCATTTATGTTTGGTTTTAATTAATCAATCAACTTAACTAAAGTTCATTAGAACCATCTAAGGTACTTGGGACTTTAGCTAAACAACTCTGAACTAATTGGCTATAATGAATCCCAAAAAAAAACATAAAAGGAAGATGCCATCTAACATCTTTTAATAGTATTGAATTCTAGCAAATATTTAAATACAATTATACTATCATACAAAATACCTTTTTAAAAAGGATCCTAAAAAAGACTGAAAGTGTATTCATGATATATCTGTATGTGAGTGTGTGTATGTGTGTTCATAGTTGAATGAAAAGGTAGAAAAAAAACAGAAAGTGAATATTGTGTAAATGCAAAACATCTGGTACCAACTAAATCACAAATTTAATTAAGATTTAGACTTTCTTTTAGATTCTTCCTTTTTCCATCTATTCTCATTTGGTAAGACAAATTTCTGAACCATTCAAACTACAAACCAATGAACCATGAAGTGAAACAATAATATATTATCACAATATTTTAGAGACTATTCCGTCTCCGCCACAAAACAAACAACAAAATCCAAAAAGCAGTCAGAAAATATGCAGCGGAGATGTCTTATTGGATCGAATACTAATATAAGTTAAAAGCACCTGAACAGTCATATTTACATGCACAAAACTTGGACCAGATTATCTCAGTCAAGATCAGCAAAACCTTAATTATGCAATTGGGTGTTGATTTGAAGCATTTAAGCAAATCTTAAAGAGAAATCAATATTTTCAAATAAAACAGTCGTACATAAATCAATAATTATACCTTCTCCGCACTGGAAACCGTTGCTTGAAGCTGCCCATCTCTCTCATCTAAACTCTTACTTAATCTAGATATCTCTTCTTCCATGTTTTTTGCTTTAATCTCCGCTTCCTGAAAAAATAAAATAACTTTTGGCACAAATTACAAAAATACAAGGTCCCACACCACACTCAACACAAACTTTATAGAGAAGAACAAAAGGTTGAAATCATTTCATTTCTCAAGTACATATATTATTTAAATCACATCTACTATAACAAATTAAGCAAACAAATTGACATGCCTGTCTTGTTAGGGTTTCCTGAACAAAGGATTGTTCCTTAGTAGCAAGGCGGCTTCGAACCTCCTTCAGCTCTGATGCTAACGACAGCACGTTCCGACGAAAACTCTTACTCTTCTCATTCAGATCCTTCAACAACGGATCTATCTCTCTACTACTAGACATAACCGCAACTACTCTAAGAAATTCGGGTGCTGTAGAAATACTCTGTATCAAGCCCCAAAATGATTTGTTTTGTGCTTCGAGTTAAAGCTATCCACATATCTGCATGTGAAATTTGACAGCTTTCCAATTCATTTACTGACAAAATTTCAATTATAGAAACAATAAGTTTTTTTTTTCCATTTCCAGTTTAAAATTCAAATTCATCTTAACAGTCAACACATATATCAACCTTAGTAAGAGAGAGAAATATGTAATTTTGAATGGTCAAATAACTTTGAAACTGATCTACCCCACGAGTTCATTACTTGGAGAAATAATAAACAGATCATACACATATACATATTTATAAACACACTCGTAGTGAGAGAAAAACACGCACAAAAACAAACGAAGGTTAAAATGTTTGATTCAGCTTATAACTAATTACTTCACAAACAAAATGAAGAATATGATATAAATGTATAAAAACATACATAATGAAGATGCAAGTTTTAGAGAGAGAAAGTGGTTAAAGATGAGACCAAAAAAATCATACACAGTTCAATCAAAGACTAGCCATAGCTACAGTAAAGCTACTAAGCTTGATTTCTGTATCTATAAGTATATGAATATGAAGAACTAGGAGAGAGAAAGCTATGGAGAATTTACCGGCGGCGATTGATCGGAACGGAATCGACGGAAGAAGTAGGGGGAGCTATAATCTTGGTGTGAGCGTTTAGTATTGAAGTATTTCTCCTCCTCCGGTTTTGCGTTGAAAGGGCGACACGTTTGTTTTGAGGTTCGGATTTGAGGATTATGTTGCGTGATTCTGGTTCGGTGTTTCCGAACCTGGCTCATGAATGACAAAATCCGAACCTACGTCTGGTGTGGCTGACCCCGAACGAGCGCGGCAAATCCAAAAGTTTCGTCGATTCGATAACTGTGTACGTGGAGGGTTGCAGAGCGTTGGATTTGATGTGTCGATTGTTATGGGCGGAGTTTTAGTTTGTAGTCACGTGATACGCACGGATGTAGTTACTATGGTGAACTGGGTTTATAATAATAAGAGGGTAAATAAATCGAGTCGAGAAGGATATTGAGTTTCCTAGATTTGATTTATAAAATTTATCGATTATAAAATAAGGTTTGATTGAGACAACTATTGAGTCGAGCACAATTTCGAATCGAGTCCGAGCAGCTTAAACTTTTCAAACGAATATGATCCGAGTATCAATAGAAAATTACAATTTGAGAAAATTCGAGTAATTTATCGAAATTTAAAATTTGTTCATGTTTAAATTATTTATATTTTAAGTCGAGCACAAATTGAATTTTTTTGTCCAGCAAGTACGAATCACGACCGAGCTGTTTACTCGTTTTACAACTTTTACGTAATAGAGTACTAATAAATTCATGATTTTCAAATCTGTGAAAACTTACTCGGTTTTTATTCATGTTCCATACATGCGAATGAATGCTTAAAATATTAAAATAAAAAATATATATATAATTAATCGTAACTATAAAATATAATCTTTTGACATGATAATCAAAATTAATTTTTAATTTGCACACTAAATTTTAACTCCAAAATCAATTTGCATCTTAAGTTTTATTGTGAATTATGTGCACTTTATTATTTCAGCGAGAAAATAAAATACACGCTTCGCACCCTCTACATCAAAACAATTTACACTCTGAACTTTAGTACAAAGTGTGCAAATTGTTTTGAAATTTAAAATTTAGGATGCATTTAATTTCAAATAAAATATTTATGATGCAAATTGATTTTTGAATTAAAATTTAAGGTACAATTTGAGATTTAATCGTAAATTCGTAATTGTCGGTATGTAACTTTAGGTATTGTAAATGAAAGATTGTAATTGTATATATACTTAAATATTCTATTTATATTAATTTCGAAATTTATATAGTCTATTTACATATTCACTTGATTTTTCAATGCATGAAATTTCGCATTAAAGAAAACACAATTGTGAAGAATATACATTGCTAGGATTCTTTTCCATTGTGGGATTGCCACATCAATTTAAATATTAATGAAATAAATATAGGATTATGTTGATTACATTACATGTGCCTTAAAAGAAATAATCACACAAATGTCTTAAGAAAATTGATATTTTTACATGTGTTTTTGATATTTTTATATAGTCAGTAATCTCTCGTATAAAAAGAAAATGGGTTTCATTTTCATATGAGAGTGAAACATGTGAAAATATTAAAAATTCATGTGGAAATAGTGTTCCTCGTGTCGTAATCATGTTTGGTCTATGTTTATAGATATCATATTTTTTTAATTTATCTATCTTTATTCATTTTGTAAGATTTGTTGATTGTGGTTTAAAATATGTATGTTTTTTTTAATCATATTCAATAATAAAAATAAAAAAAATAATATTCCTTCTGTTCCAAATTATATGTTTAATATTGACTTTTGAAAGTCAAGTTGAGATAATTTTAAAATCAAAATTGAGATGACTCGTTAAAAATTATGAAATAATAAAACTTACAACGAGTAATATTTTTTTTTTAATAATTTACAATATTCATCATTGTATAGATCAAATAATATGAAGAGAATACTAACTAAATGTTTGTAAGAGTTGGCCTAAAGTATGTAAATAAGTTGGCATATGTTACCTGGGTGGAAGTTTTATAAAAACTAGTGGTCGTCGCACACGTGTTGCGTGTTTAAATTATATGGGATGAAATATGAATTTTATAAAATTTAGGGAAGTAAATAGAAAAGTATTAAAAAAATAAAATAATAATATATTTAAAGTTGTAGGGACAAAAGAGTAATAAAAAAATGTGACACAAATACACCGAATTTGTGGAAGAAGACTCATGAAGGCTTTACAATGTAAATATAGATATATTTCTGCTAACCCACAAGCTCCATCAAGCAAGGCAAAAACTATACTTCAGGGCCAAGTTTTTTTAAACGAATTATAATCCCTGGATTATAATATTTGAGGTTATAATCTTTGAGATTATAATTAAGATATTATAATTCTAATACTATTAATCATATGATTAAATAATTTTAGTCATATTTTTTTTTATGAAATTATTCATGGGATAATTTAAACTAATCTCATGTTATGTTAATTTCTCCATGATTAATTGAAGAATTGAATAAAAAATATCATTTGGACTATTATACCTTTAACTAATAATAACATATTTTAAACTATAATTTAAACTTGTTTATACATCAAAAAATGATGAACAATAAGTTGTTTACCAAAAAGTTGTTTAAATAAGTTTTGACAAACAAAAAGCCAATATTTAAATATGATTGTGACGCCCCCAGAATAGGTCCAGTCAACCCAACCCATTCTGAGTCGCCAAATACATGGTACAGAATTCAAATACAAACTTTATATCACACGGTCGTGCAAAATACGACCACACAACTATGAGTGTCAATACAAATCGTATATAACACGAAATATTAATATTCAAATTCATTCTTTATTTATTACAATTATTATCCCACAATTTCTCAAAAATAGTGAGGACTACTACTGCTCTAACTCGGACCATCACTCTGTCCCCCGACTAGTTCCCGCACCGTTCTCATTTCCTGAAGAGGACAATAGATGAAAAGGGTGAGCTCAACTAGCCCAGTAAAGAATATTATGACTAAGATAATGAAAAATAAATTATCGTTAGTCTTCAACAATTCAGATAAAATATAATGGACAACAAGTTTTAGATCAATATTCGCAGCGGAAATAACAAATCATTAGAAGAGTTAAGCAGAGAATGAAGTCTACTATCTTCTATGATTTAAAAGTCCATCATCAATATTTTATCCCTGTAACATCAATCAATAAACATCTCGAATCAAATATTCATCTTTGCACTACAGGCCAAAGATATTCATTTGTATCATCAGTGATCATGTTCATCTCAACACCTGTCATCTTTGCACTACAGGCCAAAGATATTCATCAGGTAATCATTCATCTTTGCTCTACAGGCCAAAGATATTCCGTTACATCACCTTTTAGGACTGAGGATGATGAAAAATATTTTTAAAAAAACGAATCCAGTGAGATAAAAGACAAAGATCAAGGATTCGTATTTTAGTTTATCCAATTCACAAATACTTCGTAATAATCAATTGTGGAGCAAAATTCAAGAATAAAGCTCAAAACTTGGATACAATCAAAGATAATAACCTTAACAGACAATTTGGACAAATAGAAGAAAAATAAATTTTCCCGTGAATAGTGCCATATACGTGAATAGTGCCGTATACGTGAATAGTGTCGTATACGTGAATAGTAATCCCGACACGAAAAAGATAGAAACTCCATAAGAAAAATCATACTTCGTGAATAGTATCGTATTCGTAAATAGTGCCGTATACGTGAATAGTAACTCCGACGGAAAAAGTAAGAATTTCAACATAAAATCCATGACAATATTTCGGTATAATGATATTGAAAAGAATAACATCATTTACGAAAGAAATAACATCCCTTACCTCAAAAGAACAGTACCTCTGACTGGAATATCGGATATAATATCGAAGGAAACTTGCACTGAATAGTAGCTCTCAAAGTATTGAAATACTCACAAAAATACGCTCGATATTATAGAGAGAGAAAACTTCGAATTCTGGTGTGATTTTCAATTCTAACCTAAGCACCCTATTTATAGGAAAAGTTTAGGATGCCAAAGGAGACTAAAATAATAAAATATTATTTTTTTTCAAAATTTTTCCGCCTCCTGGCGGCTAAATTTTTTTTCCACAAAGATGGGTCCCACCCACTAAATAATATTTATTTTCCGAAACTTCAATAATTCATAATAAATAGTCCCTTTGTCAGAAAAATACAAATTCGATGTCTTTCTATACAAAATTTAATTCTCTACAACTTTGCAGAAGAAAGTTTTTCCAAATTCCCAACATAAATTATCCGAAATTCACAAACAGATGATTTTCCACACCAAAATACTGATAAAAACACATCAGCACTAATTCCTTCTTTAATATCCACAAAATAAATATTTTCTTATCATATAAATCAATAATTAATTATTAACAAATAATATTATAGAATTACAATATTGACAACCAGGTCGTTCTCAGGAAAGAGGGGGCCTTCCGATAAGGACTTCTCCTTACTGGCGCGCAATTAAATAACCCCTCCTAGACAGAACTTCCTTAGACATTATCAATAATGCTATCTAATAATATTATTTAAATAATATGAATTATTGAGTTGATAATGCAAAATACTGTGCAATGATAATTATTGAATCAATAATACAAAATATCAACTATAGCCATTATTGAATCAATCGTAGCAATTATTGAGTCAATAAAATATCAATGTAACAATTATTGAGTCAATAATATAAAATATTGAACAGTAATTACTGTAACAATAATTGAGTAAGTGCCTTCTCACGTAAGACTCAATAATTCAAAATACTGTGCAATACCGTGTGCTACTGTGCAACACCGCGTATTACAGTATTTTAACCACCGGGTATTTCAACAGTACTAACGGTAACAACTACGCCGTTAAAAAGGTTATTTCTGTCGCTTTCTATATCCGACAGTTATTCCGTTGTGGGGTCCACAAATAACTGCGTCGTCGTACGAATATTTCCCGACAACAAGAATATTCCACGACCAAACGAATATTTCCCGACAACAAGAATATTATATAACCACTTGCTCATTTTAAAATATTTGCACATTTCACCCTTAACTTTCATATTTATCAATCAACACCTTACTATTACGAAATAATATATAAAGAAAATTAAATCTTTATTCATAAAAGTTGGGGTCTTACAACGACTAAGACTAATAAGTTGGTTATCAATAAGCTGTTTAAATAATAAATTATTTGCCAATAAACTGTTTATCAATAATAAGTTGGTTACCAATAAATTGTTTACCAATAATAAGTTCTTTAATTACCAATAATAAGTTCTTTAATTACCAATAAACAGTTTAAATAATAAGTTATTTAAATAATAAGTTGTTTACCAATAATAAGCTTAATGGTAAGTTATTTGCTAATAAACTATTTATCAATAAGCTGTTTAAATAATAAGTTATTTACCAACAATAAGTTATTTATCAATACAAAGCTGTTTATCAATAAATTGTTTAAATAATAAGTTGGTTATCAATAATAAGCTTATTGGTAAGCTGTTTACTAATAATTTGTTTACCAATAATAAGCTGCTTATCAATAATAAGTTGTTTACCAATAATATGTTGTTTAAATAATAAGTTATTTACCACTAAGTTGTTTACCAATAATAAGTTGTTTATCAATAATAAGTTGTTTATCAATAATAAGGTTATTGGATATAATACAATATTATGGTCATTTTAGAAAAAAGGTTGAGAATAATTTTGTTTATAAATTTTTAGTCTTAATGGTGGAGATTATAATATCTGGTTGAACATGACATTAAATAATCCCCTATATTAAGCCATTTCATAATTTATAGACACTAATAATCTTAAGTTCAAATTTAAAAACAAACAAAACACATGGTATATTATGGAAAAAACTTTGAGACCTCTCAAAAACATTTGTTTTAACCCAGGATCTAAAACTGTCCCTAAATAAAGATAGGGTCCTTTACAATAATATACAATATTTAGTAAGTAATTACAACAATAGTGAACTCATAAAATATTTACACTAATTAATACATTTTACATATTTATTTACAATATTAGTGCAATTAGGATTCCTTAATTTAGGGAATTAGTATAGGATTCAATTCATAATAATAAGGAAACCTAAAATCAAGGAGAAATAACTGCCATAATTAATAATTCAAATTCAAATATCTTGGATCTAACAACAAAAATAAATTCAAATTCAAAAATAATAATTCAAATTTAAATATTCAAAGTTTGGCAACGTCATCTTCCTTGTGACGCCCCCAAAATAGGTTCAATACTCAACCCATTTTGAGTCGCCAAATACACTCAACAAAATTTAAATACAATATTTCATATCACACGGTCGTGCAAAATACGATCACACAACTGTGAGTGTCAATACAGACATGTAGAAAATATTAACATTCGAACTAAGTCCTCATTACATTTATTATCACACTATTTAAAAAAAATAGTGAGAACTTCTACAGCTATAACTCGGACCATCACTTCATTCCCCGACTAGTACCCGCGATATTCTCATTTTTAAAGAGAACAATGGAATAAAAAGGGTGAGCTCAACTAGCCCAGTAAAAAATATTATGACTAAGATAATGAATAATAAATTATCGTTAGTCTTCAACAAATCAGATAAAATATTATAGACAACCAGTTTTAGATCAACACTGCAGAGAAAATGACAATTTATTAGAAGAGTTAAGTAGAGAATGATGTTTACTATCTTCTATAATTTAAAAGTCCATCATCAATATTTTATCCCTGTAACATCAATCAATATTCATCTAGAATCAAATATTCATCTTTTGCACTACGGCCAAAGATAATCATTTGTATCAACAGTTGGTCATGTTCATCTCAACACCTGTCCATCTTTGCACTACGAGCCAAAGATATTCATCAGGTAATCATTCATCTTTGCACTACAGGCCAAAGATATTCATCAAGTAATCATTCAACTTTACACTACATGCCAAAGATATTCAGTTATATCACCATTTAGGACTGAGGATGATGAAAACAATACGAATAACGAATCCAGTGAGATAAAAGACAAATATTAAAAAATTTATCCAGAGTTCAAGAATGAAGATCAAAAGCTGGATCCAATCAAAGATGATTTGGAAGAAAAAAAATAAAATTTTTTACAGTGAATAGTAACTTGACATGAAAAGATAAAATTTTACAAGAAAGTTCAGACCAATATTCCAGTGAAATAATATTAGATGAAGCGCAAAACTCAAGTAATATCTTATCATTTCAGGAATTATAAAAGCAATACTGTAAGACCCCAACTTTTATGAATAAAGATTTAATTTTCTTTATATATTATTTCGAAATAGTAAGGTGTTGATTTGATAAATGTGAAAGTTAAGGGTGAAATGTGCAAATATTTTAAAATGAGCAAGTGGTTATAAAATATTCTTGTTGTCGGGGAATATTCGTTTGGTCGTGGAATATTCTTGTTGTCGGAGAATATTCGTACGACGGCGCAGTTATTTGTGGGCCCCACAACGGAATAACTGTCGGATATAGAAAGCGACAGAAATAACCTTTTTAGAAAATAACGGCGTAGTTGTTACCGTTAGTACTGTTGAAATATCCGGTGGTTAAAATACAGTAATACGCGGTGTTGCACAATAGCACACGGTATTGCACAGTAGCACACGGTATTGCACAGTATTTTGAATTATTGATTCTTACGTAAGAAGTCACTACTCAATTATTGTTACAGTAATTACTGTTCAATATTTTATATTATTGATTCAATAATTGCATGATATTTTATTGATTCAATAATTGCTACGTTGATATTTTATATTAATAATTGCTACGTTGCTATTTTATATGATTGATTCAATAATTGCTACAGTTGATATTTTGTATTATTGATTCAATAATTGTCACTATACAGTATTTCACATTATCAACTCAATAATTCATATTATTTGAATAATATTATTAGATAGCATTATTGACAATGTCTAAGGAAATTCTGTCTAGGAGGGGTTATTTAATTGCGCGCCAATAAGGAGAAGTCCTTATCGGAAGGCCCCCTCTTTCCTGGGAACGATCTGGTTGTCAATATTGTAGTTCTGTAATATTATTTGTGAATAATTAATTATTAATTTATAAGATAAGGAAATATTTATTTTGTGGATATAAAATAAGGAATTAGTGCTGATGTGTTTTTATCAGTATTTTGGTGTGAAAAATCATCCGTTTATGGATTTCGAATAATTTATGTTTGAAATTTGAAAAAACTTCCTTCTACAAAGTTGTAGAGAATTAAATTTCCTATAGAAGGACATAGAATTTGTATTTTTCTGACAAAGGGGCTATTTATTATGAATTATTGAAGTTTCGAAAAATAAATATTTTTTTATAAAATGGTGGGCCCCACTTTTGGTTGGTGAATGCTGATGGCTTTCTTTGGAGGCGACTGAATTTTTTTTTAAAAAAAATATTATTTTATTCAAAAGTCTACTTTGACATTTTAAGCTTTTCCTATAAATAGGGTGCTTAGGTTAGGATTGAAAATCACACCAGAATCAGAAATTTTCTCTCTCTATAATATCAGCGTATTTTTGTGAGTATTTAGATACTTTGAGTGTTACTATTCAGTGCAAATTTTCTTTGGTATTATATCCGATATTCTAATCAGAAGTACTATTCTTTTGAGGTAAGGGATGTTATTTTCTTTCGTAAATGATGTTATTCTTTTCAATATAATTATGCCAAAATATTGTCATGAATTTTATTATGAAATTCTTACTTTTTCCGTCGGGATTACTATTCACGTATACGGCACTATTCACGAAAAAATTAAATTTTCTTCTATATGTCCAAGTTGCTTGTTAAAGTTCTTATCTTTGATTGGATCTAAATTTTGAGTTTTATTCTTGAATTTTGCTCCACAAAGTTTTATTATGGAGTATTCTTGAACTTGGATAAATTAGATTACGAATCCTTAGTCTTTGTCCTTTATCACATTGGATTCGTTCTTTAAAATATTTTTCATCATCCTCAGTCCTAAAAGGTGATATAACTGAATATCTTTGGCCTGTAGAGCACAGATGAATGATTACCTGATGAATATCTTTGGCCGTAGTGCAAATATGACAGGTGTTGAGATGAACATGACCATTGGTGATACAAATGAATATCTTTGGCCTGTAGTGCAAAGATGAATATTTAATTCGAAGATGTATATTGATTGATGTTACATGGATAAAATATTGATGATGAACTTTTAAATCATAGATGATATTAAACTTCATTCTCTACTTAACTCTTCTAATGAATTGTTATTTTCGCTGCGAATATTGATTTAAAATTTGTTGTCCATAATATTTTATCTGAATTGTTGAAGGCTAACGATAATTTATTTTCGATTATCTTAGTCATAATATTCTTTACTGGGATAGTTGAGCTCACCCTTTTCATCTATAGTCCTCTTCAGGAAATGAGAATGTCGCAGGATCTAGTCGGGGGACAGAGTGATGGTCCGAGTTAGAGCAGTAGTAGTCATCGCTATTTTTATAAAATAGTGGAATAATAATTATAATAAATAAAGAATGAATTTGAATGTTGATATTTTGTATTATATACGATTTGTATTGACACTCACAGTTGTGTGATCGTATTTTGCACGACCGTGTGATATAAAAGTTTATATTTGAATTCTGTACCATGTATTTGGCGACTTAGAATGGGTTGGGTTGACTGGACCTATTCTGGGGGTGTCACAAATACTTACCGTAGTAAGTTTAGAGTTATGAATCTGAAATGAAACAATATACGAAGCTACAATTGGATTTTCACCCGTCTGGCGGTAGTCCGCTTAGGCAGATTATTTTCATAATTTAATAACAACTGAATACGAAGGGTTATTCACCAGGCATGCGATAGTCCACGTAGACATGTTATTCCCACAGAATAATAATAAATAGAATAACAACAGAATTTCATCATGCATGCGGTAGTCCGCGTAAACAGGTTATTCTAACAGAATAATAAAGAATGGAATAATAACCTTTATGAATATTGAAAGAAAATAACTCTCTTCATGAATACGAAAGAAATAATACCCCTTACATTAAAAATTTAGAGACTGCACTAGTGTAATAGCAGAATACTCTTCTTCTTCTCTCTTATTCTCTCTATACTTTCTCTCTCTATAGCTTTAGTGAATTGGTGAGAAATAATGAAGAAATGAGCTTCTATTTATAGGCTCGGCAAAGTAAGGGTAAAATAGTCTTTTTGCCATAATTTATGACATCATTGCTTACATCATCGATCCTATGACATCATTGTTTACCTCATCGCTCCGATGACATCCTTGCTTACCTCATCGCTCCGATAACATCATTGTTTGAATCATAAGAATTTAAATTCAATTTGCACTCTTCCACCTCGTTTAACTTTTATGCTATGAATTTACTATAATAATGTTATCATTCAAATTATAAAAATCATACTATTATATAATCACATCATACTACTATAATGTAATATTATAATAATATATTTGAATGAATTATTTTATCGGTCAAGATAAAATACCAACTTTCAACAAATGTCACATGTTAAAAATTCCTCCGTTTAAATCTACATTGAATAAATATTTCCTTATCATATATATCAAAAATTAATTATTCACAAATAATATTACAGTACTACAATACTGACAACCAGGTCGTTTTCAGGAAAGAGGGGGTCTTCCGATAAGAATTTTTTCCTTACTGGCGCGCAATTAATCAACCCCTTTCCTAGACATAACTTCCTTAGACATTGTCAATAATGCTATCTAATAATATTATTCAAATAATATAAATTATTGATTTGATAATTTAAAATAATGTGCAATGATAATTATTGAATCAATAATATAAAATAACAAAGTAGCACTTATTGATATAAAATATCAACGTAGCAAATATTGAACCAATAAAATATTATGTAATTATTGAATCAATAATATAAAATATTGAACAGTAATTACTGTAACAATAATTGAGTAAGTGACTTCCTACGTAAGAATCAATAATTCGAAATACTGTGCAATATCGTGTGCTACTGTGCAACACCACGTATTACTGTATTTTAACCACCGGGTATTTCAACAGTACTAACGGTAACAGTTTTGCCGTTATTTTTATAAAAAGGTTACTTTTGTCGTTTTTTATATCCGACATTCATTCCGTTGTGGGGTCCACCAATGACTGTGCCGTCGTACGAATACTCTACGACAAAAAGAATATTCCTCGACCAAACGAATATTTCCCGACACAACGAATATTTTATAACCACTTGCTTACTTTATAAACTTTGCACATTTCACCCATAACTTATCACATTTATCAAATCAACATCTTACTATTTCAAAATAATATATATAAAAAAATTAAATCTTATTCATAAAATTTGGGGTCTTACATTCCTCCTCCCCTTCGCCGGTCATCTTCCTCCTCCCCTTCGCTGGTGAGACCCAATTTCATGTCAAAAAAAATAAGAACACTGCATAGGAAAGAGAGTGATAAGAGAGTGATGTATAATGTAATGTTAATAACCAAACCTTCATACCAAGGTAACCAAACGTTTATACCAAGGTAACCAAACCTTTATATCAAGGTAACCAATCTACCTCCACACCTGTAGTATGAATTGGTTACCTTGGTATGAAAGTTTGGCAACCAACTGCATGAAGGTTTGGCTACCAACTGCATTACATTCAAAATCAATTGGTAACTTAATAAAACAGAATTGGTTACCTTGGTATGAAGGTTTGGCTACCAACTGTACTATGAAAAAACTGCAGAAACAGAGCGGCGACAGATCATATTTCTGCGTTGGTACTTGCTCTCGGAAGGATCATATTTCTAACATACTGTTTCGAAAACGACCGTTACTATAACCAACACGTCACATGCAGCCCACGTGTCTTCCTAAAATCCATTTTTCTAACCCTTATGCATTAACTCTTTCTCTCTTCGTCCTCCCATGGCCGTTTCTCTCTCCTCAAATCCTAATCCATTTTCCTTTCTGTAGAAATTTCGTCCTAGAAACCCATGTTCTAGCTGTTGTCGCCCTCTTTCCAGTTGGCGGAACCCTTCTCGTCCTTGCCGGAGCGTGGATGAGGAGGGTGGAGGCTTAGGGGGTGGCGGCGGACTTGGAGGTGGGAAAGGTGGAGGATTTGGTGTAGGTGCTGGATGAGGTGTAGGTGGGGTGGAGGCTTAGGTGGTGGAGTGCTATATGGTTTACTTATTAATTACTTAATTTAATAAGTAAATTAATACTAATCTCCTAAATTAAGGAATCCTAATTGCATACTAATTTTCTAAATTAAGGAATCTTAATTGCACTAATATTGTAAATAAATATGAAAAGTGTATTAATTGTGTAAATATTTTATGAGTGCACTATTGTTGTAATTATTTTAAAAAATGTAATAGAATATGTAATTGTTCCATAAAGATAAGTAAAGTAAATGAAAATTGAGCCCACATTTTTTCTTAAATATTTTCCTAACCAAAATCGTAGGAAAACTAAGGAAAGGAAAATGGGTTTAATGAATTTATTGTAATTATGTAATTACCCTTATTTGCAACCCATAAGCATTAAGCATGTTATACTCCGTATACAAGGGTACTATAGTAATAATTATCACAAAATAAAAATCATTTGTTTTCCTTAGCAATTCACAAGCATAGGATAGGAAAATTGTTATATTTTTCCTATTAAACTCACAAAAAAGAACTAAAGAAAGTTACTTACCATTTTATTTCCTAGTATTTAATGAATTACAAATCCTTAGGGATCCTGATATGAAAAACTCACAAACATAGCGCAAGGAAATTTGGTACACCACATGATTTCTTGGAAGAATATCCATCAAGGAGTATACTCTCCATTGCATAGAGGATAAATCTATGAAATCACTGACATGAGCTTGATTAGAGGACTCCAAAAAGGATGCAACCACATTTATGACAGTAAACGGACATATTAGAATCTGAATACAATGATATTCACATCCCAAAAAAAATATTTTATCTGTATTCGTATTTGATATTCGATTGATTTCTTAATATACTATTCGGATTCAATATTAGAAAAACTATTTGAATTTGAATATTATCCGTTTCCAAATAACTATCTGAATTTATTGGCATAATTAATTAAAATTAGTAAATAAATAATTAAAAAGTTATTATTATGATATTAATATAACATAACAAACATAACACAGTCATCAACCATATAATTTAATTACAATTCAGAGAAAAAAAATTATTTTCCGATTATCATTTACAGCTTACACACCACTTATCATACCAAAATGAGATGGTCTCCCCTTTGCCCACAATCCATTGCAAATTTTTCAAAAACTGATCTCTTGCCTAAATTAGGAATTTCAATATCCTACTGTGATGAATTTTGGCCTTCGCATTCCGTCTCTATTTTAGTTACACACAAGTTATTCACGTAAAAGTCGCTACAAGCCTACAGCTCACAAAAGGAAAAAGGAGGAAAGTTTGATAATACTACTATATGTATGTCCAAACCATGGTATTGTGTTTGGATTGAAGGAATAAAGGTAGGAATGGAATGACTCATTCTTATGGAATAAAAAAATTGTGTTTGGTTGCGATTGGAATGAATTGAACCATTATTTTTTTTTGCTATTTTCGACTGAAATTTAACATTCTTACCCAAGATTTCATACTCAAAGCCTTGTGAGTAGTTTTTTTATCATTGAATCATGAGGGTCTTGGGGAGAGAGAGTATGGAATAACTCATTCCAACTAGAATGGAATGAATCATTCCATTCTCCATTTCATTCCTTCAATCCAAACGCAGCATAGTTATCTCAACTTCTTTAAAATTAATTTAAAACATTTTTATTTAAAAATGATATTTTCTCAGTTCAAAAATTAAAAATATATTTCAAAAAAAATTATTCTTTCCGTTTTAAAATTAAAGATATATTTGTAAAAGGATGAACTTTTAAGATAATATTACGTTCTCAAGTATAGTCTTAGGGGGTGTTTGATAAAACTGAATAAAATAATTTTAAATGTTTAAGTAATCTGAATGAACTGAATGAAGCAAAATTTGAATGAGCTGATGGAGTATACTAACATAAAGTGGTGATACATCGCTTGGTGTAATCGTGTCCATATTATTGTTCTTTCTTTTACTTCTAAAAGTTTAATTATATTATTTTATTGTCCTTTTTATGTCAATTTTTTTAATTAATTTTTTAAATTTTATATAAAAACATATTATATATGTATATCATAAAATTTATATATGTGATACGTATGCAACCGGGCATTAGTATTTGTAAGAGGAAATTGATATTTTCACATGTGTTTTTAATAATTTTCACATAATTCTCTCTCACATTAAAAAAAATGGATGTTACCTTTACGTGAGAGCAGACCATGTGAAAATATCAAAAACTCATGTGAAAATAGTACTCTATTTGTAAGAAGAATTAGGATCTTCTCCATTTAAATAAAATGAAGAGTCTCGATTTAAAAGTTCAGACTTAAAATGTGTTAGAATGTGAGATGATGATGATGATGATAGGAACGGTGTAACTTCATTCTCACTCCACTCGTCTTGCTTTGGTCTTTTTCTTGCAAGTTGCAACTTGCATGACGAATGAGGGAGAGTCGAATATTGCCATTAAAATACCATTAATGTCCTTCACACTTGTATGTAGGGGAGAGTAAGAACCGATTTTGCAACTGAAATTACACGTAAAATCGTAAAAAATACACTAAAAAAAAATTACACCAATGATTCTGATGGCATATTATGATTTTTTTCCCAGTAGAAATCGTACCCCTTTCGGTTACGATTTTAGTATAAAAGTCGCACCCCTTAAAAAACCGCAACCGTTTAGATTTCTGAATTTTAATTGAAATCTTCAACATTTTCTACCCCTTCCCATACGCTCACGACTACCGTCAATCCATCATCCAGACTCTTTTACCTGATTTTAAAATGGGCTAAAAAAAAATTTGGATCATTTTTTTCCAGTAATTCTTTTATTATATTTTTTTTGATGAATGAGAAAATTAAAAATTATAACAAATACCATGGTTAGTCTTTTTGTCAAAAAATTTCATTCAAAAACGGATAAATTTGAATGAAAAATTAAATGACCTAAGTAAATATTTTATAACCCCTTTCATACTCTCTATATTACAAAAATAATAAAATTGATATAAAAGTAAAATAATAATCTAATTGCAAAATATACAAATGATTTATTATTCTTTTGTTTTTCATCCACAACTTGAGAACATAGTTTTAGGCATTTCTAAAAGCATAAACTTTATATTTCAGCCAAAAATGTTTTTGGTGGCATATCTCAGTGAATTTGCTTTTAACAGACACAAAATATCAAAATCTAATTAAATGTAAAAAAGGAGAAAACAAATTCACACGAATGAGTAATTCCAACTTGATAGTCAAATGTCACAATGTCTTAATTTTAATCTTCACGTTAAGATCTCATTGGTAAAATTATCATTAAAAATATATAAAATTATAGTTGAAGTATATAAAACCACACTTGGTTTTGGTCCCTACCCAAGGTGGCGTTTGTTTACCACTTTTTATTTCTGAAAGCTCTCTTTCTTTTTTGGTCAGTCCCAATTGCTTGTTTGATAAAAAATCTATCACCTCTGTAAGCCTCTATTTCGGTAAGAGATGGAATCTTGTCTAGATCGGAGAGAGGAACATCTGAACTCTTTATTGCATAAGTACCCTCACAAATTCAAAGAAATTATTTCCTCTGTCTTTCTTCTTCTCTCCTCCGTTCTGATGATTGCTCTGGCCAGATTCTTTCGTTCCGGTAAAAGCTTTGGCTAGATCGCCTCATGTCTCTTCTATAAGCTCCGACTAAATCGCCTCTAACCCTCACCAAATCTCCTTCGTTCCAGCTAGATCGCCTCGCCTCGTGTCTCTCCTCCATTCTGCTTATGGAAGAAATTGATTTGATTATAGAAGAAACTGATTTGGTCATCCACTGCTTAAACTGATTTTGTATTTATGGATGAAATATATTTTATAATTAATACAATCTATTATATATATATATATATATATATATATATATATATACCATATTTGAAAGTAAAATCTATTTCATATATGTAAATATAATTATTTATCAATATTCATCTACATATTAAAGTTTGTTGAAGTTTATTCAAATATAAATTTTCAAAATTAGATTTTAATATTTAATTATATAATTAAAATTTTGAGTAAAGCTAATAATTTGATTGTATATATTATAATTTTTATCATAAAGTATTCAAAGCAATTTACAAGGTTAAAATCGTAAAATACTATAATTAAGTAGTTTTACAAAATTCAATCACCAAACAACATTATAAGTTCAGATGTTATTTCATTCAGATGATCTAATTTACTAAGGCTCTGTTTGTTTCGGTCTTAATAAGGCTGAATGGCTCTGAATCTGAGCGATTCAGCCATTCAGATTGTTTGATTATCATTTATTAAGATCTGAATGGTCCAATTTCAACTGAGCGAATAAGCCAGAAATTTTGGCCTGAATAGGAATGCTAGCCGTCTGAATGAATTTTTACGGATGTTGCCCCCAAGCCCACAAGCTGTTTTGGCACTTTCATTCCCTCAATTCATTACTGCAATCACTCCAAAATCGGCCGCCGATCACCTCATGGCCGCCGGGAAGATCCCCTGTTACTTCTCTCCTCATTTAAGTTTTATGATTAGAAAACAAAATTGAAAAAAATTAGTAAATCGAAAAAGCTTTCGAGTACCGATAACAGAGTGAAGAGAACGACATCTCCACCAAAAGACGATTCACTGTTTCTCTCTCTCCAGAAATTGAATTCTCAGACCTGAAAAATACCTAGCATGTCTCCTATTTCTTAATCTGGACTCCATTTTTTTTTTCTTCTGATTTCAACGTCGTTGGTTCCTCACACATTGACTGTTGGAAATAGTTGCTGCTGATCTCGCGGTTCGTTTGATCATACTCAGTAGATCTAAGCTGCTCATATTCGTCGGCGGCAGTGATGTCGGTGTTTCAGTTGTTCTTCTCTAATTTTGACGGCACTAGTGCGTTTCTTTATTGTGCTTGTGGCGGTTTGAACTGCTACTGCTTTGTCATTTGTTTAAGTATTATCTCTTCAAAAGTGGTCAAAGTATTAATACTATATAAAATTATGTAATATATGTATGTTTTGGAATTGAATTACCCTTCTTGTTTATGGATTTGTATTGGTATAAATTGAACAGATGGAAAATATGAGACAAAAAGTTGTTTTTTATATCAATTTTGGTTGTCAATTTTTGTCTTAAAAAGTATCTCAAAAGTATTTTTTTAGACAATTCAGAAGGTTAAAATGAAAAAAATTGTTATTCAGATATTTAAGACATGTCAATTATCGAACAATTTTTTTCATTCAGATTCAGCTCATTCACATTCAGATTCAGATTCAGATTCGTTCAGTTTTTATCAAACACCCCCTAAGACATATTAATCATTCAAATCTTAACTGTTCAGTTTTATCAAACACCACCTTGTATCAATTTATACATTTAATGCTTATTTCTACATGTATTCAAAGTAATAATGAGAATTGTTCATATTTCTGCAAGTATTCAAAACAATTAATTCAAACCATTAACAAAAATTACTCATATTTCTAAACATTTGGTGTTCAATTTAAAATGAAAAATGAGAATTGTTATACAGACCAAACAAAGAAAAAATTTATATTGGTAATAAATTAATAGGATGTAAATTAATATAATTCTATTTTAATACAACTATATTAGAGTTAAATTGTATGTTTTCAATATTTCAATTATGAGGTTTGTAATCTTTTTGATGCAAGTCGAGTATACTGTAGATTTTGTATTAAAAATGAAATTATTTTGACTGTACAAAATTTTTTTAATAACAAACTTATGAAATTCATCATTGTATAATAAAATACTCCTAAATTTATATCAATGTTAAAATTTTAATTAATACCCGGGTGAGAAAACTAGTTTAGACAAATTAGAACTAAAGTTGTGCAGTTTCTAAGCACTACTTTATCTTTTCCGTTTTGTTATTAACTATGACAAATCCACATTCATTTATAAATATTAAAAATTATTTACATATAAAAATGTTATATTTTCACACGAATCAACCCATGTAAATATTAAGTATTATTAACGCCAAGATTCGTGTGCTCGTCAATAAGTTCAAGTTTTCCCGTATAGAAATAAAATTTCTTATTAGATATGATTTTTTAATGGGATTGAACAAAATCTCCCTAAAGAAAGAAAGTCGAATCATATCATAATACTTTTTTTAGGAGTTAGTAATTAAATGTGACTAGGACTCTTTGATCCCTTAAAATACTAAACTGTCAAAACAAATGTCTACGTAGGATAAAATAGCTGCACTTGAACTTTGGCCCACCATACGATTTGAACCCTAATAATCACGCCCCAACAAGTATCATCCATATTTACACACAAAATCCACCCACATAAATATTACTCATTTGGTCTAACAAAATATGAACAAAATATATTTTTACATTTATTAAGAAAAAAGTAAAGTAGAGGAAAGAAAAAAAAATTACAAATTTATCCTAAAAGTTCCACAAAATTACAAAAAATAATAAATATTTTTATTTTTTTATATTAGTAGACCTCATTAAATGATATATTTATTTTTTATTTTATGTATTTTAATTATTCTTTTGAGAAGAGAGAAAATTATTTATGCCCTAAAATATTTAATTTGCCTACCAACAAGTCAACCTCAACAACCAGTCCAACCAATCAGTAATCACTGCGTCTGCAAGAAAAATCAGTCAAGGGAGAAAATAGTAAAACAACATCCCCAGGAAAAGGACGAAAAGTCCAAAAGGACGATGGATCCCATTTAAAAAGCCATTACATATCCAGACGTCATATGAAAAAAATTAAACTAGTCACAAAAAGACTGTCCGTCTCCCTGCTATCGTGCGCCTTTCTCCGGCGACTGTAAGTTAGCATCACCTACTCCTTGCACTTACACATTCACTAATGGGCGGTGACGGCGGAAATAACGGTTTTATTCCGCCTCATAACGCGGTGGCGGAGCCGCAGTACTCGGGGGCGAAGATTTCGGTGTGGTGGGACATAGAGAATTGCCCGGTCCCTAAGGGCTGCGATCCTCACTCGATCGCGCAGAACATAACCTCAGCCTTGGTAAAGATGAATTACTGCGGTGCTGTCTCAATTTCAGCTTACGGCGATACCAATCGGATTCCGTCAAGTGTACAGCAAGCACTCAACAGCACCGGAATTGCCTTAAATCATGTACCGGCAGGTATATATATATATATATATTTATATGATATATAAAGACATTCATTTATGCTTATCTAGTGTAAATGATAATAATTGTTGCCTTTTGTGATTTAGCGTTTGGATAGCCGTGAGTTGTGGTCGAATCTTGACATGATCCGTAGATATATGCTAGTAATTACTTCGAATTTGGTCTGATACTGTGAATTTGTGATGGATTTATAAGTAAAATCTGAAAAATTGAATCTTTGAGGGGATTTGCTAGCTTTGATGGTTACTTATCTTTTTATGTGTTTGTTTGGGACTGACTTGTGCAATTTTGATTTTTACATTCATTTTTGCTGCTGAATTCCGCTATTTTCCATTACGCTCCAACTTTTTTCAGGGTGACCATTCTCTCCCCATATTTTTTTTAATAATCCTTCTAGTAATGAATATATACCATATCTAATTTTTCAGATCCCTGATTTATATACCAGTTTCTTCTACACTTAAAGTAACCTCTCTTTTATTCATACTTTATGTATATAAAAAAACTAGAACAATAAAAAAAATCAGTTATTTGAAAAAATTTACTATTTCTTTTCTTCGCGTGAATCAATATTATAGGTTTTGTCTGATATTCTTGTTTTATTTTCACAATCTTGTTGTTTGTTTGTTTATGTCGTACCTCGGGGAATCCAGGACTGTTACCTTTACAACTTTTGGGGAAGAATAAATGACCTTGTTTTTGTTTTTATGAACGTATATGTTCACTTGACAAGTGTTCTTCAATTGTTTACCAGAACTTTGAATTTCCTTTATTGATAGTTGTAGTTACAGTCTTACAGATGTCGATTTTGGGCTTATATCAGGAGGTTTTAGGCACCTGACTAAATACTAGAAACCTTAAGCCGTTGTGCTCATTAATGCAACTAATAAACTTCCCTACAAGAAGTGTCCGCACACCCTCAATTACATTTCAACACGTGCGAGTCAGTGGTAGGACTAAATTTTAGTGGCGGTGTGGAGAAGTCAGCCGGCCACTAAGCCCCTCATTGATAATGTTTCTATTGGTGGCCTAGAGTAATATCCTTTTAAGAACTTTTTGTATCTTATAGTGATTATTAGTCCCTTTTGTTTCTACTTTCTTTAAGTTAGTTGTTTTTATTTATTTAAAATAAATTTCTCTATGATGAATAGGAGTTAAAGATGCCAGCGAAAAGAAAATTCTGGTGGACATGTTATTCTGGGCAGTGGACAATGCTGCACCCGCGAATTATTTGTTAATTTCTGGTGACCGAGACTTCTCGAATGCTCTCCACCAATTGCGCATGCGGAGATATAATATTCTTCTAGCACAACCTCAAAGAGCATCAGCTCCACTCCTTGCAGCTGCAAGGAGCGTATGGCTTTGGACAAGTCTTTTGGCTGGTGGACCACCAGTAACAAATGGTGAATCGTCTCCATTTGTTGATAATAGCTATAGTCATGCATTCAATAATGACCTGTTACGTATTCCAGTTACCGAATCTTTTCCGATAAATCAACCTGTGGATACCTTTTATGAAAGTGCCTATTTGGGAAATCAGAGGTTCTCAGACATGGGAAGGGGAACTGATGCTAAACATAAAGGGAAACATTTGCAGAAAAACTTGAGTCAACCTAGTATACCGAGAACTTCAAGCCCGCCAGTAGGGTTTCAAGAAGATCAGAACAGAACAAATTCTCATCAACCTGGATATTCACACCCCAAGCAATACAAGGATTCTCAAGAGTTATCTGGTGCTTATAATCACAAAGTTTCCGTTAGTGGACCTACCACGAATTTCTTTCCTGGCAGTCTCGATTCTTCTTGGACTCATACCACTAACTTTCAGAGCTCTTACCAAAATCATCACCCACAGCCAGTAAGGCCTAGCAACCTCTCTATGCAACCTGCATATCCACCAGGCAATTCTTTTCCACCTAACACCCAGCCTCCTAAGATGATGCCTTCCAGATCTGATGTACCCAGCTTTACATCTGCTCCACTGTCAAATGTACCTGATATGGGTAAGCTAAACCTTTCGGAATACCCTAGCGGAGATTACAAATCTTCTGTTTCCCAACAATGGAATGGAGGAGATTTGAAACAAAACTCTATCATTGAGTCTCTGGATGAAGTAAACAGAAACAGTCCACTAAAAGGACATATTGCGCATAATTCATCTCCATTTTATCATGATACACAGAGCAACAGGCACCCAAGTGGTCCCCCAGAATTTCCACCACCGTCTTCCTCAGCAATGATTACAACTAGCATTCTTGGTAGTGGTGTATGGGGGACTCCAGGATGCCCAAAACCTTCTGAATATGTACAAGGTCTTATTGGGGTGATTTTGCTAACCCTGAACACTCTCAAAAGTGAGAAGATGATGCCAACAGAAGCAAATATAACTGATTGCATACGATATGGAGACCCCAGGCACGGCAGTACAGATGTTAAGAAGGCCCTAGAGAATGCCATTGAGCAGCAGCTTGTTATAAAGCAAAATTTAGGTGCTTTGCAGTTATATGTTGGTAAAAATGAGAAACTATGGAAGTGCGTGAATCCCATAGGTGCTAATCCTAAGCAGTATCCAAAAGCAACGTGGGATGAATTACAAAAATTTCTAACATCTTCTACTGGACGATCAGAAATAGTGGCTTCCCAGTGCAGGTAAATTGTGACTGCTATTTTGTGTCAAGTTATTAACGCTTCTTATAATTTAATCTGACTGGTAAATTTGGAATTGTACAGGTATGAAGCAGCAACTATTATAAAAAATATGTGCTTAAAGGATCTTGCTTTAGGTGACGTACTTCAGATTTTGAACATGGCTGCCAACATAAAGAAGTGGATTGTACATCATCAATCCGGATGGCAACCAGTTAACATCACTCTTGCAGATACTAACCCTGATTCAGGGTGGTAGCTGCGACCAAGTTTGAAAGAATTAGTTATGATTGGGAAAGGGGCCTATAGGTAATTATGAGGTACAGAACAAGTGCTGGTTATTGGGATTTAGTACTGTACAAAGGAGGCCTCTACATTCCCAATTACCGAATCAACAATAAAATAGCTATCTTAAAGGTTCAAGTGCATAGAGATGGTTCATCTTCTTATCTATTTTTACTTCTAGTTCTTTTCTTAGGGTACTCAGAAAGTGTTGCTTGGTTGGAGCCAAGGTCAGATATAATATTTCAAAAGTTTTCAAGGCTGAAGATTTGTTATTTGCTTGTGCTGTATTCTGCCAGGTGCAGCATAGTTCCGCCTCTTCCTGGAAATTAGATACTGCAAGCTTTGGTTGTTGACTCATCCTTTTTCAGCTTTTGGCCAAGTATTATGAATTTTCGCGGGTTCCTACAATAGCATGCTGTTAATCTCAGATACGGTAGAAGAGTTTCCTGGGAAAGATCATACTTGCTTTTGGCTGAGCATCATTTTCTGGGGGTGCTACAATAGCAAATAGCATGCTGTTAACCTGAGTTGTCTTGCAAGTGTTTTCTGGAAAAGATCGTAACTGCTTTTGGTCAAGCGTCATCTATAACTCCGAGATGGACATCTTAATTGGACAAATGTGTTTATGCATCTTACTCGAGAAGAATAGTTTGTTGTCATTGTTGTTTTCATGATAATTTACACAACTGGGCCACTGGCAGTAAAGCGAGACTACATCTGAAAAATTGTTTCTTTAGTTGATTAGGGTATGAAATAGGGCTGGAGTTTCCTTACTGGGCTGAGAAAGATAAGTTGAATAGTCATGATGAAGATAGAAAAAGGCAGGCAGCCAAAGAACATCCTCAATTATCAAATTACGTTAACTACTACCGAAAACTGGAGCGTTTCAGCTGGAATCTGATTCACCGTCGATCAAATTACTTTACCAAGGATTAAGGAATATGAGTTCTCCTCTTGGCCTTATGGTGCGAGCAGTCACTATCTACAGAGCAATCAAGGTATGATGATTGTTTTGGTTGTAGTGCAAGTCGCTTGTTTTGTCTTGTTGAAATCATTATGTAGATATTTTCGTGGGTGAGACGTGTTTATCCCAAGCAGAACTTAATGTCTTATGTTATCAAACAAACATGCTATTATGTAATGTTCTAATTCTGTTAATGTTTTTATTTTTAATTTGTTTGTGGTTCTAGCTCACATCAGCTCTTGACAGACCTATCTGCTGCTCTTGAATATACATGAGCCATATTTTAGAAACTTGTCATCAACATTGAACAAGGCCTTTTTCCCAAGTCTATAATCAGGCTTTAGTTATTATTTGTTTCTTCCTGCAATAAGCTTGTTGTTCATAGAATTTGATGGCATGAGAGTTTTGATTATGCAAGAACAATTTATAAATTCAAGAATTACTAGTGCAGTTGTGCTTTCTCTATATATAGATGATCCCTTTCTGCTTTTGGATGTCTTGTGTATTACATGTTAAAAAACAATGAATGCAAAAGGAGGAGCTTGCTACCTTCTTTAATGTGGGGAGTAAGAAAAGTATAAACAATGAATGCAAGCAAGGTATAATCATTTGAGGTTTTCTTTTCTTTTCTTTTTTATAGAACATGTTCTATTACAATTGGATTCTAGCACTCGGAGTTCAATTCCAGAATAGTTAATTTTATAATGATATTTTTGTTATTATATTATTTCGTTAATTAAAACTGTGTTATCTTATTGATTAATTATTAGTACTTGATTTCACTTTCACCATAGACCAAAAAGACAGGGCCAACATTGTAAGTTAACATTCACAATAGACCAAAAAGACGGGGACAGCATTGTAATTTTACTTTCACCGTAGACCTAAAAGACTACTCTATAATTTTAAATGAAAATTTTTATCGTTATTTTTACAAGTAAAAACTGATATTTTACTAACATAAACGCGAGTCCATTTACTATTTTATTATGTAAGTAGAATTTTGCGGAAATATCAATTATCTTTTAAATTTTCAACTTGTCATGAACGATAATCTTCTACCCAAGTCATGTATGATTTTTTGTTGGTATTTTTAATTTCATATTATCAAAAGGTCGTAATGTTTGGGGGAGGGGATTCAACCCATCACCAAGAGGATTGAATCTATGATCTCTTCCATAGAGATGACATGGTTCCATTGTGATTCCAACTAAGTCGATGCATTTTGGTTATGCATTGTTGACAAATACTTTTATTCTAAATTATTAGAAAATAATATATACTAAGTTATTTTATTATCAATTACATGAATAAATATGAGTAATATTTTTTTAAAGATATATGTGTAATATGGTGAATCACTTTTGTAATCTCATTCAATTCTATATATACAAGTCTTTCACAATTATATTTTTACATAAAATTTTCGCAATATGTAGCACGACTATTAGAAAATTATTATTGATTTTTAATAGTCGAGATATTTTTAAATTTAAAATTGAGATAATTTATTAAAAATTATGAAATAATATATATTACAACGGCTAGTAATTTTATGATAATTTATAATATTAATTTTATTTACTAAAATTAAAAAAAATTATTTCAATTTTAAATATAAAAATAATTAAATTGACTTTAAAAAGTCAAAAATAATCCTATATTTTAAAGTATATTTTATCATGTCTTTTGTCATGTATTGTTGACATGTCGTACATTTTACTATATCTGTTTCATAAATTTTAAAAACTTGAACTTTTTTTTATTTGGTTTCATAATTGGATTTTATGAAATGTGTGGTTGAAAGTAATTTAAGAATTTGAAACATAAAACTTTTGTGAGTGGAGGACAATTATATTCTCAAATGGTAAAATTGAATTTAACAATGGATAAGTTAGTCACTTAACCCCCTAAAAGTTATTAAAAAGGAAGTTTTAGCAAACTTTTTAGGATTTCTCAAAAGAAATGTATTGCAATATCTATGGAACCAAAAAAAATATTTATTTATAATTACATTTGTAGATGAATAAATTATGGCCTAATCAGACCTAATAAGAGGTTATCAAAATTGCTCTCAAGTATTTCCTGGCTCAATTCGATTTCAACCCACAGGCCACATCAAATGGTTGATGACAACTCTACGTCCTACACGCTATTGCAAAGAATTCTTAAGCTTCAGTCCTGACATAGGTGCGACGGGGGTTCCTTCAAATATGTGTAGTTATTGTTGTTGGTGCAACGTACACTGTCGGGAGTTTTGGGTACCTTACATATCTCTTATTTTTGTGTACCCAAAAAAACAGGCTAATAGCATAGTTAAGTTTAATAATTTAAAATAACTTTTAAGTTAAAATTTAAAATGACTTGTAAGTTATTTTAAATTTATAAATTATTTTAAATTATGATTTATAAATAAAAGTATTTGACTATGTTTTAACTTATTAGTTAAAATAACTTATAAGCCAAAATAAGTTGTAAAGAAAACTGAAATAATGATGTTCACTTATTTAAAAATGGCTTCTAAAATCATTTTTTAAGAGTTACTTTTCAAAAATTACTTATAAGTTAAAAAAATAAATCACATATAGACACTCAAATAGTAAAAATTACTTATAAGTTAGTTTGATCAACTTATAATTGACTCCCGAACAAGCCCTTAATAAGGCCTTTTCTTTTAACGTGAAAATTCTCTAGCTCTCGTCAAGAAATAAATGTATTCTTAAAATTGAATTGTAATTAATAACATAGTTTTAGAAAAAAGAAAAAAGAAAAAAGAAAAAATAGATATAGGGGTCATATAATGTAACTTAATAAAGATCAGTGGTAGTTCTGTAACAAGGAAATACTTTGAGATATTTCTTCTGTATTTATACCTATGAAAATATCACGAACTAAGCCTCAAAGCTTCCTCTATTGTCAAAATGGTACTAGATTATTCCCAAATTCTAGGGTTCGTTGGTTTTAATCGCCTGAATCAATATCCTGTTGATCACTACGTGGCATCAGCGATCAGGTCAAAACTCTTTTCCTGTTTTTGAATTTATCTATATGTATCTGTAATCGTTTATATGTTCTTTTTGTTGAATAAAAAATAAAAAAAAGAGGTGCAACTACTCATGAGCTCCTCTAATGGCTGTAAAGCTCTCATCTTGGAGAATTTCCAAGAAAATTTCGAGATGGGTACACGTAAATACTTATTTTTCTTCACTATCATGTGCTAGCGAAACCCAAATAATCCCTGAAATAGATCAAACCCCCCCAAATTGCAATGAATTTGAAGGAAAGATTCAATTTTTGAAAAATAAGCTTCGCCCAGATAGCTTGATTCGGGTCTTGGATTCTACCCATGATTTGAATTCTTCTTTGAAATTGTTCAAATGGGCTTCCCTTCAAAAACGGTTCCAGCACAATGCAGATACTTATTACCGAATAATTTTGAAGTTGGGAATGTCTGGGATGATTGAGGAAATGGAGGGACTTTGTAAGGAAATGGTAAAGGAGCAATGCCCCGGTTCAGAAGAAGCTCTTTTGACATTAATAGGTTCATTTGTTAGAGAGAATAGGCTGAATGAAGCTTTACGGGTTCTTGCTACTCTTAGTTCCGGTAGATATAAGACTTCCATTGGTGTATATAATGTTTTGTTGGGTGCACTTGTGGAGGAGAAAAAAGATTTACAATCTGTGTTGTTTGTATATAAGGAGATGGTGAAAGCAGGTATCGTTCCAACTGTTGAGACGTTGAATTATTTGTTGGAGGCTTTGTTTGAGGCCGATCGGGTGGACATTGCTTTGGATCAATATAGAAGGATGAGAAAGAAAGGGTGCTGTCCTAATAGTAGAACCTTTGAGATAGTCATAAGCGGTCTTATTGATAGGAATCAAGAGGATGAATCAATTGTGGTTTTGGGTGAAATGTTTGAGCTTGGTTGTGAGCCAGAATTGAAGTTTTTCACCTGTATAATAACTCAATTTTGCAGGATTAATAAATTGGAGGCTGGGATGCAGTTGTTTGAAATGATTAGAGCTTCTAAAATTGTGCCAGATTTGCAAACTTACGAGGTTTTGATACAGTATTTATGTGAGAATCTCCGTGTTGATGATGCAATAGTCCTTTTAGATGAAATGAAAGGTAATAATGTAACACCATCTGATCATGTTTTTGCGGACATAATTAATGGATTTTGTATATCAAATAAGTTGAATGAAGCAACAAAGTTTCTGGAAGATGGACATTTTTTGGACACATTGTCTCATAATGCATCTTCTTGAAGGTTATTGCATTGCTGGTAACTTTCTTGGGGCAAAAAAATTGTTTGATAGAATGGCTAGAGATGAATATAGCTGACAGCATGTCTTGGAATAATCTTTTCCGATGCCTTGCTCAGAATACAGGGAATCAGTAAAACTCTGGAATTTCTCGGTAGAATGATTGTTTCTTCATTTGTCCCTGAATCTGACATATACTATGCTCTTATTATCGGAAAATGTAAAGTGAGTGAACTTGAGGATGCTCTGGAGCTTTTTTATCAGGTCCGTGCCAGATGTTGGGTTTTGGATTCCCTCTCTTATGCTGAACTAGTTGGATGTCTTTGCCAGAGGGAAAAGATTCATGAGGCTGTTGAAGTGTTCTGCTATATGTATAGTAAGAGATGCACATTTTTGTCTTCCTCAGTTTGATATGTTGATTGCAGGACTTTGTAAAGCAGGAAATGTTGATACCGCTATCAGGTTGCTCTCATTGACTTACTACTCTGGTACATCTTGTTCTAATGCCACTTACAATGCTATTATGCTATGTTTGTCCAAATCAGAGAAGGTTGATGATCTTTTTATAATAATTTCAAGAATGATTGTAGAGGGTTTCCCTCTTGACGTTGAAGCATACTGCATCCTCATACAAAGCATGAGTGCAGTCGGACGGACAATGGATTGTGTGTTGTTTATTAACTTAATGGTAAGTGAGGGTTTATTACCGGATCCGGAAACTCTAGCTAATTTGCTCTCTTTCTTGGCCAAGCAGTCTCAGTTTCATATAATATTACCTGCAATAGATAAGTTTGTATCCAAGTATGAAATCCTTAGTCCAGCTATTTACAACACACTGATAAATGGCCTTTGGAAAGAGGGATACAAAAGAGAGGCCTGTCGTCTATTGGATGCTATGTTGGAAAAGGGTTGGGTTCCGGATGCTAGTACTCATGGACTGTTAATTGGTTCCTCTGTTGGAGAGGAAACAGAAAACAAAATGTCCACCTACGAGAATTTCGAAGTGCAAGATAATATTAGCAGCATACTTGCTGAGGGTTTGACGAAAACGTCACATGCATCCTCTACAAGAGGATTATGACTAGCAAATTGCCTAGTCATTCTGCTGGATAGAGAAATGCATAACAAATGCAAGATTGGAGGGATAGTGAGAACTCCACCAAGGTGAAGGAATCAAAACCGCTTGGGAATCTGGTTTTGTTAAGGGCCATTGTCCTGCAGAAGCTAGCTTTTTCATAGTAGAAGAATTTTGACATGACAGGTTAGTCATCAGTATACAGTTTCAAAATATGTGTCGCTCGTTTCAAATCAACATTATTTGGTTGTCATTGCAGTAAAAGATGCATGCTGAATTCATTCCTGTCATTCTGTTCATTTTATGTTCTTGTTTACTCATCTAGTCATTTTTTGATTCCTGCTGGTTGCTAAGTAAATATTTCTTTTCTCTTCATTATAATATGAATACCACCACCGGATACGTCAAGAGAGTATTTTTTGGGAATGTTGGATTAGTTCATTGGATCGTCAAGAGAGGGATGTCCTATTATATTTTCTTACCCCCGTGCATGAAATTTGAAATGATAGAAAATTCTGTGCTATTGATTTTTTCTGTTCTCATTTTTGCAACTTTTATTATTATATTATTGCAGGTGGCAGCCGCCGCAGCAGCAACAATTAGAGTACAGAAAGGCATCAAACCGCTGAACTCCCAAGTGTAATTCAGCAACTCACTCAGTCTTCTCTATCAGCAGGATGAACTTTTCACAAGGCACTCACTCCGTGCACAATCTCACATAGCCGTTATTTTGGTGACTCAACAGTATAAAAAATTCTGAATTCGCGATTACTCAGTCTTTCAAGAGTCTGGAATATCGAAGAAGGCAGTAACCATATGTTGTGAATAGCAGCAGGAAGCATACATGAAGGGTTAAGTAGTCAATTACTACAGACAAGTGGCTGCAGGCATTACAAAGGATGACTCAAACGGAAATAATTGAATTGAGTGAGCTGGAGAAGCTAGAATAGGACATAGATTGAGAGGGAAAAGAGAATTCAAATATGAGAGTGAAAAGTAGTTAAAGTGACAGCTGTAACAATTAGAATAGGGAATGAAGATGTATAAAGAGAGAGGGTGAATGAGGGAGAGGTATCTTTTGGGGAAAATATCAACTTTCTGTAATCTTTGTTCTTTCAATATATACAAATCTTTTCTGTCATTCTCGAGTCTACCATTTTTCTGTTTTGTTCATTCTAAATTCATTTTATTTTTTGAGCTTGTGATTTGTAATCACAACACTTGGTATCAGAGCTAACAATCCTTGGCCCTAAAATTCATCCATGGCCGCTGGAACAAGATCCAAGGAAGCAGTAGAAGAAGGTCTTCGGAACACTTATTCAATGGTACAAGAACTAATGAATAGTCACTACCATTTGCAACAAACAGTTGAGGACATGGCGAATGGATTCAAAAATCTGCAGAGTACTATGGAGCTGGTGATGATGGGATTCCAGAAAAACATGGAAGGTAAGGAATCTGCTTCAGAAAAAGTTCTTGAAACTTTTGTAGATTTAACCCATGCTGCTAGAGAAAATGAGGAACCAAATTTATTTTCTAATTCTGCAAATGGGAACATGATTCCAAAGAATTTCCATTCTCCTCGTTTTGAATTTTCAGTTTTCAATGGATTGGATATTAGGAATTGGGTTATGAAGTGTGAGTATTTTTTCCAATTCCACCCTATGAATGATTTGTTGAAATTAAGAAGTGTGGCTCTTAATCTTGAAAGGAGAGGCGGAATCATGGTTTTTAGCCTATTTCAGATCTAACCCCAATGTGTCTTGGAAACGGCTTATAGAAGACAGAGAAACTAGATTTGGAGAAAACAATTGTAATAATGCATTGGCTGAATTCAGTAGGTTGCAACAGACCACTACAGTAAGTCATTATCAAAAGAAGTTTGAATTCCTTAGAGCATTGGTACAGGCTGAAAACATTGGACTAGATGAGACTTACTTTGTTAAATGTTTTGTGGGAGGATTGAAAGATGAAATAGGAGGATTTGTGAGACTTCTTAAACCCTAGAAATTGACTGAGGCTATTGCAACAGCTAGAGTTCAAGAAGTGATTGTTGAAGCAATTCACAAAAGAAAGTAGACCCATCTCAAATTTTCACAAAACTATGGTTTACAATGGGGAAGACAATTCATGGGGTTCAACAGTAAGTCAAGTAGACCCTAATTTCAAGGTGGTACTCAAGCTCAAGGTGGCGGATCTAATATAGTAGGGAGGAAGTTTTAAGGATAATGTGGGCAGACCTATCAAGAAACTTACATACAGTGAGATGCAATCAAGAAGAAAAAAAGGATTATGCTTCAACTTTGATGAAGTGTATACACAAGGACACAGATGCAAGTTTAAACAAATTCATATGAAAACTGGAGATGAGGAGTGGGAAGATGAAAGTAAGGATGAAACAGATATTGAAGGAGAAATAGTTACTGAACAACTGAATGCAAAAACAGCAATGGCTATCTCCTTGCATGCTTTGAATGAAAACACATCTGAAACTAAAGAATTAAAGCAACTGTGAAGGGAAAGGAAATTATAATTCTCATTGACACTGGAAGTTCTCATAATTTCTTAAATAGTGATACAGCTGAGAGATTACACTGTACAACGGAAGAGGATAAACCTATGCATGTATGTGTGGCAGATGGCTATAGGATGATGTGCATAGAGAGGTGTAAGAGATTCGAATGGATAGCACAAGGACATAAATTCTGCACTGATATGAGATTAATTCCTTTAAATGGTTGTGATGCTGTTCTAGGAGTACAATGGCTAAAGACTTTGGGGGATTATGTGTTCAACTTTAGTACACTGACCTTGAGTTTCTCTTTGGATAAGGGAACAGTTATGCTGAAAGGGACCAATGACAAACAGCCTAGTTCGGTATCAATGATCATTGCAGGAAATTTACATGAACTTAGAGAAAAGACCAACTGTCATTACTGGCATGTGTATGTGCATTAGAAACCACTGAAGTTCAGACCCCAAACTGTCCACCTCAGATACAACAGGTACTACAATCTTTTGAAGATATATTTTAGGAACCAAAATCACTACCTCCTCAAAGAAATCATGACCACCAAATTCCTTTAAAGACTGGAATAGACCCATTTACTATCAGACCATACATATATCCTCACACCCAAAAAACAGAAATTGAGAATATTGTAAAGGAGATGTTAGCAACTGGTATTATACAAACTAGTCAGAGCCCTTTTGCTTCATCAGTCTTGTTGGTTAAAAAGAAGGATGGGTCATTGAGATTTTGTGTGGATTTTAGAGAATTGAACAAAATCACAGTCAAAGATAAATTTCCTATTCCTATAATTGAGGAATTATTGGATGAGCTTAAAGGTTCCAGAGTTTATTCCAAATTGGATTTGAGAGCCGGGTACCATCAAATACGAATGCAACCATCTGACGTTTTCAAAACTGCCTTTAGAACACACATGTGCCACTATGAGTTCTAGGTTATGCCCTTTGGCCTCACAAATGCTCCAGCCTCATTCCAAGCTCTCATGAACCAAGTATTTTCAGCACATTTAAGAAAATTTATTCTAGTTTTCTATAGTTCAGATTTGTCCTCACATGTTAAACACTTGGAGATGACATTAGCATTATTGAGACAGCACACTTTATTTGCCAAGTTATCCAAGTGTTCATTTGCACAGCCCAAAGTGGAATATTTGGGGCATATAATTACTGCATAAGGAGTGTCTGCTGATCCAAATAAGATTTCTTGCATGCTTAAGTGGCCTAGAACCAACAACAGTTAAAGGTCTTAGAGGATTTCTTGGCTTGACTGGTTACTATAGAAGGTTCATAAGAAAGTATGGTGAGATTGCTCGACCTTTAATTAAGCTGTTGCAAAAGGATCAATTTCATTGGACTGATGAGGCTACTGAAGCCTTTAACAGATTGAAGGAAGCTATGGCCTCGACTAAGGTATTGGCTCTACCTGATTTTCTCAGCCTTTTGTCGTTGAAACTGATGCTAGTTCTAAAGGTATTGGGGCTGTTCTGATGCAAGGGGGAAGGCCATTGGCATTCTTAAGCAAAGCTTTAGCTCCCAAGCATTTGGGATTATCTATATATGAGAAAGAACTCTTAGCTATTCTGCACGCTATTACAAAGTGGAGATCCTACCTAATTGGGGTTTCATTATAAAAACTGGCCATCAAAGTCTTAAACTTTTTATGGAACAAAGGTTGTCCACCTTCCTACAGCAGAAATGGTTAAGTAAGATGTTGGGTTATGACTACGAGATTACCTATAAAAAGGGAACATACAATGTAGTAGCAGATGCCCTTTCTCGACGCAAGTGGGAGGAGCATTCTACTCAGGCAATGGCCATCACTGGAGTAGTTCCTACTTGGGTGCAAGATATTCTACAGTCATATGCAGGAGATGAAAGAATTCAGACTATCATACAACAATTAAGTGTTTCACAAGGAAGTGTGCCCCACTACACATTCTCAAATGAAATCTTGAGGTATAATGGATTGATTTATATTGGTTCTCAAACAGATCTTAGAAAAATTATTTTTTCAGTTTTTCATGAGAGTTCTATAGGGGGACATTCTGGGATTCAAGCAACTATTAAAAAATTAAGAGCATTACTTTGTGTGGGATACTATTTCAGCAGACATAAAATTGTGGGTACAAGAATGCGAAATTTGCCAAAGGCACAAGATAGAAAGTGTCTCTTACCCCGGGTTACTACAACCATTGGAGTTACCTCATAGACCTTGGACTGACATTTCCATGGACTTCATTGAGGGGTTGCCTAATTCAGAAGGTAGGACAATTATTTTAGTAATCATTGATAGATTCTCTAAATTTGCTCACTTCATTGGGTTACACCATCCTTACACTGTTAGTATAATAGCACGGGTATTCATTGACAACATTTATGGCCTACATGGACTACCTTAGACTATAGTCACTGACAGGGACAAGATTTTTGTGAGCATATTCTGGCAGACACTGTTTAAACAATTGGGAGTTAAATTGTGTTTGAGTTCAGCCTATCATCCTCAGTCTGATGGACAAACTGAGGGCCTGAATAGATGTTTAGAATGCTATTTGCGATGCATGTGTGGTGACCATCCGAAGAAATGGTGGTCTTGGTTAAGCTTAGCTCAATGGTGGTATAATACAAATTACCATACTGCTTTAAAATGTACTCCATTCCAAGCTCTTTTTGGCATTTCCCCTCCTCACTTGAACTTCCAACAGATTGAATATTCTCGAATTCCAGCTATGGATAGTTTTATTAGGGACCGAAGTGGAGTATTGGCTAATTTAAGGCATAAGTTGCTGTAGGCTCAAGTACGGATGAAAAATTACACATATCAACACAGAACGGAGAGACAATTTGACATAGGAGATTCGATTTTTCTTAAGCTACAACCATACAAGCAGTCTACTTTAGCTCAGAGATCTTCTTTCAAGTTAGCCCAAGATATTATGGTCCTTACACAGTGATTGAAAAAATTGGGCAGGTGGGTTATAAGCTGGAACTTCCAAGTCATGCCCAAATCCACAATATTTTTCATGTGTCTCTACTCAAAAAGCAAATTGGTTCACACGCATGAGTCTCTCCTACATTACCACCTTTAGCTGAAGATGGTAGACCAAAAATTGTTCCATTGCTGTCTTAGATAGGAGGGTGGTTAAATTTCAGAATCTCCCTAAAGTGGAATATCTCATTCATTGGGCTAATAGTAATACTGAGGATGCTTCTTGGGAAGATGCTCAACAAATGGTGCATCAATTTTCGGATTTTCAGTTTAATCCTTGAGGACAAGGATAATTTGAAGAGCAGTGTAATGTTGTGAATAGCAGCAGGAAGCATACATGAAGGGTTAAGTAGTTAATTACTACAGACAAGTGGCAGCAGGCAATACAACGGATGACTCAAACGGAAATAATTGAATTGAGTGAGCTGGAGAAGCTAGAATAGGACATAGATTGAGAGGGAAAATTGAATTCAAATATGAGAGGGAAAAGTAGTTAAAGTGACAGCTGTAACAATTAGAATAAGGAATGAAGATGTATAAAGAGAGAGGGTGAATGAGGGAAAGGTATCTTTTGGGAAAAATATCAACTTTCTGTAATATTTGATCTTTCAATATATACAAATCTTTTCTGCCATTCTCGAGTCTACCATTTTTCTGTTTTGTTCATTCTAAATTCCATTTTATTTTTTGAGCTTGTGATCTGTAATCACAACACCATAGAGGAACTAATAGATAAGAAACAGCCAGATTTGTTTGTGCTTCTGTGATTTATGCTGGAGTAAAAATTCTTACCCACAGAGGTTCATTACTATGAATGAATTCTGAGAGTCTTCATCTGGCTCTGCATTTGAGCAAGTGCATTTGAGCAAGTGTTGACATGGTGAATCGGAAATCATCAAGAACAAAGAAGATGCTCTTGAGCATTCAAAATGGCCTGTGTTTTTTTATCTAGTTCACAAGTGGTTGTTTTTGTTTTGTTTATCAACAGTTGGAACTTACTAGAAAACCATGCAGCAGCCTTATAAAGGCACCAAAAACCCTAGGTACGATTAACACAAATCATCTTTGTCTTTTATTACCCATAAACCCTAGTAGTAGCCACTAGAACCCTAAAAATCTTAAAAATTTATGTGTCATTTTATGTACCCAAGAGCATCATTACAAACATTTTATGAGCTCGCCGAGGGCAATACTAATACACTCAATACTACAAACAGTAGCATCATAATAAATTGTGTTTTGGTACAAACATTTCAAAACATAATAATTTGTTTCAAAATATTAGATGTAGCAACTCAAAAATCTATTTTCGTATTGAATAATGATTGAGTAATGAGTAAGGAGAGAGAACTAAAATATTTATTGTATAAGAAATTATTATAGTTTTATTTTAAGATTTTGCAAATGAGTGGTATCTTTATAGGCATTAGGTCATGCAACCAATGGCTAGGATCCAATCTAATTTAGGTTTAAGATCAACTATCTAAAACATTAATTCAAATATAAAATATATAAGATATGTACAAGTATAATTATCGTCTTGACGAATCTACTACCCTATTAAAAACCCAATATGTATAAGAAAAATCTAATAAATGTTAACTAATGTCATCAAGTGAGCGCCTTGTAGGTGTCCTGAATGACTCAACATAACCTTTTTTTTAAATGTTCATGTTTTGATCCTAACTGCGAGACTTAACTATAATTTTTAAAAAATTATCAGTGTATCACATTTTAGATAAAAGTATAAACTACCAACCAAGTAACCCGAAAAAACATACCCCTACCGTACTCCTTCGTATCATGAAAAAAAAAACGTTTTTCGATCTCATTTTCATTCATTTTGCGTACTATATCGAACCGTGATCCACGTAACAGTAGGTTTGAAGACTTGAGAAATTAACGAGTTAAGTCTATTTTTCTCCACTGTATTCAATCTCGATTTACAAATACATCACCTGACTGAAAAAAAATTCAGTCAACTCATTCAACTAATTCTTTTTATACAAAAAATTGAATTTCCGTCTATGAAAGTTAAATGTTAACGAAAAATTTATGTGGCGCCATGTCGGATTCTTACATGGATAATTAGCATATTAAAAAAGACACCAAATTTATATATATAAAAAAGGTCTCGATCCATGTCCCATTATAAATGATAACCTACAACCCAACAATAACTTAACTCAAAAAAATATAAAAAACAAAGCAACTTAAAATAAAAATAAAAATCAATGACACAATCATCAGTTTCTTCACCACAAATCCAAATCCGATTCGAGTAGCCGAAAGTAGCCAAAATCTAAATCTAATTCATCATCTTCTTCACTACAAATCCAAATCCAAATCCAAATTAATTCGAAATCAAAAATATGCAAATCATCCAAATCAAAGCAACTAAGTTCTAAATCATCTTCTTCACCTCAAACTCCAACAACCCAAATCCAAAGAAACCTAAATTCAGATCTGGAAAAAAAAGCCAATTGAAGAAGAGAGTGAAAACCGATCCATTTAAAAATAGTTCTATTTTATTTTATAATATTTAAAAATAAATCGAAACCAAAAGTAGAACACTCTATAACACTGGAGTTTGGAGACCAACTGTCCTCGTCGTCGCTGGGATAAACATGATGAAATCCGCAAGATCCATTTCGGGAAGATAAAATTAGGTATGAACCACTTCAATTCGTTGTGCAACTCAGTTGATACTCCACCTTGCAGTTCCATGGTTCTATTGAGAAGCTAATCGAGCATTTGGCTTTTGCTTGACTTGATAAAAGTGGGTGTGAATTTTACTTTTTGTTATCAATTAGAAATGAAATTTACGAAATTATCATTATAGATTTTTGAAGTTGACTGGGGTTTTGGAAGAATTATAACTGGGGTTTTATTTTGATGAATTTTCAGAAGAGGATGAAGATTAGGAAGAAGATAAAATTGAATAACATAAAAAGAGTCATTTAATTGTATTTAGAAAAGCTTCTCTCTCTTGACTGGTTGTTTGGGACCTTGTTCAATTTTGGGATTAAGTTTTTTGGATTGAAGTTTAATAATCCATATATGAATGAGTTCCTAGGTTTTTGATATTGTTTCAAATGTTTTAATTTTCTTTTAATTAATTGTGTTTGCTATTTTTTTTTTCTCCTTTATATTTAATTACAAGGGTTTAAGTTTGATTTTAAAATCTGTTTTTTGTTACGCATGTGATTTGTCACGTCATATTTCTCTATCTTGTGTGAAATCTTATGTGGCAAGTCTGTTTAAAGTCAACTTGAGTTGACGAATTTTGTGACGTTTTGAAAAAAAAAATCAATGAGTCGATTCAAAAAAAAATTCAGTGAGTCGATTCAAAAAAAATTCAGTGAGTCGATTCAAAAAAAATTCAGTCAACTGATGTGACGTATTTGTAAACCGAGGTCGACTCTCGTGGAGAGAAGTAGATCTAACCCAGAAATCAACAAATTATCCCAATAACTAAATGATATTGATCTTGTAGAAATTACAATGCCCCTGTTAACCAGTACTACAAATTTCCTAGTACCTCATAAAATTAAGTTCTCAAATTTATCAGGCAAAGAATGTTAGTCCTGTATCCACTGTTTGCAAGAATTAACAACAGTTCCAGCCAAAATGTAGATCAGGACAGAAGGAAAACAAAGGTGACTATATAAATTGTACATCTAAAATTTGACATTGCCAAACAAAGGCAGCATACATAACCATAACACATGTTCTTAACAGCCTCCTCAGCAAAGACTAAATAGACATTCAACTAGATCTACCAATGACTTGCATTAAGAAAAACTGACCATCTATTAGATAGAACTCACAGAAACCAACCATCACTGCTGTGTCTCTGTTTGTCGGATCCGGTTGGTATGAAGTTCATTTGTTGGTAAGTTGGTCAATTGGCCAATAGAGTGCTGACATGCAGGGAGAGAGAACATCTCCCCTGCCTGCGTGTCAACACTTATTGGCTAATTGACCAACTTACCAAAAAATGAACTTCATTGCTAACCACTACCCTGTTTGTCACACAGTCCCATTAGACTAACCGAAAATATGGCCACCTGCAATTAGATATACACATTATAAGTATTTGAGAAAAACAAAAGCCTGATTTGAAATCCACATATACACAATTTCAAAAAAAAAGAAGAAGAACACATCCACAAGCATTAAAACTAGTCACCTGCCTTATTAGCTTTAGCAGGTTGTTCTCGTAACATCCCAAGAATTATGATCATTGTTGCGAGCCACCATTCCCTTCTCTAGCATGATCATTTTGAACATACTGCTGCTGCTCCACATTCAGAACAGCAATCGGTTCCGCATTCAGAACCGGAACCAAATCACTGGACTTCTTTTCATTTCTGGTTCCATTCGTCTGAGCATTGTCATCAACTTCCATTAGCCCCGCCGCATCACTACTAACGCCACCAGACACTACATTTTCCGACTCAACCACTACTAGTTTCTCTTTCTCTCTCAACTCCACCGCGTTCAAAGCCGCCAAAACAGCACTAGAACTATCCACTCTATCCATCCTATTCCGATCACCAAACAAATTCCTTTCTCCCACATTCGTCACAATTCTATTCCCAATTCCACTTCTATGATTCCCAGAACCCGGAAACTCAGCTGATCCTAAACCCATCTTCACCAACTTCTCCTTAGTTTCAATGGATGCCAAGTGTTCCATCGCCTCCTTAGCCCTTTTCCTTGTGATGGCCGCCTCCTTCACTCTCTTCTCCGCCTCCGCCTTAGCCCCTGCCGCAGCCTTATTCATTGAATCGGCAGCAATCTTGGCCGCCGCAAGTAAAACAGTCGCAGCCTTCTTATCAATTTCTTTGTTCTTGATGTTGAAAATTGGGGAATTAGGGTTTGTGCATAGAGGGCAAATGTAAGGCTTATTGGGATTCGGGCCAACGCAGGGAGAATGAGAGGATGAGTAGCATTTGAAGCAGGAGACGGAGTCCGGTAAAGGAAGGGGAATGGGGGTGGAGCGGGACTCGTAGATGAGGAAACAAGTGGGGCAGAAGGATTGGGAGTTGAGGCGGAGGACGCAGGTGGTGCAGAGGCGGCGGAAGTTTCCGCGGTGCCGGAGGTGGTGGAGGAACGGCCGTGCATCGACGCCGCACTGGCCGCAGTTGACGGCGGCTGCTGAATCTTCTCGCTTCATCATCATAATCAGTGGTGGGATTGGATTGAAAAATGAAACATGTGATGAGAGAGAAATTGAGTACTGAAATGTCAAAAAAGATTGAAAATTGAACCCTAAATAGAAAATAAAAATATATATATTTTAGCATATACTCAATTACAAAATATTTACACATGTACTCAAATAATTTAACATCATATGGAGCATAAAAAATTTGAGAATTTTATTAGGGAGACTTTTGTCTACAAAAAAAATCTCATTTGTTAAAAAAATACACAAAAAGTACTCTTTTTTATTTATTGATATTAATATTATATAATACAACGTTTTTAAATTTATTATTATAATTTTTATGTCTTTACTGTTAATCAGTAAATATAATTATATTCTTAACATTACTCGTAACGAAAATTTTATAATGGACACATTCTTAATTATATTCTTAACATTACTTGTAACGAAAATTTTATAATGGCACTTTCTTAATATTATAAATTTTGTAAATATGAGTTTATTTTTCTTTTATACCCAAGCGGCCAAGCCTCTCTAATCTATTCATGTAGAGGGAGAATATTTATGTTAGAGAAATTTTGTGCAAGTAGGAAAATGATTTGTGAAAACAATAGATCCCAAAATAAACATAGAATGAAATTGAAGTTCCTCCATGTTAACGCCAAGATCCGTTCACGCGCTCCAATCACTAAAGCGCGTCCAATCCTGCACAGAAACGGATAAACACCAAAAGCTTGACGGCTCGGGCCGTCGGGGGATAGCTCCGATATGAGAATAAGTACAAACTGATTAATGTTAACAATGGAAGCGTAATGCTCTACTGCTGAAAAGTAATAATAAATGAATTTTTGGGAATCACACGTCCAATGAATTGAAATAAACTAAATGTAGAAATGGCCTTAAACTTGTTACCCTAAACAATCAAAACTCAACAAAATTAAACAATTATGTGTGCTTGAAAGAAAAAAAAGAGAGAGGAAAGCCAGGGAAGAGGCAGTGCATGGAAAGGGCAGCAACAATAGAATAAATGTGTGAACTATCCATCTCATGCTCCGTCTCGCCCTTGGCTACCCTCTTCTATCTGTTACATTTACAAACGATACAGACGATATTACGGATGGAATAAATAATACAGAAGAAGATACAGGCGATACAAAAGATCCGATATTATTCCACAATTACCTGCAAAAAATTTGTAACTCAACATAGGGACATGTTGGTGACCCTAGGCATAATGTTGTATGTTAATAGAGATGATCAAAGTCTTGCAAATAATAATACGTTTATAAAGGCGAATATGGTAATACACATGCTAGTACATAATGTACTACTTATCTTGAAATGGCGCAGGTAGTACCACAACCACAAGTTGAAAGTATAATTTGTGCTCCAAACTGTACTACGCCAAGTACTACTTCCTCCGTTCCTTAAAGACTGTAGTTATAGCAAAAAAACACACAAACTAATAAGTGGGATAAAATGACAAAGCTAGCCTTATATGTTCATTAATTAATTATGTGAAGAGAGAAATTGTTGGTGAACGTAACAACTCTTTGCTGCAATAAATTAAAACAAGGGCATATTTGAAAAAAACATACAAAAACTATATTGTGTTTCTAAAACTGCATTCTTTAAGGAACAATTTTTTTTCTTCTAAAATTGCAGTCTTTAAGGAACGGAGGGAGTATATAATATATATAGTATATAAAATAATGACAATAAATACATATAGTAAAGAATAAATATCATTTAGTGAAATTTATTAATATATAAAAAATGAAAGACTCGTTATTTTATGTAATTTTATAAAATTACAACTTAGAACTTTATTTACTTTATTTTACTTTTCTTAAAATATGAACATCCTTCAAGGAGGGAGAGACTAGAGAGTACATTGCAAAATGAAAGTGCAGTCAACACTAGCAATGATCTCCTTGGCCCTTGGGACAAGTACAAAATTATGTATTGCGTGTACTCGAGGGTTATATCCCTATCTCTATCAAAGAGAGTAGTATTAAGTAAAATAATAATAACAATAAATAATATTTATAAAAAAAAAGTAATTTCAGTCCAAGAAACAATTACACAATATTAGGATATCTAAAAAACACTTAAAATTATTTATCTTAAACTGAGGTAAGGTAAAGCCATCTGAAGATCCATATCCATAACCATAACCATAACCATCTAATAAATTATGTCCAATTTAACATCATCCAAGTGTGCCAACCTTGTCAAAAAATCTGCTAAATAAATCATACACCTATTTTTTTTCCTAAGATTACTAGTAAAAAAATTCAGACAAGAAAGAATTTGCAGCAAAAAGAACAACATAAAAAGAATCCAAAGCTAGAAAACTTTCAAAGTATATGAACTCTAAGCAGTAGATCTATGCTGCAGTGCTTGGTAGAGTCCAAACTCCAATGTATGCAATCCTGCAAGTAGAAGACCAAACTCAAATAATTACTTCAATGGCTTTGATAGCATCAAAATGTATTATGTAACTAATCTAACATAGAAAGGTTAAGCAAGTGTAAAACCATAAAGCCATCATCTAGGCAGTGTGACAGACAATATTAAAATTAAGCAGCAAATTTACATAAAAGTTTCAGACAGAAACATACCAAATAGCACGTTATATAGCTTCCAACTTAAGGGTGGAAAAGAAAACTAAAGATCCTTCTCAAAATAGATTCACAGGAAACAAAATATATTCTGATTTACAGAAGAAACATCTATTCACAAAGATATATTCTAATCTAAGGGAATTGATATTTTGTAAAATTTGATATTTCCACAATATCCTTCTCACATGAATGCGGGGCCTATTTACTATTCATGTGAGAAGGACCTTGTGGAAATAATCAATTCCCTATTTTAAACCATGACTCACTTGAGAGAGAGGATATTCAGCTACACCTGAAGCTTATAAGGACACACATAACACACATAAGCTAACGTTAGCCTTTCTCAATGAATTCTTAAGAAAAATTACAAGTTTCCAATATTTAGCTTAGTCTTCATTAGGAGCTTACATTTCTTTTATGAAAGCAAGAGTTTCTTTCTTGTGTTTATTTGGTTTAACTACTTGAGCCAAGGAACCTAACAGAACAACTATTGTTGTGTAGAATAACCTACAAAAATCAAAATTTGTCTAGATTAAGGTTGTGTTTGATAAATCTAGCGATTAAGATCTGAATGATTATGATGTCTTAATAAATTAGATCATCTGAATGGTTATGAGGTCTGAATCTAAAAAACTGTTTGATAACTAAAAAGTAAATTGTCTCTTAATGACACTATTTTACTATTTTAAAGGGTAAATTTTTATTTAATAATTTTAAATATTCAATTTAATAAAAATGAGTGAATAATATTGTTGAATATATTTATATAAAAAAAAATTATCAAAAAAATTCATTAAGAGGTACCTCTTAATTATTAAGATTTCATTTTCTGTCTTACCGATTAAGAGGCATTCAGAGGTAACAAAAAAAAAACAGCATCATGCCTCTTAGCGAATAAGAGGCAGTCCATTAAGAGGCAATCAGATGTAAACAAACAGCACCTAACTCCTGAAACTGGTCAAAGTTTCACTCTGTAGAATAACTCCCAAAGTTGAACTAGTATGAAGTTTTCACATGAAACAATGTGTATTAGAGGCTCAGAGCTCTAATAATGCTTGAATTAGGCTAGCAGTCAACTGCAACACAATATTTTTCTCTGCCAAGTTCGATGGACGGTTCCGAAAGAGATACATAGAAGATAAGAGAATCAAACAGTTGTTCAGCACTATCCATGTGTATAAAAGAGTGAATAAGAAACCTCGACATACTGAAACATAGACAAGTAAATTTACTCAACATTCAAAACCAGCAAAGCATGTATTTTTCACATGTTCAAAAGAACAAGTCACTTGTACAGGTCCACAAGTATCATGTTTTTCGAGAACACCAAAGAATATCACGTGTTTGACAAGCAAATAAATGCAATTTTTTCATAGACCCAAAATAGATAAAAGCATAAAGTTACGATCTGAAAAAAAAAATCAAAATATATACTTACAATCTAACACTCCAATAACTCTTTGCAAGTTGACTTGTTGTGCCCAGTACCCTTGCATCTACTGCATTGGAGCTGACGTTTAACTGCATCTTTGGACCCAAGTTTCTTAGTAGTGGGCCGGCCTGGTGGGCGACGAGTTGGAGGAGGGCTGACAGTCACTGACACCACATCCTGAGAGAAATCATTCACGGGCCTATCAATATTCAGGATAGGATGTACTGATTCTGAATATGTTAACCTGTAGCTTTCAGTGGTGAAGTATCTAGCGCAATAATCATATGGATCACGGTTAAGGCAATTGATGATGGCAATTGCATGGCAGCAAGGCAACCCAGTAAGCTGCCATCCTTTACAACTACAGTCACAGTGATCAACGTCAACTTCTTCAATGGAGTCGCCATGAACCTCAACTTTATTACCAGCTGATATTAGTACTGGAAGTGGACGAACTTTAACACTCTCCTTCTCTAGTTTTTCCTCCATAGATGGAGTTAGCCTCGTTAGCCATTGATTGGATTCTGCCCTTCGGGTATAAATTATGTCCATGATCTTACCCCGTATAGCATCAACCATATGAGTTATTGGTAATTCATGTGCATCTGATGCCCAACTGTAGAACTCCTCCCCAAAGTTTGATGTCATATGATTATATCTTTCTCCCGAGAAGTAAGCATTTGCCCAACTGCTCTGGTTCACTTTGCATGACCCAGTCGTAAGCTTCCAATGAAATACTTTTGATGCGTTCAACACATGTTTGGAATCCCTCAGGCCTAGGTTCATAAGCTGCAGCAAATAAATCCTCAACCATGAGACGCTTAACTTCAAGAGAGAACTGGCACTTCAAATCTCTTAAAAATTGCTCTGAAAGGTAATGCAGACAGTAGCCATGGTACACATCTTCGTTCTGAAATATGTCCGCAATTGACTCCTTCAATCCCTTCTCTCTATCAGCCACAAAAGTTATACCATGACAAGTTGATAATGCAGACTTGAGTTGTTCTAGAAACCAATGCCAATTATCATTAGTTTCTGTGTCTACTACAGCAAAAGCAACAGGAAAAACACCATCATCCCCATCAGCAGCAGTTGCGGCCAACAACATTCCTTGGTACTTCGAATTTAAAGTTACACTATCAAGGAAAAGAAGAGGTCGGCAACCTTGTTGGAAACCATACACCGAGGCACAAAATGATACAAAGAGGCGATGAAAGCTTGAGTCATCCTTAGTGGTAAAAGTAGCAAGACTACCAGGATTTGTCTCCATTATCACTTCACAGAAAATTGGTATCTGACCATATGCCTCTTTATAGGAACCCTGAAGCTGCTCCTTAGCAATCTCTTTCCCACGCCATGCCTGAAAGTAGTTGAGTTGAACACCAAACTCCTTTTTTATGTCATGGACAATATCCTTGGGTTTATAATTTGGAAAAACCTTCAACTTCTCCTTAATCATACTTGCCACCCAACTTCTTGTTGCATGGTACCCAGTTGTTACAACAGTCCCTTCACATGTATGTGTTGAATTCATTTTCTTAATACAAATTAGTTGGGTGGTAGACAACCTTGAGGCATGAATTCTCCATGGACAACCTTCAACCTTGCACTTAACAGTCACACGATGACTATCATTCTTCTTATACCTAAAAGCAAACTGATGTGCAACAGCATATTTCCGCAAGACCTCACGAAACTCATGTACACTATTAAACCTTTGGCCTACTCCAGTTATACTGTTCTGCCATTGCTCTGCAGCTTTCACATGCTTTACGTCACTGTAAGCAACAAGAGGGAGAGGGGGAGGCATACTAGTGGATGTGTCAAAAAGGGCATCAACATTGGTGGAATCATCAACAACATCAAAATTGGCATCAAGCAGGAGATCAGCCTCACTTGTGTCATCCACAGCATCATCTCCAACACTTGGTGGAGCACCAAATAGAATCCCAGCTTCTGACAGACTTGTCCTGCTCGACCTGCAAGATACATGTCCCCAAATATCTCACCCTGAGGTAACAATTAACTATAGCACAAGACAGCAAGGGAACTACCTACTGCCAGGCATGTTTGAGACATCTGGGTTGACAACTTCTTCTGTCATAACATATATATCAGTGGTGCTGTAGTCACCATGAAATTTGATCATGCGTTTGAGATCTTTGTCGTTCGAGATTGAAATAAGAGTCTTCCTATTTCCCAGGAGGAAATATTTGATAGACATGGTAATAATGTTGTAGTTAAACATCTCTGCTACCTCCATTTTGAAATCATTAAATGTCATTTCATCATCAATTTCCATAGCATGAGCATTCCCGCCTTTGTACAACAGTGTACTATCTTTGTCTGTCTCAAAATCACCACCAGACTGACAGATAACAATAACTTTCTTCCCTGACATGACCTAAATCATATTATAGTAAATTCAAATGTCAGATGATAACTTCTTTTCTTACATAAACAAAATGTCACAGTATAAATTTTTTTCATTGTAAACAAAGTAGAACCTTATAAGTTCTGGACAATATTAACACATGGTAATTCTAAAAGTCAAACATCAAACCTTTCAATCTAAAGTCTTTTAATGGTAAGAAACATATTTTCCACCTTTGACATGTTTCTTCCTTCTTAGATTTTTTCGAAAAGAGCAAGTTCTACGTACTTCCGCTTATTAATTGACAGACTGATGGAAGAATGGACCTAATAGCTCTTTGAAAAAGTTATTTAGTTTTTTCTCTTTACTTCTCTCTCTAATTTATTATATGTATTGAAATATATACATACATATATATATACACACACACACACACACACACACATACATATAGGGGTGCTCATCGGTAAAAAACCGAACCGGTACCGAAAAAACCGAACCGGTACCGAATCGAAAATACCGGAAAATGAAGAACCGGTACCGGTACCGAAAAACCGGTTTCGGTACCGGTTCGGTACAAAATCGGTTTCGGTTTTTTCGGTTCGGTTTTCGGTTATACCGCAAAAATTAAATAATTAAATATTTTTTTTTATATTAATAAATTTTTTTAAAACTAAGAATTTTTTATATATATTAATAGAATTTCATTTTATAATCTAGCATTTCATTTTATAATTTACATTTATTTTTGTAATCTACCATTTCTTTTTGTAATCTACCATTTCTTTTTATTATTATTATTATTGGTGTTAGTATTATTTATTTTATTTATTTAAAAATCTATACTTTTATAATTTCATTCATGTTAGAAATTTTAGATAGCATACATTTTTAACAGTTGGGATTAATTGTATCAATTAAAATTAAATGATTTGTATCAATAAAGGGTCTTTTCAAATTTCGGTTTTTCGGTTTTACCGAATTCAAAAATTTAAGAACCGTTACCGGTACCGAAAAGTATAAAAAAACCGAAAAAACCGGTACTGCCGATACCGCCCGGTTCGGTAAAAAACCGAAAAAAACAAAAATTTTGAGCACCCCTACATACATACATACATATATATAAATATATATGAAATCAAATTCTTCAAAGAATGCATTTTTATTTCTGAACAGGACCTAACAGTAACTCATTTAATGCCACACACAAAAAAAAACACGCACTTTTTTCGTGAAGGACCTATTTTCAGTAGACTAGCACATTGACATCTTTGAAGTGCCACTTAGAGAATGAAAATTATGACCAGATTAATGAAAAACTTAAACCATACTCAACTAAACTCAAGCCTAAATCCTAAACTAGTGGGGGGACTCTAAACACATCCTAATCTAAGAAGAAAACAAAATCAAAACCCCAATTCTAATGCTACGTTTGGATTGGAGTAATGAAGGTGGGAATGGAATGACTCATTCATGTGGAATGAAAAAATTGTGTTTGGTTGCTATTGGAATGAAAAAAATTGTGTTTGGTTCCTTGGGGAGGGAGAACATATGGAATAATTCATTCCAGCAATGGAATGAATATCATTCTTCATTCCATTCCTTCAATCCAAACGTAGCATAAATATTTACAATCATCAAAAGCAATTCATTCAATGCCCGATACAAATAAAAAACACATAAATCACAAACACAAACACACATGAAGTAACGGGGCATAAAAACATCTCAATTAACAATTCCACAAAATCCAGAAGAAGAAGAAAAAGATATAGTAAACAACAAATAGCCCTAAAACATAAGAAATTCTAAACCTAACAATATCAGAGAAGGAGAAATTTTGATGAAAGTTCGTACCTTTTTAAGTTAGAAAAATCGATTGTGAGTACCGAAAGAGAAAATTGGGAATTTGATGAAGAAAGTTGTGGGAAAATGAGTTCGTAACTGCTCTGAGAATGCAGCCATGCTTCTACCGCCCAAACATAATACTCACAAAAATAGCAGTATATAAAATTCATTTTGAATTTAAAATTAAAAAATTAATAATAATTTTATATTTTAAAATTAAAGGACTATATAAAATACATTTTATTTATCTCTAAAAATAATAAAGTTTAAATGCAGTAATAAATATATCATAATAAAATTATAATAACAAAAATTGAATAAATCATATCTTTTTAAACTACTATCAATAAAAAAAATGAAAATTTTTGTTTAAAGAGTAGTATTTATTTTGTGATCAAAGAAAGTAGGGTTTATAAATAATTTTAAAAAGTAAAAAGTAGTAGTTGATAAATTGTCTTGTGAAACCGTTTATAAACACTTTTTATAAAATTATAAGAGCCAAACAGAGTTTTTAGGTGGATTAAACGTATTTTTAAATTAAAATTTAAAATATTTGTGTTTGATAACTCTTTAAAAATATTTGTAAAGAGTAGAGATTTGGGTTCAAAAATATTTTTAGTCGAAGTAAAAAAAAATTACTTTTGGCTGAAGCACTTTTAACAAAAGTAAAAAACAACAATACTATTATCACATAGAAAATAGTTACATAAATCTCACATACACACATGCATATTTTTGGATTCCGCCTGACACGTGAAGCCTGCAATATGTATGTGAACTTTATGTGATCATTTTTTATGTGACAGTAGCATTATTTATATTTTAAAACACTTTTACAATTATATAATTAAATATTATTTTAATTTTTATATAAACAATACTTTTGACAAACGTTCTATATTTAAAAATATTTCATCTCATCCTCTTTATAAGCATGATAAACCCATTAAGAAGGCTCGAGTGCTTGACCAAGTGGAGTCTATTATTTTACTATCCTACTTTTTTGCTTTTATTACTCACTAACATTCTCTACCTTTACTTTATTTATATTCAATATTTTATTTTTTTGGTCATTTCTAAAACTGTAAAATAATCAAACAATTCGGGCTCGATTCGTACTCGCTCGATTCAAAATATAAATGATTCAAATATAAACAAATTTTAAAGTTCGATAAATTACTCAAACCTCCTCAAATTTTAATTTTCTATTGATACTCGGATCATATTCATTCAAAAAATTCAAATTGCTCGAGCTCGATTCGATATCGTACTCGACTCAGTAACTAAACGAGTATCAATCAAATCTTATTTTATACTCGATAAATTTTGTGAACCAAATCTGATCAACTCAATACTCGACTCGGTTCATTTACACTTAATCATTTCTAATGAAAATAAGTGAAACATTTCTTGAATATTAATCGAGAAGACAAAACTAGCTGGGGACAAAATAAATTTGTATTATTGTTTTAGGTGCTTTTTCATTGGTAAACATTTTTTTTTCCTTTTCAAAACCTGCTTAAAAAAAAGCAGAAGCAGTCGGCAAAAGTACCAAGTAAAAACACTAACCATTTTCTTTAATCAATAAACAACTGAACCAGTTTATTGAAATCAGGCACTACACAAATTGGGAGAAAAGCTACAAGGAATCACACTTGGGAAAGTAAACAACTGAGATATTTATTGTTTCGACATCTTTGGCCCAGAAAATGCACCTTTATTTATTTATTTAGCTTCTCCTCTGTAACATGTAGTCAATGGGTCATGCTAGGGGCATACTAAATGCACCTTTCATTAGACAGAAAACAGAATTAGAATACTCTTTCAGTTTCAAAATATAACATCATTATTCAATTTTTAAAATTTTAAACTCAAAATTATCATAAATTTCTTTAATTTTAGTCGATACAACAATAATATAATAAAATATCTCAAAAATACTACTCATTGTAAAAAAAAAATCATAATCTTTAATAAATCATCTAAATTTTTAAGTTTAAAAATATATTAAATTGACTTTCAAAAGACGATAATCATTATCTTATAATTAGAACGGAGGGAGTACATGGACTGGTGGGACAAATGAGAGCAAGAGAACAACTCTGCAGTAAGGCAGTGAAGCTTGGATTACCTTGGCAGAACCAGAAATGGGAATTTATTATCATCATCAAGTCACTTGCAACAAAAACAACTACAAATAAGAAAACACTTCTACAAAGTCATCCAACAACATGCTATTCGTGCGCAGTTTTGTAGCTCGCACAAGAACATGTAAATTAAGGCAGTCCAATTGTTAAATGAGGCAGCCAAAAACAGTCTCAAATTGTATCTACAGCACTATGATCATGTGTTTTTGAGCTCTGAGGAAATGCCTTGAGATGTACACTTGTTTTGAAGCTCTTGAATCCCAATGTTATGAAGGCTGGCTGCTGCTGAAGAAAGCCTATTAGCTTCGTGACTACTAAAATTGCGTTTTTGAGTTAAAAATGAAAAGAATGCAGGAGAAATTAACAAATTTACGAAAAGAGTCAAATGTGTTGCATAGAATGAAATAGCTAGTAAACAATTTTGAGCTTGTAAACCAATTCAATGCAGGAAACAGCATACCTTCTCAATTCTAGAGAAGCTCAATGAAAAGAATGCAGGATAAATTAACAAATTTACAAAAAAGTAAAATGTGTTGCATAGAATGAAATAGCTAGAAAACAATTTTGAGCTTGTAAACCAATTCGATGCAGGAAACATCACCAAGCCCCTCATGGCTCATGGATCCTTTTGGCAAGAATGTTCAATTTCAGTCGAATACAGGAAAAAAAAATGCAGGAAGCAGCATACCTTGTCAATTCTAGAGAAGTGCACAAGTTAAGCCATCCGCAACAAGTTTGTTAACTGCATCCCTGAACCTCAAATAATCGTCTAGTGTGTTATAAACCTGATGCGAAATCCTAGCATACCCTGTTATGGGATTAACCTCCCCATCTTCTCGGGCCCTGAAATAAATAGGCACTTCAATCTTATAAAAATTTCTCAAATGTGTCCTCAACTTCAAACAATCTGAATCACTAGTAATCCCTAAAGAAACTGGCATTCCCACCATAACCATACTCGAACACATATCCGGGGGCGACCCAAGATTTGTCCCCCATGAATTCACCAACATTTCACCCATTTCAACAACTTTCTCATGATTCCTCTTTCTTATCCCATCAATCCCACCTTCAAACCTACTCACAAACTCCATCACCTCCGGCACCACAAGCTGTGCACTATAGTCCCTAGTCCCAATCCACCCACTCTCTATGGCCAACCCATTGCCGAACTCATGAGACACAATCAGATGATGCAAGTTGGATATTTTATCCGATTTTCTACAGTACAAAAAGGCAACCGAAGGTGGACAAAAGAACCACTTGTGCAAATTACTGGTATAAAAGTCTGCCCCAATTTCCTTCATATCAATCTCAACACTACCAATAGCATGAGCAGCATCCACGAAAATGTAATCAACTCCCTCATCTCTACACATTTTAACCAATTCTTTAACTGGAATTACCACACTAGGCATTGAAGTAATGTGATCAATCACAGCTAATCTAACTTTTCTGTTATTCACTGATTTTCCCTTATCTAAAGCTTTCTTAAATTCCGATATAATTTCTTGATTGGAAGATAAAGGGAAAGGGAGTTTTACTTCAATGACATGGCCGCCGGAGCGGGTGACGTAAGCCTCGACGGACTTTTTGACAGCGCCGTAGGCATAGTGGAGCATGACGGCAGCGTCGCCGGGGTTGAATTTGGACTCAAGGAACAACCAGGAGATGTGCTGGAGGACGATGGCGGAGGCGGTGGTGGCGTTATCGACGAGGGAAATTTCGTCGACGTGATCGGCGTTGACAAAGGTCTTGATGAGCTGCCGGGATCGGAGAATTGAGGACTTGAGAGTGTTGAAGTAGCAGTGGTCGGGTTGCCGGAGGAATTGGAGCTGATGGTGTTGTTGGGCGCTGAATACGGAAGCTGGGCAGGAGCCGAAGCTGCCGTTGTTGATCCGGGCAACGGTGGGGTCGTGGTGGGAGAACTCCGATTCGAGTTCCGGTGGGGTGATGAGGGGAAGGATGGGGTTTTTTATGCCGTTGTGTAGGTGAGAGGCCATTTTGGAGGAGAGAGAAAAGTAGGATTTACGGGAGAAAAACATTGGATGAAGAAGTGAAGAACTGGAGGCGGTGATAATGGTGGTGCGCCATTTTGGAAGGAAAGTTGCCGGCGAGAGAATTTGGGGAGGAATTAAAAACGGCCGGCGGGAGAGAGATAGAAGATAAAAGGAGAATAAAGCATAATGAGGTTTTGGAAGTGGGATGACAATGGGAATGGGAGATTCCAGTAACAGATAAAATCAAAGCTATTATGACTAGGCAATTCACTCAGTTGAGTATTAATTAATTAATCTTTAGATCTGTTCTAGTTTTGGGATTAATACTATTTTGATTATGATATTTTTGTTTCTTGTTGATGGTTATTTTAAAAAATAAATACTTCATTGGTGCCTTAATATACGTCGATTTTAGAGTCGTAAATTGTATACTCACTCCCCTCCCTTAATATAAGACGTTTTAAAAAATATTTTTATCCTTTAATATAAGACGTTATATCATTTCAAGTAAACATTAATTGTTTAGTTTTTAATATTACCCCAAGTAATAAATATAACTTTAGTTCTCCCACTATTTATGACCCAATAAATAACACTCTTTTTTCAATACAAGGGCAATATAGACAATTAATATTATATTTAATGTTATACAATATTTAATTAATACTTGTGCACAACTCTAATACAACTTATATTAAGAGATGGAGAAAGTATAACTAAATATAATATCAATTGTCAATATTGTCACTGTATTGAAAAAAAAATGTTATTTATTTGATAGAAAATAATGAGACAACTAAAATTATATTTAATATTTGAGATAATATTGAAAACTAAACAATTAATAATTAAATAGAGAGTATGTTGGCTCTTCTAAAGTTGTAACAGCCTCGATTATGACTTCATGTAGTTCCTGATTTGGCCTTTTCTTCCAAAGATAATAATAAAACCTAGAGTAGCAAAAGCCTTGATAGCGATGCGTCTTTTTGCAATGTTTATTTATTTTTTCAAACAATGTTTTACCAAACTTTGTACGCATTATGTAGTTTTTTTTGGTTTCTCAACTATCCTCAAGTTCACATTTTAAGTTTGCCCAAGACTAATCGTCTGAGGTATGGTCGGGCGCCGAAACAGAAACCTCTCCCAATAAAGTGGCGAATGTTTGTACGCATTATGTAGTTACAGGACTTAAACTCAACATAACATTAAAGGGATTTGAATTCTCTAAGTTTTATAATTCAATAGTAATTGATAACAACCGACCACTATTTCTTGGTGTCATAAGCAGCTATATTCTGGGGTTCACACTCGGGGCTGAAAAGGCGAACCAGCAAAGCTGTGCTTGAGCTTACGGAGACAGCTCCACAAGCAGCCCACCTAAGACTCCGAGGAACTGTGATTCTAGGACCTGCAATGACATGGAGAATATACATACCAATGAAGATCATTCCTGTCGAATTCAACGGGTTAATGCAAACTTTTAATTTTCCAAAATTAAGATTTTTGAGGAGGGAGGAGTAATCACCAAAATTTTCAAAACAAACAAAACTTTTAAGTTAGGCGTAATCACCAAATGCGATATTATTTGTGCATAAAGGGAGCATGATGATTCAAGTAGGAAGCAAACAAATACGCAAGGTCTAAAGTATTAGGTAGTGGAGAAAATAGAACAAACCGTAATGCAAGCGACAGAGAACCCAAAACCCTAATGCTCCTCCGACAGAAAAAATTCCAGCGGTTTGTCTCGTCAATCTGGTGCAAGGTTTTGAATCTGATCTCATCAACTCACCATCAGAAAATCCAAAGAAACGTCGTAGTGCCATTGCTTACTTTACGCAACAATTCAAAGGGTTCCACTTAAAAGTTTAAGGTGCAGCAGAACTGGGTTTTCAAAAACTTCACACTGTTGTAGCTTTAATGATGCAATCTCTCTTCCTGTAAATTTATTATTTATCACACCAAGAATTATATTAGCCTGATCCATAAACAAAACTACATCAAGAAAACACCCAATCTTATTGTAGAATTGCTAAGACAAAAAGATCACTCATTTGAAGGAAATATGTGCTTTCTGAAAGATAAACAACTAAACTACATGAAAAATGTCAATACAAATTCGAAAGTCAAATCATAAAAAGGAAAAGAAATCTGAAATATAAACAAAATTTCCTATCTTGTAATACATACTAGGGGCCATTGCTTGAAAAAGCTCTGCGTCATTCGAACCTGGGAACAAATTTAAGTATAGTCCTGTTGCGCAAATAATGACTACTCAAGGATGACCAAATCAATGCAAGACAAGTCACCAAACCCGTGTTCGTTTGTATCATCTACTCTTCGGCAAAGCTATGTTTCAATTCAAGGAGGGGTTAGAGTTAACGCGACGTTGTGGATGTCCAAGAATGGCAAGGAGATTACACGGAACGAAGGACAAGGATTCGAGCTGGCAAGATTCATTATGGGATTTGTGTAAGTTCATTAGTTTGGGCCGTATAGAAATTCACATATAATGGAGAAAATGAACGAGCGGAGAATTATATTCGGAGCTTAAAGACATCAAAGGAGCAAAGTGGACAATCTCAGCCAGGAAAGTGCTGTCGCGCTGTGTGCCAAGCCAAAACCAGCGCTGCCTCGCCGTGTGCAGATGGAAAATTACTCTCTGTCAGAGAAGCGCGGCCACGCCTATTCCCAGTTTAAATCCAGCACGGCCGCGACGTGCACGGATTTTGAGATGCATTATTTTTACTTGTTATCAGCAGATGTCTTTCCATATTTTTAGGATTTTATCATATCTTTTAGATTTCTAATGTATCTAGGATGTTTGTTAGATAGATTTGATTCCAAATTGGTTGTTAACTAATATTTCAATTCCTTTAGTAATTAGGGTTTATTCTATTAGTATAAATAGAATACATAGCTGATGTAATTCATAGACAACTTTGATTAATAAAATTACTTTGTGAGATTTCTCATCTTTTGGTTTTTTAATAATTTCTAGACTAGTTCTTAGTTTTCTTAATATTCATTATTGACTTATCATTCAACAATACATAGTTGAGTGTGGTGTCTTCTACCGCATCAATCGTCGATTGTACCAAGATTACCGCTTACATATAAGTGAGGGGTCAAGGTGTCGTTGATGTCCATTCAACACAGAATTCCTAACACGAGCAATTGTACCAAGATTATCCGCTTACATATAAGTGAGGGGTTGAGGTGTTATGAGAGATTCACCTTCATAATTTGCTAGAAATGATTCGGGTGACGACCACTTCACGCAAGTGTGTCGTGGAGTCTATCATTTGGTATCAGAGTTAAGTTTTCTAGTGAGTTGCTTATCTTTATTTTTCGTGTTTGAATATATAGTAAAAAAAATTGTATAAAAAAAATATTATTTGTTTCAATTGCTTGGTTTGTTTGTGTAAGTTTCAAGGTTAGTGAGAATTCATTCAAGAAGGGTATAATTGGCGACCGTGAAATTTTGTTGGTAATCATAAGTCATATCTTGCTATATTTTATTTTGTGATAAGTTATTTTTGAATTGATTAGTAAAACTGTGAAATTGTTGGTGAATTCAAAAGAACCTATAAGAGAGAATTTGTGAGTGGTAAAAGGCAATAGTTGTGAGCTTATTAAAGAGTAAAAGCCAATTAAGCGAAACACGAGTGATTCATCATTGTTTGAGCGAAACACGTAAAGGAGTGGTAAGGAAAGTTTTTATCTACGAACCTTGTTTTGCATCAAACATGTATGATTATAACTTTGAAAGTACTTATAATTGTTGAAAGAAATCTTTTCAAGGCAGAGCTGATCCTGATGCTTATTTGAGATGTAAGAAACAAATAGAGCGAGAGTTTGACTATTATGACTATTCCGAGCGGAGGATGGTCAAACTTGCGATTCAAGAGTTTTCCGATTATGCATCTACTTGGTGGGATCAACTTGTGATTAGCCAAAGGAGATATGGAGAGCGACCGATTGAGACATGAGAGGAGTTAAAAATCGTAATGAGAAAGCGGTGCCTTCCAAGACAACTAATCGGAGAGGAGTATGCATCTCCAAAGCGTGTAGAGCAAATTCCAAAGCGATCAATTATATGATGATAAGAAGATTCAATGGCATGAATATTCGCATTGGAGACAACCACAAGACCTTCCTAAAGCGTCTAAAGAGCAAGTGTTTTCTAAAAACATAAAAGAAGACATCATGGAGGCGTTTCGTAAGGGAATTAGAGGATTGTTGGTTACAACTACAAAACACTCGTAACACGCATATGAAGCAAATTCAACCGAAGGAGGTAGAAGTTGAAGATCATGCAGTCCATAAAGAGACATTGGAGACACCCAAGCAAATCCATGAAGGTCCAATACAAATAGGAGATCATAATCAAAAGCAAGAAAGTGAACGACAGAAAGAAAATGTGCAAAAGATTGAGAGTGAGAAAAAAGGAATAGAGAAAGTGAGATTGAAAAGAGTAGAGAGAATGAAAAGAGTGAGCTTGAAAATAAACGAGAGAAAGAAACAGTTCAAGAGATTTTGAGGAAAAGGAAGAAAGACACATATGTAACTATGAGAAAGAGAGTGAGTTGGATAAAGGAGTGTATTTTAAACAGCCGACGAATGTACATTCGTACAAGAAGGCGCTTTTGAATACTAACTAGGTTAACTCTATTTTGTCTAGTTTTGTTTTGTCTCTTATACAGGTGAGGGATTACATACCCGATGCTATCATTCTGTACCAATCAACTGAAAGCATTCCCGAGGAAACGACGAAGTTCCAAATGCAGGTTGGAGAGTTAAGGGAGCCCTTCTTCATCAAAGCAGGTATCGTGAAAGAAAACATGAATTCATGTGTCATTCATGAGATCATAGTACCTAAAAAGGTTAAGATATCGAGCTTGTGCGTTGATTTTCAATTGGTAAACAAATATCGTTATTTTCTTTGCTTAGATAATATGTTTGATAAATTACATAGTACTTGTGTTTTATCTACACTTGATAATGTTCATGTGATGACAATATCTAATCAAATTAGCAAGAGAGAATGTGATGGATGGAAAGTTGTGTTAACATGGGAATTGTATAAGTGTTTAGTTATTTCGGTTAGATTAACTAATGCATCTAGTGTTTTCATGAGTTTATTAAAACATGTTTTGCATGCTTCCATTGATAAATTTATTTGTAGCTATTTTGATGGTAGAACCATCTTTATCATAAATATGGATGATATTTGATATTTGTTGAGTTAGTTTATGATCATGATATTTATTCTCGTTTTCAATGTGCTTATTGTCATAATGTTCATTCTAGTATTTCTAGTGAATATGTTTGTTTTCATACTGTTCAATCTTTACATGATGTGTCGTTAGTTGACAATGGTAGTGATCATGTTTTTCCGTTTGAACAATCTTCATTGCATGATTTGCTATCATTGGGTATTGATTTGGAAAATGTTTATCATCAGATTGGAGTGAGATATGGTTTACATGCGTGTTTAGTTAAATCGTTCGGATTAGCTAATGCATTAAATATTTTCATATTAAATCATATTTTGTATTCTTTCATTGGAAAATTTGTTAATATATGTTTTGATGATATTCCGATTTTTGTCAACACTATGGAGAATTCTTTAGCATTTGTTGAGTTTGATTGTGATCATCGTAGATATGCTATTGAGTTTTCATCTGGTGAAATTGGATGTGACCTTTCAATTCCGTTAAGGTTATTATGTGATTTTGAATGTGTTATTGTCGATGGAAAGAGAAAGTTTGCCTATATTTTGCAAGTTTGGGATGGGATCATACCCATTGAGGATAAAAGTATGGATCGTTGTGCGAATCAATTCGAACGAAACATTGAGTCTACGAGGGAAGTGTTTTGATTTTTGTTCTAGTAGACTATGCGTTAAAACTTGTTTATTTTGATTTCATGGTGACTACACAAAAGATACATGTTACTTGGTGTTGTTTTATGTTTAATCTAGGAATTCAAGTTTGTTTGCATGTGCGACGTATAAAGTTTCAGAAGTTGATATTTGACCCAGGTGCATTATAGTGGGTGTATTTACGAATGGACGAGATCATCAAGCTGATTTTTGATCCGGGAATTCGTAAATGGGTGAATATACTACACGGTGGGTTCTACCTACTGATGTTTGATCTAGGAATTCATCATTGGGAGGATATGCATTGTGAAGAGTTCTTCATACTGATATTTGATCCAGGAGGAGATAGAATTTTTCGTATTCTTATTTGCATTTATCTTGTTGAATTCACGTTTATTTTATTAGATAATAAGTTAGATTCATTTTTGTTATAGCTGTTAATTTAGTTTGTTTTGATGTACTTAGTATTTTGGAAGTATTTGGTCTACGAGTGGAAGAGCATTGTGATAGTGTGGACATGTTCTTGATTAATGTAGATCGAAAGTTTCCAGGTTGTGGTACGAAAAGTTTGCAGAGTGCTACGTCACTTCGAGCGTTGCTTGGAGGGAAACACTTACAAGTTGTTCATGTCATTACGAGGAAAATGCCAAATGTTGCTATGTTCTTTGCTGGAGTTGAAAATTTTGATGATTCTTTTCATATCATTACTTGTGTTGTTGATATTTCCTATATATGTCACTTGCAAGTTGAGAATTGGGATTATGTTTTGTTTGATGCTATTGACTTAGTTTGTTTTGATGTTGGATCAGATTTGTGGATAAATCTTTTTCAAGAGGAGAGGAATGATATAATCCTGGTCAAGCTCGTATCGAACGACAATCACTCGACTCAAGATCAAGGGGTTCAACAAGTGATCTTAAGTGGTTGGGCTAAAAACTACTCAAGGATGCTTAAATTGGAGCTCAATTCATGTGAACAATGAGGAGAGGATCATTCATGTGATTTGGGATTGCTAGATACAATATATTTAGGAAAACCAAATCAATGCAAGCCAAGTCACCAAACCCATGTTCGTTTGTATCATTTAATCTTCGGCAAAGCTATGTTTCAATTCAAGGAGGGGTTAGAGTTCACGTGACGTTGTGGATGTCCAAGAATGGCAAGGAAATTACAAACTAACGAACGACAACACAATATTGAATTACACGGAACGAAGGATAGGGATTCAAGCTACACAACAAGATTCATTATGGCATTTGTGTCTAAGTTCATTAGTTCGGGCCGTATAGAGATTCACGTCTAATGGAGAAAATGAACGAGGAGCAAAGAATTACATTCAGAGCTTAAAGACATCAAAGGAGCAAAGTGGGCAATCTCAGCCAGGCCTGCGCGGCTGCGCCGTGTGCCAAGCCAAAAGCAGCACTACCGCGCCGCCTACAGATAGGGGTGAGCAATTCGGTTATAACCGAACCGAATAGTTTGTTCGGTTATAACCGAAAACCGAAATCTTCTTAATTTCACTATCCGAACAATTAACCGAATTTAGAAATAACCGAAAACCGAATTCGGTTATTCCGGTAAATAAACGAAATTAAGATCTATTTTATCAAACAAAAGATAGCAACATGCAGCAGCCACCCAGCAAGTCAGCATTCGCCACTACAACAATATGCATCAGTAATACTAAATGAATTATCTTTGCAAATCACTTTAATCTACAACACTTCTGACTTTAATCTACAACACTTTTAAGAATATGAACAAGGAGACTTGTAATAATTTCAGTTGTTCATGAAACGGAACAATTAACAAACCCATATCCTTAACAAACCCATCAAGGCATCAAGCAAAACAGCAATCTTTTGTTTACAAAATGGAAGAAAAATTACATTGATCAGTTAATGCAAATATATCATACAGTGATACATATATTAAAGAAGAGCAGCTCACACTGATCAACAATGGGGAAAAAGTGATGATAAAGCAGGGTTTGGGTTTCAGGTTCCTTGTCGGAGTGAGTGAATCGAGAAGCTGCCGCCCAAGCTGTAAGCCGGTCTCCTTCGATTGGAGAGATTTCAAGCCCTAAGAACAGAGTTTATCCTAACAGATATGTGAATTGAGATTTGAGAGAGGTAGAGACTCGTAAGTCGTAACTTCGTAAACCGCAGATACAGAGTGGCGCGGGGCCGGAGGCGAAGTCGCAGAGACACCGGAGGTGGAGGGTTGGAGGCCAGAGTGGGGGAGAGTCGCGATTTGAGAAGCTGTGGGCTGTGGCTATGGAGAGGCTAAATTAGGAATTTGGGATTTAGGGATTTGGGTTAGGGCTAGGCGACAGTAGGAGTGCGATTTGGTGGGTTTTCAAGTTTAAACCCGGTTTGAAAATTTTAAAACCGTACATAAAATTATTTGTGATTGGTGCGGTGCGATTTGGTTTCATTTGATGCGATTTCGGTTTCAAAATCAATTGAAATAACAAAATCCGTAAAATAGTTTGCAAAATCATTCACGCAAAAGTATTACGCAATGACACAATCATGGAGCTAATTTAAGCAAAATAGTTCTAGGCATCAACAATTATATAGTTGATTAACACTATGTTATCACTATTTGATTTAGGAAATACCAAGCCACTCTTGATTTGCAAACATAATTGATACTGTTGATTCTTCATTCAACCCTACAATATCTGTTTTCTAAAATAAAATGAGGAGAATATAATATAGTAGAGAAATTATATATACTCGTAGCAAATTTGAGAAAACATGATGATTATTTGGTGCAATTTCGGTTTTATGAGTGCAGTTTTGGCTAGTAACCAAATCTGAAATCGTAAATTTGATTTTTCAATCCACCTAAAACCGCCACATACACCGAAACCGTTAGTGCGATTTCGATTCTAATTTGGTTCCTTGCTCAACTATACATAGGCGACAGTCGGCCCAGCAAAGGCTAAAGAGAGGCGAGAGAGTACCGAGTCTTTAGTCTTAAGAGTTGAGGTAAGTCTTTATTTATTTTTTTAATTAAAATGTTTATTCGGTTATTCACAATTTTAGTAATCGTATTAAAACTCAAAAATCGATTAGTAAAACGATTATAACCGAATTACAAAAATAACCCAATAATTGAAATAATTCAGTTACGTTCGGTTATTCGATTTTACCCGATTTTTGTTGAGTCCTACCTGTAATTAAAAATTAAAGGATAAAGTTTGTTTCCCATTTTTTACCGGTGCCAAAGTAACTAGTGGCTCTCCTCAATGCCAGTTCTCACCAAATTACTGGTCAGTCAGTGGACACTCCCAAGAATTCTTATAGCTCTGCCTTTTTTATATCTAAACAATTTAGATAGATAGTCTCCCAACCTTCTCATAACTTCTTTCTACCTCACCAAGGTATGACTTTTATATCTTCATCATCTTCATTAATCCATACATGAGTTAGCTTGGTGTATCACAGATGCTGAATATGTGTGTATATATATGCTGAATATATATATATATATATATATATATATATATATATATATGTTTTTAAAAAAAAATAAAAAAACTGTTTCATTTTATATTTATTGGTTTGCTTTCCCTATATTCTTTACGCTTAGCTTAGCATAGCAAAAAGGAAGAAGCTTGAGCTATTAGTTTTTTCATTTTTCATTTTTTGAGACTTTTTTTTAATAGTTAAATGTTTACTTACTTGATTGGACTGTTTCTGATTTGTTTGTCTAACCATATGATTATTTTAGCTGGGTTGTACATAAGTTGAACTACGATTAAATAAAATTTGAATTTCATTTTCAGATGTGTGCTGATTTGCTGACAGTTTGTTATTTGGCCCGGTTTGTTCATTGTATTTTATATGTCTATGCTCTTATAATTTGTTTATCTGGATGGGCTAATTTAAAGGTAAAAGTATGGAGTATTATAATATTTTATCTAGCCCTGTTCTTCAGTCAAGCTTATCTTGAATGTTTATTCTTTTTTATCGTTATGAATTAACAAAGAAGGGTTGTGGTTGTGGCTTCTTTGATGAATCATAAATCCCAGCTCCCAAATGCAATTTTGTCAACTATTACCAATATAAGTGATTTTCCTCTCACTTCACTTTATCCAGTAGTTTTGTTTATATGAACCCCTTTAGTTTCAAGCTACCATCAGTACATATAATTATATAAATAAACATGAAAACTACATCAAAAATGGAATAAATTCAGAATTAAAAGTCTAGCTGATTCAGTACCTCATAGCTAATTAACCATGAAAACATGGTTGCCTGATAATGACATATTTTATTCCTACCTTCTTGCTAAAATTTTCTTCTATTTCTTTCTCTTTTTTGATAATTATAAAAAAAATAGAAACAAGTGGTGCTTCTTTTTGGATGTGTTTGTGTAAACATTGAATGATTTAGTTGAGAGCTTATAGTTGTAGATGAGTCAACAAATTTAAAGAGGCACGGGCTGTTGTCTTAACAACGGACATGGTGCCATTTACGCTCTGTTTCTGAGTTTTAAAATGGACAGAAAAGAAAAGAAATGGACGGAAAATTTAAGTTTTCTTTCCAATTCTTATGTTTCTGAGTTTTTTAATAAACGGAAAAGAAAAGAAATGGATAGAAAACTTGGCCACTTTTCCTGTCAAAGTTTTCTGTCCAAAATTGGCCTGATTTGAACCGAAAAGAAATTGGAATAAGTAATATTTTTATAATTCCCATATTATCCTCAACTTTTAATATAATAAATTTTAAATTACAACTCATGTCCCTAATTTTTAAATTTTTATTCTTTTCTATTAAAAACTCAGAAACAACCCAAAGGAAAACTTCAAGTTTTCTATTCTTTTCTTTTCTGTTCTAATTTAAGTTTTCTATTCTTTTCTTTTCCGTCCAAAACTCAGAAACAAAGTGTTAATTAAGAAATTCTTTAGGTTGTACCAGAGGCATGTGTCAGTTAATTTTGTCATCATGGTTGGGAGTAAGTATTGATGATTCCGATTGTAGAGTCCATTATTTCAAATGATTGAAAGAAAGACTTGGTAGGTCAGGTTATTCAATATTCATTGTCTACTCTACATGCCAATTATCTTGATTTTCATTGGGACACAGATTTATATCAAACTGTATCAGTTTCGTTCTCTCTTATTTTTCTTAAATAGATAATATTCATAGTGTGAAATAATTGAGAAAGTTAGGAATTTCAATTAAGCAGTGGCATAGGGGTTCTTATCCTTTTTTTGATCATTAAAACTAGTTCCTTGACCAGCTGTTTTGATGTGCTAGTGCTCAGAACTGAACAAGTTTGCATCTTCCATAAATAGGTTTCTACCCCATATTAGGTTTTTTTTTTCCTTTTCTGTTAAAAATAAATTCTTGACGCCTAGCCACAAGTATCATATGACTGTTTCTATTATCAAACACAGTGCCTTGTATCCCAAATGTATAGTCCTCGAGGTTTGCCAGCAGCAAATGTTAGTGTCACTCTATTATTTGAATCTAGCACTTTGATTAGAGCATGGCTTCCTATTTTGCGAAATAGATATATTGCTCTCTGTGCCTACAGAATACTGGCAAAACTTAAGTTTTTATTTCTTCATTAAACAGAAAATTTGTAAACATGTGGCACAAGTATCTTTGTGCAGCTCTCTGCCTATGGGCTTTCACATGCACTGTTCTTCATGCTTCCTCTGACGGCTTACTGAGAATTGGTTTGAAGAAACGACAGCTTGATCTTCACAGCATAAAGGCTGCCAGAAGCACAAAATTGGAAGGCAAATATGGGAAGGTTGTGAAGGGCATGCATCGCAGCTTGGGTGATTCCGATGTAGATATTGTATCTCTCGAGAACTACTTAGACGCCCAATATTACGGAGAGATTGGTATTGGTTCACCCTTCCAGAATTTCACAGTCATATTTGATACCGGCAGTTCAAATCTCTGGGTTCCATCATCAAAATGCTACTTTTCAGTGAGTTCTTCTGAACATTACTTTCACAACCTTTCATACCTCAGAATTACAAAGTCACATAATGTCTCAAAGTTACACGCAGATTAGCTTGCTGGTTACATTCTAAGTACAAGGCAAAGAAATCCAGTACATATACCGAAAATGGTAAGACACAATAATGTTTGATTCGATCTGCAAGTTGTCTACTATAAGAAAACATTTGAAGTTTTGAGTTTATTATAGGAGTCATACTTGACTTAATCCTATTGGTTTGTCATAGGAAAACCTGTTGCAATACATTATGGATCTGGATCAGTGTCTGGCTTCTTAAGTCAAGACAATGTTGAAGTTGGGGATCTTGTGATCAAAGATCAAGTCTGTTTTACTTTATTCATGTCCTTACTTAAAGTTGGTTCTTACCTTTTGTATCTTCTGATGACCATACGTGGTATTTTTAGGTTTTCATTGAGGCTACAACAGAAGGAAGTTTTACATTTGTATTGGCAAAATTTGATGGGATTTTTGGACTTGGATTCCAGGAAATTTCAGTTGGCAACGTTGTTCCACCCTGGTACTGTTTAACTAAAGCTTAGTTGTTGTTGTCTTTTTGGGTACCAAGTTGTTTTGAATTGTTCATCCTTGGAAGGAGGATGGGATCAGCCCTTTGTCTTTCTTGATTCAGTGTCTTAGATACATCTAAAGTCCAATGAAAAGTACAGGTACAATATAGTGGACCAAGGTCTTGTCGATGAGGAGGTATTTTCCTTTTGGCTTAATCGGAATCCAGATGCAGAAGAGGGAGGTGAGCTTGTTTTTGGCGGTGTTGATCCAAAGCACTTTAAGGGGAAGCATACTTACGTTCCTATTACTGAAAAGGGTTACTGGCAGGTGTGTATACTTGAAAGATGTAAAGTTTCTGCCACTTTTCATCTCATTTTATTTGATTTTTCTGCTGCAAAAACTTATCAAATCCTATGTTTCTTTTCAGTTTGAAATGGGAGATTTTCTCATTGGGAACATTTCAACAGGTTATTTTTACAGCATTTTAACTAGTGCTGTAGATTTCGAGATAAGGTTTCTCCCGTATTATGGCCAGTCCTCCGGCTAGTAATGACCGGAGGCATCCCCTCTCTCCAAAAATATAATGTGTTTCCGATGGGTTGTAATATTTTCAGGACAGAAGTGATTTTTCCAACGTATTATATGCATTGTGAAATTGTACACATTTATTAAAAGTTGTACATAGCACTGAAAATATTGCTTATTATTATGAAAATTTCACTACTTTTTCGATGACATCAAACTAATTTTAAGAAATTAAAAGAAACGCAGGATTATATTTTGAAAACCAGTAGAACTCAGGATTATTTATATTTATGAAAGATAGGTTTCATACTTATGCTGAAGTTTTTGAGTAGAATAAGTATTTCAGGATGGGACAACTTTCATTTCTTTTTGTAGTTATAAGCAGGATTCTGTGTTATCATGTCAACCTATGTTTTTGACAAATTATAGGGAAGGGAGACTAACACATTGCACTGAGACACTGTGGCGGGGTCTTTACAGACCAGTATATTTTTCCTGAAGTGTGATCTGGTTGGAAAATATTAAGCTGAATTCTAGGATAAAAAGTTCTTTTAGTAGTTAATTACTTGAAGCATGTCGAAGTCAAAAATCTTTGTATATTAGTAGCTCTTTGAGTCAACTAGGTAACAGTTCAAAAGCTTAACAATTTACTCCTTTTTTTCTTTTCTTTTTCTTTCAGGTTATTGTGAAGGGGGTTGTGCTGCTATTGTGGATTCTGGAACATCCTTGCTTGCTGGTCCAACTGTATGTTCTCCTACCTTTTTCAGCTATCCAAATTCAGAGTGATCCTCAGTATTTTTGGATTTTTTTTTCCTTTTTCCTTTCAAACACATACTTGTTGAGACATTTTCTTATTAGTCCATCAATTTCAGAATGTTGTGACTCAAATCAACCATGCCATTGGGGCAGAAGGAGTAGTGAGTGCGGAATGTAAAGAAGTTGTTTCTGAATTTGGAGAGACGATCTGGGATCTCTTAGTATCAGGGGTTTGATATAATCTTCCTAAACCATAAATCTCTCCACCTTATTTATTTAGTTTAACTTATAGGATTCAAATTCATTTATGAAGTAACTTCCATCCTCTACAGCTGGAACCTGAAGTGCTATGTTCAAAGATTGGTTTATGTCAGCTCAAATGGAGGTCATCAGCATGCGAGGTTAGGAAGCTCTTACTATTACATGTATCAGTCATGTCCTAAATATTTTTGTATGCTGAGTACACTTCACAAAAGTTCATGTTCGGAGGAAATTATTTGGTTGGGATTTCTGAAAATTTGTTGTAGTTAGCATAAAATTTGTTAAGATTTCATAGGGACCAATTGAAAATATGATTGAAGGAGGTTGTCCTTTACCTTATGCCATTATCATTGAAAAATACATGGAATCAGTCAGTCTTAATCATTTTTTTCCTTTTTTTTTTCTTTCTGTGAGGTGGGTTGGGGTGAGAATAAGGGCCAGTATTATCCTCCATATTTTCAAGAATTGCAGCACACATAATCTTTGGATAAATGAATCCATTCTTGCAGTTCAAAAATCCGAACAGTAGTTGAAAAAGAGAAGCAAGGGGAAAAATCTTCTGACGATAGCCTCTTCTGCGATGCATGTGAATTGGTTGTTGGTTGGGTCCAAAGCCAACTAAAACAGGAGGGAATGAAGGAGGAAGTGCTCAACTATGTGAATCAGGTGATTCATCTTAAGCTGTATCCTTGTCTACGCCATTTTTTATTTTCTGTAAATTCATCAGATTGTTTAGTGGAACTGAAATAACAATTTTGTGGTATTGAATATATTATTACGTACATTTTACCAGCTCTGTGATAGCTTACCAAGTCCAATGGGAGAATCAGTAATCGAGTGCGATAAACTTTCCAAACTGCCAAACATTACATTTACCATTGGAAGTAAAGCTTTCATTCTCACCCCTGAACAGGTAATAATTTTCATTTGAGTGACATATGGAGGATAGTTATGCGCTTGCTTGCTTTGATCTCGATATTCTAAATTCTCTCATTTTTTTCCCCTCTAACTTGCTTTCAGTATATACTTAAAACCGGAGAAGGCATTGCTACCATATGCGTCAGTGGGTTTACAGCTTTGGATCTGCCTCCTCCAAAAGGCCCTCTTTGGTATGTAACCCTGGCTGTTAAATACTCCTTCCGTTGAAAAATGAGAGTGAAATTTAATAAATCACGCCCTTTACCAAATTAATTTCTCATATCACCTACCCAGCTTAATTTAAATAACGAAATAGATATCAAATGAAAGCTAGTTTAATCGCTTCATTAAGGCAAAATTTGAAATATCATGCCACTTTTTGAAGAAAGTGAAAAGCGGGACTCTTATTTTGGGATAGAGGAGGAAAAGTAAATGTTAGCAAGCTTGATTTATATACATTGCTTATTTGCATGATGCCGTGTGGTTCCCTAATGCCAATAAAAATTTGGGTGCAGGATCCTTGGAGATATATTCATGGGTGTGTATCATACTGTCTTTGACTATGCTAATCTACGACTCGGCTTTGCTAAAGCTGCTGCTGCTTAATGTCTACCATCTTGACTAGTGTAATGTGCGAACCAAGCCAAGCTTTAAATTTCTAAGGTCATTGTACGAGCCTTAATTTATATTCAAGCTCGACTTGTTTATCAAACCAGTCAAACTCAAATAACTAGTGTTTTAGATTGTTTCTTAGAATTAACTGATAAAATGAGCCGAAATTACATGGTATTTGGCCCAGTGGTATAACTCGCCTCATGGTATCTATCCATGAGATCGAGAGTTCATTCTTTGGTGACAGCAAGGAATGTGTGTGCCGAGCTTGTTCAGGTAACGAGCTCAAATATTAGATCGACTTGGACATAGACGAGCTGAGCACGAGCCCCAACTGATGCAAGAAAACAAGCTCTGAAAGTTATTTTAAAGCTCGAGTGGCTTGATTCATTTTACTACCCGGACGCTTATTCTAGGCAAGTATTTTGAGGGTACTCATATTTATTGGGAACAAAAGCTGGTTAGAATTAGTACTGGTGCAAGAAAAAAAAATTACAAGATGGGAGAAGGTTTGGCAGTTCGGCAAGTGAAAAATTGCAGAGTATTGAATAACTGAACCCAAAAGAAGGGCTTCAACTTCAACATGCGCCCAACAATTTGGCATCACAGTTTTAAACTTCATAAAGTTCAAAAACTCCGTGAACATAAAAATTGAACGAGCGTATTTAAATTTTATTTATTTATATTTTGACCCCAATGGTGGGTGAAAATATAAATAAGTGAAATAAAAATAGATTGTGTCTAATTTTTCATGTTCAATTTTTTATGTCCAATATTCATGTTCACCTAGAAGAGCTCTATTAAGTTTCGAACTCTAGATTATACTAGTGAGGCTTCTACCATACCAATGTCAACTTCCGGCGAAGAAGTGTTTATCACTGGAGTTTCTCGAGGCCCCTAGCTTCAGCACCCACTTGTTTGGTTCTAATTGTCAAGTCGAAACCACCTTGCCATTACCTAAATGAAAAAAGGATTAAAGCAAACACCCACAATTCACATATACCATAAGAAAAATTTATTCCCAATCATCACTCAAAAAATTCACGTCAAGATCACCACCACCTAAACCAAAAAAGATTTAAAGGTTTGTAACAGTAAAACCAAGGGATGGGTCACGTACTAATATACAAATTCAGCAACCAGAAATGTAAGAAAACATTCTTTTAAGGTACAATAGTTATCCACAATTTGACATGTATGCCCAACTAAAGGGTCAAACTCTATTCCTCATCACTATCATTGCCGAAAACCGAGGCAAGCGCTTTTTTTGGCTTCTTAGCAGCATTACCGACTGAGCTCTGCATGAAAAACAAAAGTACTATGTACTTTAGCCGGTTATCCATTATTGCAAACAAGAAGACACGAAGGTACAAGAATTACTTCAACTAAAAGCTAAATGACACTAGGACTCGGTAGTCAGCACTGGCCAGTGAATGCAACTGGTATTCTTCATAACACATCATGGCAGTGCAGAAGATTGTGCGTTTCTTTACAAAAATCTTCATGAAAATATGTTGCACCGACATAACCCAAGTACCACAGACTCAACGCTTCATCACTTGATCTGTTAATTTATCCTTTTATTTTCGTTTATTTTGTAATAAACGGAAACGTGCAAAAAGACTGATGCCATACAGGGAGACAACCCATGTACATGCAAAGTAGAGATGAACAACAAAATTGAGCTTAAATTGCTAATAAATTCAGCAAATGAAAGCAACACAGGAACTCCCACATAACCGAAAAAGGTTCAAAAATAAAATTCTTTATGTTTGCTTACTTTTTTAATACATAACATATTGCTTAGTCTTGTAGATTGGCATATCCATATTTCAGTGTCTGTTGCTCCCCCATGCACAGACTTAACCGAAATTGTATTCTAGATTGCATTGCTCTCATTCTAGCACCTCCTTGCCAAGAACAGACTGGGGAAGGTGAACAAAATGCAAACCTTAACCTGCCCCATCCAATGAAGGCAGGTCCTTGTGTCCAACCCAGTTATGACCATTAGATACAACTTCACATGCATATGCAATTACAACTTCATGTAGATACTTCAAATTAATTTGCATGCTTCTTCTGTAAGTATTCTCATAAGCATTAATGGAGACGGGAGAGAGCCAAACTATTTCAACTTACAATCCATCACAGAAGTTGATTTTCAAAGAACTCCTAAAATCATTAAAACTCGATAGAATTGAAAAAGAATAAACAACCTATAACTAATTTGGCTAGACTTTAAAAACCCAACTTTGCATCCAAAAAAACTCAGACATATTATCAAAGATCACCTAATACACCTCTAGAAACTAAACCTAGATGCTACTAATTATCCTCTTAACGACCATCTTGATTTACCATGGGGGACCTATATTTTAGAATGCATCATCTCTCTATTAAACACCAAATAGAGCTAGCAGAGTTATTACAAACAGCGAAAGAATGCTTACAATCATTAATGGTTCCATCTTCTCCATCTAAAAAGCTATACTACATAAAGAGCAGAGTATAATCGTGTTACAAGAAAAAGTTGAGCAACTTGCTGGATTTTGTCAGCGTGGATGACCGTGTCCATGAAAGTGCAAAATATAGTTGCAATTGTGGCAGCAGTTGGCACTACTAATGACGTTGATAACTAAGGCAAGTTAAGTTGATGGTTGGATTTAGATGTATGGTAAGTCTAGATAAACTTTACTACCACTAAAGTAACTTCAAAGATCTAACCTAGAACAAAACACGCAAGGGCCTTGATACTTTTCCATTCCAATTTCTGTTTTCAAGTGAAAACTTTAATCAACTTATGTTATCTCTGTTTTTGGTTTAAAAAAGAATCAGGTTGATGTGACATATCAGATAGTGGTTGCAGTTAAACAAAGGACCACTTATAAATAGTTCTAAAAAAAATAATCAAAAACTACAAAGTGATTTGTAATTTAGTTTCTCCTAATGTTTTGCAGGTACCTTGGATGTGCCACCTTTTGAGGAAAATCCAAATTTTAGCACCTTTCTTTGATCTTGATCAGCTAGTGTTGTAGTACTACTCCCTGCAGAGGAGACCATAGCAGTTCCAGATTCCTCTGGCTGGTCTTGTTGTTGTTGTTGCTGCTGCTTGCGAGCATCAGCCCTAATTGTAAGAATAAAAAAACATTAATCAGCACAAGATTATAGACTATAGAGTGACTTAAAAAGGTCATTGGGATATACAGTGGTAATAATGTCTATCTTCTAAGTTGAGGTAAAGAGTGTATGGGTACATCTGAGCAAACTTTGCCATCTCTCTTTCTTGACGTTGTTGTTCTCGCTTTTGCCTGTCATCACGAGTGCTAGTTCCATGCATTTCTCTCATTTCTTTGAATCGCTGGAAACCATTACACAAAGTGAATACGAGATGTATAGATGGGTACAAACTACAAAGTATGTTCACTTTGTACAAAGTACAAAGTCAAAAAGGTATGCAACAACACAATAAAACCTTTCACCTTTCTGTGATTGTGATCATATGAGCTCAGGTGAGCTTCAAACTCCACAGCCAACTTATATTGCTTGTTGCAAAGCACACAATAAAACACCTTGCGTATTTCCTTCACCTCGGTCTGAATTTTCTGCTCACGTTCTGCTATAACCTGGATGTTCATAATGTGCAGGAAGCAGGCAGTAGAAGCCACCAGGTAATAAAAACTGGACCAAATTCTCAAGACCTCTCAAACTTGATGTTCCCTTATGACATACCATTCCCGTCAAAAGACAAACATATATGCTATATGCTGCCTTCTGCTATTGGATATAGGTTTCAGAAAAAGTAAAGCATCAACTCAAATTATCTAATGTTGGAAATGTTTATTACTACTCTATCTACATGTTAGCAGAAATTGGAATACCTCCCGCTTCTTTGCGAGTTCTTCCGTCTCCTCGACCTCAATATCAAGTTTTTTCCGCTGGATATTTTCTTCTGCAGTAAAGAAATCATCTTCCTCTTGTTTTCCAATCCCTAATTTTGGATCTCTCATCCCAGATTTAATTGGCTCAATTATTCCTTTAAATAACCACAGGAGATAGAAATTAACCCAAATTCTTTTAGAAATAAATAAAAAAATTCTAAAAATTCATGAAAAAATAATTGTTATATTCCTTTCAAGGAGAATAACATTTGAGATGCTCCAAAGTAAATCTAACAAGGAAACATAAAAGAGACAAAAATACCAATTTTTTAAGTGAAGCTAATAACAATATTCAAGGGGGGGGGGGGGGTATTTCTAGAGTTAAAATAATCAACAATATTCACAACAAAGTTACCAGATGCTCTCATTGGCACCCAAACACGATACTCTTACGTACCAATACACTTAATTTAGCGTACTGAAAAATTTCTTTGTTATTTTACCTATAATTGCACAAATATCAATATTATAACTTAGTATTAGATACTCAAACATTACATTTGTCCTAAATTATTTATAAAACAACTAACTTGTTGATTCAACTAAAAATATTCTATAAAACTAAACTTTGTTTTATTTAGATTCTAAGAGAATTCTTAACTATAAGAACTTATATAAAAATACCCTAACGTACCACATTTTAGCTATGTAGCGTACCGCGTACCGCGTACCGAAATGAACCACGTTCCAGGTAACACTAGTGATGTATTAATCCAAGCATAAATTTGGTCAAGCAATTAAAAAGTGCGCCTAGTTATCATATATGCAGAGTTTGTAAAAGATTAAATTCAATAATTTTGGATGAATGAAACTATCTGGAAAACCATAATACAGAAAAATAAGAATGAAATTTAAATGACCATTCAGAGTCTCGGACTAACTTTTGCACCATGAAAAATAACGAGCAACTTAAAGAAACAAAGAGAGCATCTGAAAATACATATCATAAAGTAAAAGTACAGTATTTACCAACTTGAGTTACTATGTTACAATGACTTGTATACAGGTTCTTGGTGCGAGTATGTGTCTAAAGGACAGATTGGTCAATTTTTAAATCATGCGTGGAGACTTGGCTAAAAAGGATCCAAAATTTTGATATAGGTATTTTGATACGGCACAGTAAACATATATTGAATAGTTTAGCTTTTATTGGACTTGAAGGTCAAAAACTTTGCAGCTAAGAAGCTCAATATTAAATGCCATCGCAAAGCCAGTGAAAGCCCAAAGACGAAGCTATATCACAAGCATTATCATTATCTATATTATCCTTATACATTTCGCCTCAATAATTAAACAGGCCTGCCTACACTACCGGTGTCTGTGTTGTATCATGTTGAAACAAGCAACCCAAGTTAATACGCTGAGTCTATAAAATAGCTTACTAATTGCAAATTAACCAGAGCTGATATAAGTTTAAGAGAAGTCAAGAGCTTCATAGCTTATAAAGAAGAACAACCAAGCTGTCTGCCAACCGGATAATCCACTAAGAAATGCTAATTTAATTATCAAGCCTACTGCTTACTGTCACTACTTGAAAAGGTGAGACCATTAATAACAAACTAATGCATATACAGAGCAAGAAACATAAGAAAGCCCGCGAAAACGCCTTTACGAGCAAAAGACCAGTTAAGGGAATAACACAAGCCAAAGTCTGTTACAGAAATTCAAGCAGGAAAAGTGATTGAAGCAATCAATTTGCAATGAAAGATCCAGATTATACAACAGAAGTTATAGCAGCCTAGCACCCAGAGTTGCCCCAACAGAAGCGAAGAGCCGAAGACTATCCCGGAAGGGGGAGGGAATTAGGGGAATGGATTATGCGGGACAAGTGTCAAAGAAAGTTTGAGCTATTCTAGGATTAAGGTCAAAATCTCGTGTAGTTAAAATTTAGAGTTATCTTGGGTTATCTGAGGTAATTTTATAAATTGGGGATTCCAAGTGTTCAACTTAAGTTAACTTAATTTTTAGTTCTACAAACTATGGAATTTTTAATGATTTTTGAAGTAGGAATCAAAGCGTAGCAGTAAAATGCTTTTGAATAGTCCGACTAATTTGTGATGATCCCCTCATCAATTTTTTAAAAAAAGTGATTTACTGTTTATCAAAGTTTTATACTGTGCTACTTGAGATTGTTGTCCACAACTTTTGAGAAAGCAGCAATATATTGCTTGCAGTTGCGGGCCAGTGACTCCCTTGCAGCAGAACCAAGAACCACCTCTCCTTCACTCTCGTGGCTTCTTCTTCTATTATGCTACCTTTGGCCTACTACATCTTAAATAATCTAGACAGACATAATTTTGGAGGTGATTTAGTACATGGAATCTGTTAGGCCCAGCAACTTTAACAACATAGAAGCAGACAAAGGGTGTTTAGTATTAGCTGCTGAGCATACAAACCACAAAATATATGTAGATGATTTAGTAAATGGGTTCTGTTATGCAAAACAACTTAAACAACACATTAGAAAACATAGGACGTTCATTAATAATTAGTGAAAGTAAAATAAAACATAGAATATATAGTAATCTAATAGACATCAAAATGTTAATGTAACCGTAGCACAGAGCACTATTAGCAAAAGAAAATTTATAAATCTAGATTATTAAAAAAACAAGGCATGACATACACTTGATACCAATAATTTGATATACAAATCATTAGCAATCCTTTAATAGACATACCTTGTTCATCCTTTCCAAGACCTTTTCCTTTCCACCCCATCTTTTGGAGCAACCTAAACCCAACGTTAGATGATGTCAGTTGTGTATCCAATGATGCTTGCTCAACATTATCTAGATCTACATTTTCTGTTGGCCTGTGATTAATTGGTAGACGAAAATCCTCTGCAAGAGTCTCAAGAACTGAATCCTCATTTGCCTATAACAGAAAATCAACAATACATGCCATCACATTTATGGTTTCTATGCCTTAATGAAATTGGGATGCTGGAAGTTATAGGTTAAAGTACAAACAGTATTTGGTGATAGATTAATTTTGATTAAATGATATAATAAAACAAATTAGATTAAATGATAAATTAGAGCTTGGCGTTCTTTTAATTCATCCTCAAGCTTCACCATGATAAATTAGCAAAAATAAAAATTAAGCCGACCTAAAAGAATATAGGACCATTATATATGAGTTATAACATAACCATAATTTTAACAACATTGAGCTAATAAATGAACCCAACAACTAACCATGACATCCAATGGAAGAAGCGTCAAAATGAGATAGAAGAACAGGGGATGATGCAGTCTAAATGTCTCTCGGATCTTTTTTAAAAAAAGTCACTGTAACATAATTTAGCAAGACACGGTTTTGGAATGAGAGTAAGCATGCTTCAATTCTACCCTCAAGATTACATTTTTCAAAGATTTACCTCCTCCAATTTCTGTTGTCTTCTATCTCTCATGTGATTGTCCTGCCTGACATTGTACAATCTATTTTCCATATTGTATACCCTAAATCACAGAAAAATCAATTAGATGCCAGATAGAATCATCCCAAAAGCACAAAACTGAAAGTATGAACACATGTAACTGAATAAACTGCATAAAATTAAAACACTGCCAGCACAACCATGGCAAAAACTTTCCCAAGAATTCATGCTCACAAATCAAGCCCTCCACAACTCCACTCAAGTTAATGCTTACCGCAACGACTACATAGAGTCTTAATCGACAAATAAGTATGTACATTTCCTCAAACCTCAATATATATATATATAAAGGAAGATCAAGAGCACTTCCTTTATCTAACACTCCTCCTTAAATAACACTCATTTATTAAAACTACGTCGTTTTGGGATTCTTAAAAGAGAGTGGTCCCATTTGCTTTTCTTTTATTTACAAAAATGCCACTCGCGGCCCCACTTATTTTTTAAAAGAATATCAAAACCAATTTAGTTTTAATAAAGGAGTGCTATTTAAGGAGGAGTGCTAGATAAGGAGAATGCTATTGATCCTTCCCCCTCTCTCTCTCTCTCTATATATATATAAAGAATCAAAATCCAGTAATAATAACTAGAAGGCAACCTAAATTATGCTCCTCAAAATCCTTATAAACCCTACAAGATGAATCACTATTCTACCAACAATCCAGAAATAATAATAATAAAAATGGAATTAGGTAAACATATCTTACTACTGATGCAAGTACATATACATACAAATGATTACATTATTTTCGATCTATAACCTAAATTGGAATTCAATTAAACATAAACTCAGGAATACGATTTGCCCCAAGTTTGATGCTTAAGTCCAACTTCACCCAATCGAATTCAGAAATTTCTTAATCTAGGTTTAGTGCTTTCAATTAGATACGATTCATCAACCGGAAGAACTTTACCTGACTCAGAAAAATTGGCTCCGATTGCTATTTTTCTCTCTTCGAAGTGTCAACCGGCGATCAACTCACGAAAGAAAAGGGGACGAGAAATCCAGGGGTCTCATAGTGTTACTCGTAGTTCGTGTTTCTACGTTGGCCTCAGATTATGCCACGTTGACAATTGTTCGGGTCGAACAAGCTGTTGTTTAGAACTTGTTGGGCCAAAATTTAGCCCAAAAAACTTGTTGGGCCAAGCTACATTTCGGGTTTCTACCTCACCCTATTTCCATCTCTATATAAAAATTAAAAATAATCTTATATTCACAAATTATACACAAATAATTGTGCACGAATGATAGAATCCATGCAAACCAGTAAGATATTTAAAAACTCAAATTGTAAACTCGACTTTCTATTTGTTCTCGTTTTTTATACTGGTTTGTGCATAATTTGTTTATGTATAATTTGTGAATACATAACTACTCAAAATTAAAGCCAAGGTGAAATTATGTGTATAAATTAATTTCCAAACTTTGGTACATATTTACATACAATTTGAAAATGAGAAATAAACAGTCAATTATTGTAGGGTGGATAATTACAATAAGTTTGTTTTGTGATTTCTAGTTTTAAAAGTGAAGGCTCATGTTATGTATATTTGTTTGTGTTTTCAAACTAACTCCTTAGGCAGACTTATTATGTAATTATATATATATATACACAAACACATAGAGGTTCTCCAACGGATCTGTCTTTAGCGAGCGGCTGTCCGTCGCTTGTTATGAGCTTTAGCGACGGACATGTCCGACCTAAAATCCATAACAAGCATGTTATGGGCTTTAGTGACGGATATATTCGTCGCTAAAGGCTGGTCCGTTAACTTGACTTTGCTAAGAAATATCAATTACCTTGGTTTGGTGTGAGTTTGGGAGGTTGAACTGAAAATAGTTGGGAAGGTTCGGAAGTATTACAAAAGAAGAAGAGAAGAAGATTCCTACGAGAACTGAACTGAAAATGATTTTTTTTCTTGCTATAACTCGTTGATGGGGGGGCATAATAGTCCATTGAAAATTTTAATCCCATCCACTAGTACTTCTAGCGGATGGCGAAACCCAATTTTTAATCATATATATAGGGTAATAATCCATAATATTTATTTGTTATGGATTAAAAATCGGTAAATACCATCTTTACCTTACATTATAAGTATGAAGGGCTATGATTATAAGCATTTTTGAAAATTTTGTTCATTTAATAACAATTTAATTTAAATACAACATATTTAACTCATAAATGTTATTGCTGCAAGCGATACAAGTACAAGTAGTCGGATAAACCCTAAAAATAAAAAGTAATAAGGCATGTCCATTAATTAACCCCAATAGAACCATTTATGCACTTTCATTGGTCATGTTTCTTATAAAGCTAGAATGTGAACATGTACAAGAAGGAAAATATTGAATCATTTGTAGAAAATATAGACCATCTAGAATTATTCTGGTTTATGTATCTCCATTTTTCATGCAAATCTTGAATATAATTGGTGTTTTTGAATGCTGAAGAGGGGAATTTGGCAAATAATGGAAAATGTATGAGTTTTTTTTTTCCGACAAACTTCGAGAATAAGACATAGATCTGAATTACATAAATGATAGAGTTGAAGCGTAACGTACTCCATTCAAAAATAATAATAGAGTTATAAAAAACGTGATAAACAGAAAAATGAAACAATATAACTGTCGAATACATGTATCTTACATCCAATTAATATATCTTAATCACTCATCAGTGTAGATGAAATCAACTCTCTACATAGAGAAAATTTAAACTCCAAAGAAGAGAGAATAACAAGAAAATAAGAAATTAATAATATCAAAAAAAAATCTAGGGAGGGTATCTTCAGAAGGGAAAAGAAACCTCCCCCAGTTTAGGTAGAAAAAAGAGAGAATATTGACATAATATTATATGAGTTGGTTTCTTCACAAAAAATGTGATTAATTACTTTGTAAAGAATGAAAGCTGAATAAGATAACCAAAGCATATCAGAATCAACAAAAAAGCCTATGCCTTTAATTAGTAAACAATGAGATTAATGTTAAAATAATGTCGACCAAACGACATTATAAGCTTATATGTTAAAATAATGGAAAATATGATTCGAGAACTGCTAGCTAGCATAAAGGATAAGTACATAGCAGAAATGACCAAAAAAAAGTAGTAATTTTTTTTTGTGAAGTTGAAGATGAATGATATATATATATATATATGAGCGAGAGAGATCGCAGTCGTTGGTGTCGACAATCTTGTTTGCTTTGTATTTACTCCATTTCAAATACTATAGTGAAATCATCTTTTCATGATTCAAAAGGAATTTGTTGATATATAGTGAATTTGTGGGAGTTCTGTGTGTAATTGGATATGTAAGTAGAGTACTATTTTATAAATAATGAATTAAAGTGAGTTGAATGAGATATGCTATATTAATTAGATTCATGAATCAGGAAGAAATATCATCTTTAGTAAAAAAATATGTGCTAAAATTTGGGTAAAAAAAGAAGAACATTTTGGGCTACCGACATGGCGGATCTGTTAAGGGGGCAGTATAGGCAGCTAGCTGCTCGTGTTGATTTTTTTTAAGGTGACAAATTAATGGAAGAGTTAAACTTGGAGGGGACAAATAAAAAATTCATTCATATTCTAAATAAGTACAGACAAACGTAGATTCATTCTTCTTATGTCTTCTAAATTGTATCTAAATATTTTTTATTTAAATTTCTTTTTTAATTTAGATTATGAATATTTATTGCAATTTGTAAATATTAGGGTTAAATGCTTTTTCAGTCACTGTACTATAAGTCAACTTACAAATGGATAACTGAATTTTTTTTTTACAGTCAACTAACTGTACTCGATTTTTCTAACACAAAATTAAAAAAACCAGTTAAAGTCAAAGTCTATTGACTTTAACGGAAATGCCACGCAAGCAGCTTGACTTGTGAAAAAAAAAGCTTATGTGGCTAGAATTATCTTACGTGGCCTTGCTTATGTGGATTTGGATGAAAAAAATTAGAAAGAAAATAAAAGAATTATTTTAAAGTATAATATAAATTAGAAAATTTAGCCAAAAAAACAAGAAAATAAATAAAATATATATTTAATTATTTTTTGTAATTAATATCAAATGATTTTTTTATTTAATTCTTTACAAATATAATAATATAAATTAGAAAAGTTTGCCCAAAAACAAGAAAATAAATGAAATATATATTTAGTTATTTTTGTAATTAATATGAAATGAATGTTTATTTATAATTAATCCATTTATAAAACATAAAAACTAAAAATTTACTAATTAAAATTAAGGGGAATATGAAATACATTTAGGAGAAAATGAAAGAAAATTATAATAAAATCAAAAAATTTAGCAAAAAAAATACATGATAGAAATTAAAAAACAAAAAGAGTTATTTAGTTATTTTTGTAATTAATAACAAATATTTTTTTATATAATTAATAACAAATATAATTGAGAAAATTATAAAATTTATAAAATTAAAAATATTTTAAAATTAAAAATCTTAACCAGTATAATTATTTAGGAAATTATAAAAATATACATATTTATAGATTTGTTTTTACAACTTTTTATTTATTTTATATAGATACATATTTATAAATTTATTTTAACATTATAATTTTTACTTGACAAATTAATAAATTATGTGTAGTAAAAATAATTTTTAATTAAATTTTAACATTTAAATTAGTTAAATTAAAGGGAGAAATTAGTCAAATTACTGTCCATCTTCTACTTCATATTCAATTCATACTGTTCATCTTTTACATACCACCGACCAAAAATCCAACAAAGAAGAAAGGGGGAAACAACAGATCTAACCATTGAATATTGTTGGCTGACTCAAGAAGACGTGATCAGATTCCTTCTCAGCTCAATTGGCCTTTTTTCCCCAATTCCAGCCCTGACCATTGAATCACTCGGCATCATCGCCTCCGAATTCATGTCCATTTGGTATCACTCTCCGGCCTCAGAGGCCATAGAAGCCATTTCACACTCTCTTGCGGAGCAAACTTCTGTTGGGGTGGTGGATGATGATGGAATATTGATCGGTGAGATCTCTCCTGTCACCCTTGCCGGCTGCGACGAGACGGTGGCAGCTGCCATCGCGACACTCTCAACAAGAGACCTAATGGCGTACATAGACTGCGGTGGTCCCCCTGAAGATATTGTGAGGGTCGTGCAAACAAGGTTAAAGGAAAAGGAATTTTAGAGGGTATGTTGGAGGAATTTGAAATTCTTTCCTCTTCCAACTCCTCCTCGGAGTCGGTACCATCTCCGACAACGGCATTGGTCAGGTCGGGGAGGTATAGTCGGTACCATCGCCTGCTATCGATTTCTCTCTCTAGGGTTTTATCTATTAGAAATTTTCAGATCTGCTATCGATTTTTGAATTTGATTTTTGGTCGGTGGTATGAAGAAGATGAACAGTACGAATTGAATACGAAGGAGAAGAAGATGGACAGTAATTTCTTCCTTTAATTTAACTAATTTAAATGTTAAAATTTAATTAAAAATTATTTTTATTATATATAATTTATTAATTTGTCAAGTAAAAATTATAATGTCAAAATAAATTTATAAATATGTATCGATATAAAATAAATAAAAATTATAAAAATAAATTTATAAATATGTATATTTTTATAATTTCTTAAATAATTATACTTGTTAAGATTTTTAATTTTATAAATTTTATAATTTTCTTAATTATATTTGTTATTAATTATATAAAAAATATTTGCTATTAATTATAAAAATAACTAAATAACTCTTATTATTTTTTAATTTCTATTATGTATTTTTTTGCTAAATTTTTTGATTTTATTATAATTTTCTTTCATTTTTCTCTAAATGTATTTCATATTCCCCTTAATTTTAATTAGTAAATTTTTAGTTTTTATGTTTTATAAATGGATTAATTATAAATAAACATTCATTTCATATTAATTACAAAAATAACTAAATATATATTTCATTTATTTTCTTGTTTTTGGGCAAACTTTTCTAATTTATATTATTATATTTGTAAAGAATTAAATAAAAAAATCATTTGATATTAATTACAAAAAATAATTAAATATATTTTTATTTATTTTCTTGTTTTTTTGGCTAAATTTTCTAATTTATATTATACTTTAAAATAATTTTTTTAATTTTCTTTCTAATTTTTTTCTTCCAAATCCACATAAGCAAGGCCACGTAAGATAATTCTCGCCACATAAACTTTTTTTTTCACAAGTCAGCTGCTTGCGTGGCATTTCCGTTAAAGTCAACAAACTTTAACGGTTTTTTAAACTTTGTGTTAGAAAAATCGAGTACAGTTAGTTGACTGTAAGAAGAAGAAAAAAGGTTCAATTATCCATTTGTAAATTGACCTATAGAACAATGAATGAAAAAACATTTAACCTGTAAATATTATGATTAGTTCAAATTTTTTTTATTTAATTTCAACAAAAAAATTAGTTAAAATCTGCCCCTATTGAATTTTTTTTTTGGATCCATCCGCCCTTGCCTACCGTGCCATGAGAGTTGAACTGTCGAGTTGATTCGGGACCAATCAAAACGATATTGATTATTATTTTTGTTTTGTTGAAAAAAAATCAACAAAGTGCAAGGAAAGACATCAAAACAGTCAACTAAGAAACCACTAGTCCACAAGTATTTTGCCTATGTTTTTTCCTACAAACAGAGTAAATTCTTTTCATTCGACACCAATAATTTGATAATCCACAGTTTTGGACCCTCTAGATCTTTTTTTATTTTTTTTGTTATTTGTCACATTAATAGTGGTACTTCCTAAGTATATGAATTGCAAACAATTACAAGAATAATACAAAGATTTTTATATAAGTTGATCTGTCTCTTCTAATTTAGCTCCAGTGTGTAGCTTAAATTTTTTAGCAATGGGAACATGGTTTGATTCATATTCTTGTTAAGCTCATTAAAACATGCTTATTTTTCAAGTACATTTTGTCGGTTCATTGCATTTTAATTCCAGAAGAATGAAAATAAAATAAAAAGAAAAATGAAGATTACTAGACTTATATGAAGTTTTACACCAGTAGTGAAATTCTGGCAGAGGAACATGTTATGTTTTTAGCTGAGAGACATATTTGGTTGGAACTAAAGCATGACCATTGTTGAGCTTGAGCATGTTTAGTCATTTCTTTAGATTTTCAAGTGATATGTAGTGAAGATTCTGGTTAAAATTCTATGACAAAAGCTTATGATGTTGGAGTGAATAAAAGTCCCAATGAAGAAAGGTCACTATTTCTTTTGAAAAAAATATTCCACACCTTTTTTTCCCTTCTGATTTCTTTTCCTTTGTTACCGTTGGAACTTGGCAGGCATTATGGGTATTCAGGCTATAATGCGAATTAGGGTTGGCATAGAAGTAGCGGTTATATATACTCTCTATTGTAAAAACCCTATGTACTCAGATAATAAATAAAACACATCTCCCCACTCTCGTGGACTTACCCGATTTTGGGGAACCACGTAAATTTCTTTGTTGATTCTTTACTGTCGTGTGCTTGTGTGTGATCCAATCCTAACAGTTACAATTAGATATTCATTGGCAGAGTTTATTAGTCCATTAATAGTTTAAAACAAGGAAATATGGTACCATAACATTGCAAAAGTGGAAAGGAATGATCCAAAAGATGCAACATAGAACACATAAATCTTCATACTCGATGCAATATTGATCTGAAAACCTAAATATGCAACAAGGTAGGATCAGCAAGCACAAAAATAGCTAGGTGGGAGAAATTTCCAAGCAGCATTATAATGCTAGGCAATCCCTCATGGTCTATGAAGTTGGAGATGAATAGGCATGAACTGCAGTCAATGTGGAATAAATCTTCATGTTGTATAGTAATAGCAACTACCAGTAAATTTTATTGAAATGAAAATTTAGGAAAAAGGGGTCAATTTCTTTTTTGTGAAATGAAAGAAAGTGCAAGGGAAAGCCATGTTCTCTTTGATCATCATATACCCCATTAAGAATATTATTTCTGTCAACCAAGAAACTAGAGGCACACAAAAAAATTCTCCGACCCATTTGAGTAGTTTCAGTTTCATTTGATCTACACCAATAATTTGATTAAAGGTCTCAAGACCTCCTTGTAGATATCCAATTATAAGGGTACCTCCTACTCCTATTATAAATTCATAAGTTCTCCCTTGTCATTTGAAACCAAGAGACTGCATAAAACTAGCTAGTTTCTTACACAAACAATGGGAGGCAACAGCAGGCAGAAGAAGTCTTTTGGCCTCTTCAACATCTTCAAGACTACGAGGCCTCGAAGAGGCAATGATGTGAGTGGGACGGATGACTTAGTGAAGGCTTACAAAGTGTATTCGAGTGATGAAGATAGAGGCCGATGGGTAGCTGAGCCTGGTATTGACAAGAAAGCTGCTGCTTATATTGCCACGATTCAAGAAAACTGGAACCGCGCTGCAGTTTCCAACTAAGACTATTCCCATGATTCCGCTTTGTTCTACATAAATTCGTTATTTGTTGCGTAAACTGTAGTACTATTGTGTTGTTCTTAGCATGCATGTATAGTGACATATGATCAATATATATGAAGATTACTCTATATTATTCTTTTTCGGAATATATTAAGTTTACAGCAGCAGTGCAATCCCAGCAGAGGGATTGTTTTCAGCTGTGGCCTGAGAGACATGTTTGAGTGGGAACTATAACATGGTCATTGTCTAGAATGTTAAGTCATATGTAGTGAATATTCTGGTATGAGATTCTATGACAGAAGAAGCCTCTGATGTTGGAATGCTTAAAAAAGTAAGATGAATAAGTCAGATTTCTCCTTAAGAACCAATGAACCCCTCTATACAATGAGCATTCCAAAAAATCTACTTACATTAGACTCATAATAATGCAAACTTTCCTAAATGCAAAGTCTAGAATAGGAACATCAGAGCCTAGAATCACCTCATCCAACCAAATGAAAAGAAGACTAAGAAAAAGAAAAAGAAACCCGAATATGTTGTGATTCCGGCAGAGGGACATGTTGTGTTTACAGCTGCTGATAAACATATTTGATTGCAACTATAGCTAGCATGGCCATTCTTGAGCATGTTAAGTCATTTCTTTAGCTTTGCTAGTGAAGATTCTTGGGTAAAATTCTGTGACAGAAGCTTCTAATGTTAGGGTGCTTTGCATCCTAATGAAGAGAAGTTACTATTTCTTATGCAAGAAATATTCTACATTGACAGATGCCACTGATCATGTTGCTTACCTAAGCATTTGCTTTAGGTTTTCAAGTGTCCATCAAAGCATAAAGGAGAAGAAAATATATATAGTTCTTTAAAAATAAAGAAAGTAACTTTTTTTTTATATATTTTTTGGTCTTAAGAAAGTGCAAGGAAAGCCATGTTCCCTTTGATCATATACCCCATTAAGAATGTTTCTGGCAACTAAGAAACTAGAGGCCCACAAAAATTCTTTGACCAAGTTTAATTCTCCCCACAAACACAGTAATTTCATTTCATTTGATCTACACCAACAATTTTTTTAAAGGACTTAGACCTTATAGATTCTCCACCTTTGGATCATCCTAGCATAAGGCCGGGTGCCTCCTACTACAAACTCATTAGATCTTCCTTGTCATTTGAAACCAATAGACAACACACAAACTACTTTCTTTCTACACTTGGGTTTGCATTTGTGTGCTATACACAAACAATGGGAGGTAATAACATGCAGAACAAGTCTTTTGGCCGTTTCAACATTTTCAAGACTACGAGGCCTCGAAGAGGTAAGGATGTGAGCGGGGGAGGTGACTTAGTGAAGGCTTACAAAGTGTATCCGAGTGATGTAGCCTTTTGTTGATTGCCACACTTTTTCAATCTTCTGATTCCTATATGCATATAAGACGTTTTAGAGAAATATTTTTGTCGCTTAATATAAGACGTTTGATGATTTAAGTAAACATTAATTGCTTAGTTTTCAATATTACCCCAAGTATTAAATATAGCTTTGGTTCTCTCACTATTTTTTGCCCAATAAATAACACCATCTTTTTCCAATACAAGGAAAATATAAACAATTGATATTATATTTAATGTTATACAATCATTTCCTTAATATTTGAGCACAAGCGTAAAACGACTTATATTAAGGCCGGACGGAGGGAGTATTATATACAAATACTCCCAAGTAGCCTGCAAGAGAAAGTGAAGGGCTTGAGGCGACGACTTAATTTTTGTTGCCCAACCTTCCGCATTCCTGCTTTTCTTCTCCCAAGTTTCCCACTAACTTTGTCTCCTCAATAATGGGTGAGGACCCAACATATGGTTCACATATATTCGGAACATTGGCCTTGTGAGTCTACATTTTACACCAGAAGGTCAAGCATTTCTAAATCTAAATGTTTATGATGACAAGCAAAAAATCTTGGGGGAATATTGTTAGTTCTTGTCTGTTAGATCCTCTTGTCATCCTATTTCCTCCATAGAAATTTAATAAATGGAGTTTTGCAAAAGCTAGATGCATGTTGGAGACATGTTTAATGCAACTATTAAGCATATAATTCTTTTTGTTTGTTAAAACTTGGTGATTTTTAAGAGATCCTAGCTAGTACATGTTTGATTGGAATCTAGCATATCAAGTCATTGTTTATAGCTTTGCTAGTTATATGTAGTGAAGAATCTGGTTAAGATTCTATGACCTCTGATGTTGGAGTGCATAGCTATTTGCGATTTGGAATAAAACGCTAGAAACCACTTTGCAGTTTATATAGAGAGGGAGAGAGAGGTAGACGTAATCCATAGCCATTTGGGATTTGGAATAAAACCCTTCTGGGTAGGAATCAATAACTTCAACCGGACTCTAGAAGGAAGTATCCTAGGACTTTGCGATTTCGACCCAAATGTTTTAAAATTTGCGATTTCAACCCAATTGATCTAAAATTTGCGATCATATACCCCATTAGGCCCGTCGATATGCTCACGTGGTTGTAGGGTCTCGCGTGGAAATATTAAAATCACATGTGAAAATATAATTTTCCTAAATCAATGATCAGATCATTTATCTATTCCATGACTCATTTCATTTAACAATAAAAATCATGATCTAAATCCATCCATTTCAAAAAATAATATTGAGCAACTCTTCGTAATATTGAGTGAATCGACTATCTATCACCATCCTCTAAAATATTTATGATACTTAAAAAATAATATAATCATATGAGTAAATTTAGAATACTTTATTAGAATTACCCTAATATATAAAAGAAACTTCTAGAAATTGCTCTTGTTTAGCTAAATGAGCGTCAAGTTAACCACATGGTGTAACCTTATTGAAATTGTTCTTGTTTTGACACTAAGCTTAAAACCAACTCAATTAGTTTTAACTATATCGCAACTAGTTTTAATTATATTTTTTTTAGAAAGTTATTTTCCAACGCACCACATCCTGGATAAACATATTTTATACCAACTAAGTGATTTAAAGAAATCTACTCTGAACTTATTTTCAATTTCATTCCACGTAACACACCGAACCAAAACAAGTTTGGCTACTAGCATGTATGAAAGAAGCATTAGTGACTATAAACAAAAGGGAAATATATGTAGAAGAATTAGTTGTCATCTCCAATACTAAAATTAGAAGTCATTCGGGATTCTCCCTTGTTTTCCACCATCTTTAATTTTTTCTAAAAATATTTCAGCTTTATGAACATTGATTTATAACCTTATGGAGGAGGACTTGATTCATAGGCAACAATTACGAATGCAGTGTATATATATGCCAGGCTAAAAGTAAGTGGTACATTTGGTTATGGTCTTAACTATTTTTTCCCATACTGTTTTAACTTCTGTTTACTAATTTTAAGCTGTTATAAACTACTTGTGAGTTATTGTTGGCGTGAGCTGTAGATTAAAAAACAAATGAGAGGAATTATAGGGGAAGTAAATATGATTCCTTCAATTAAGGGTCAAAGGATCCCAGCCATGATCCTAGCTTTGAGTTATCTAAATATTCAAAAATAGATAGTCAAATATCTCTATTTATACTTGTAATATTTTTGAAAAAGTAATTTAGTAAAATATGTTTTTTTTTGTCATGGTATCAAAGTAGAATCGATTCCTGGTACAAACTAGCTCCATAATACTTACTGATTACATACTGTACATACCTCTCAAAGATGGGAGACCCAAGCAGCCAGATGGGAGACTCGATTACCCCTCCTGAATCTGGTGATACCTACCTTGATCCAGACACAATCCTTTCTGACCTCTTTACAACTAAGATGGCCGAAGCCTTGTCTAAGGCTCAAACACCAACCAATTTTCCAGAACCTGCCGCTGCCCCAATCGAAATTAAGTTGGATGGTTCCAACTTTGCTCTCTGGTCCCAGGTGATGGAGATGTATATCTCCGGGAAGGATAAATTGGGCTACATCAATGGAGAATTACTTCCTCCATCTCCGACTGATATATCTTACCGAAAGTGGAGAACGGATAATGCAATTGTCAAAGGATGGTTAATTAACTCCATGGACCCGACTCTAATTAGCAATTTCATTCGATTTCCGACTGCTAAACAGGTATGGGATGTAGTTGCTACAACTTATTTTGATGGGGGAGATACATCGCAGGTATATGAACTCAAGCGGCGTGTTTCTCGTCTCCGGCAAGGTGGTGGATCCTTGGAAAAATACTATACTGATTTACAAGGATTAAGGCGTGAGATTGACTTCCACAGACCGAATCCAATGGAGTGTCCAACTGATATACAAAAGTTCAATAATCTGCTTCAGGAAGACCGAGTCTATGCTTTCTTGGATGGTCTGGACGATAGACTTGACAACATCCGGAGTGATGTACTGCAGATGCACCCTTTTCCTTCTGTGGAGCAAGCATATGGTCATGTTCGGCGAGAAGCTCTCCGCCAGGTGGTGATGAATACGGTTGAGTCTGAAGTCACTGCTGGCGCCGTGCTTGCTTCTCGTGGTCTCAAGCTTAGTCAAGGGTTTGGTCAGGGGCGGATCTAGGATCCAAACTTAGCAGGGGCGGATTTTTTAAGCTAAAAACTAAAGTGAAGGATTAAAACTTAACGAGTTAGAGCCCCATAGTTTGAATACATTATATACCGGTGTGTTTAGATTTTTTAGTGTAGTCGTAGTTTAAGTTTTGTTTTCCTCTATAAGTTTAAGTTTATTAAGTTTTATTTTTTCCCTTCTCCCTATACTTATAAAAAAATTAAAAAAAATCAAAACATAAGCACTGTCTACTCTTTCCTCTTAATAGATTCGCCATTGACCTTATTACCACTTTGAGTTTCGCTTGGTTTATGTACAAATATAGTTCTTCAATTTTTTTGTCTTTATCTATTTTTTTTAAAAATATTAGTGATTTTTTTTGATGTAGAAACAAACATTGGAACACGTATAATCAAAACCTAATCAATTTAAAGGAACCTATGCACTACCACAATCTTCTTCTTTTCTTAATCCTTTTAAACAAATTAATCAAAAAGTTTTTTAAAAAAAAGGTCAATCACAAAAATAACTAATGAATAGCACAAATAATCTTCAAACGATGATTGAAGTGAAAAAAGTCCCAAAAATATCTAAACTAAATATATCAAAGTTATAAACTACTCACTCCCTTCCCAAAAGATGAACAAAATACAATTTGCATACGTATTAAAAAAAATAAAAGTAGAGGAAAGAGAATAAAAAAGTTCTAAATTTATCCTTAGTGGTTCCACAAGATTACATAAAGTAATGAATACTTTTATTTTTTTATATTAATAGACCATACTAAATAACATATGTACCATTCACTTTATATATTTTATCTCACATTTTTTTAAACAAAAAAAATTATACATTTAGTCATCTTTTATGGGAACGGAGGGAATAGTACATTTCATCTAAAACTACTTCATCTCATTGGAACAATAAAATATATTCTTTTCAATTTTAACTTTTTGAAATCAACTTAAAATATTTTAATATAAAACATATATGTTGGGTTTGTATGTAACGCAATCATGCAATCAAATCACATAAATAGGGCGGAAGCGTAAAAATTAGGTTTTCAAAATTTATACAAACTCATAACCATGATCATGCTTTGTGCTTGTTATCAATAACAGAAAAGAGAGAACATGGAATTATACCTTTGAAGATCTAAGCTTCCTCAGGTACTAGTTCTACTCCTTTGATTCCTTTGATTCCTCTGATAGTGGCTCCTTCCCTTGAATAATGTCAGCCACCCAAATGTTTGGCCTCTAACGGTGATCCACCAAGGAAGATGAAGAATTCAAGAAGATGGGTTATTGGCTTAACCCTTGTTTCTATCTCTATAGAATATGTGTACTCCCAACTCTTGGAAAATTTCACACGTCTACCTTATTTCTGATATAAGACTCTCTTATATAGATATTAGGTTAACCCTCTTAATCCAATTAGAATAGGGTTTTAATTAATTAATTAATTAAATACTTTTAATTAATTTATATCCTAATCTTTATTAGGATTGAGAGAGAGTATTGATATTATATTAATTCCTAAACTCCTTTAGAATTAAAATAATAATAATAATAATAATATTAATAAGACTCCTCCTATTAATTTATATTTAATATTTCTAAAATATTAAATAATAAATATTAAGCTATTTAATTTATTCTATCATCATAGATTAAATTAATTATACTTAATGCATTATTACTATCATGCCATTTTCTTCTTAAATAATTCTTCTTCCTTTTATGGTGTGACCCTTTAGGTTCTCCATATTAAACCGGTTGTGAATAAATCAATTAGAACAATTCTAATCTTATTTAAATAAATAAATTAAACTAATAATCTATTTAAATAAATAACATTTATTCTACAATAGGGATAAGCCTTCCTAGCGATCAACGACTTTCCAGATAATATAGATTTCAACATTAATCATAAAAGAACCTGTGAGTTAATAGTTACTGTACAATTCAATCCTTCCACCATACAATGTCCCAATTAAATATAAGACATGGATTTACTGTCAAGTCTTAATTTATTTAATCATATGTATTTCGATTAGAAAATGCACAACTCCAAATAATGCAAATTAGAAACCTCTTTCTAATTTCATTCTACCTTGGCCAAGGATTCCTGGGTTGTCATTTAACGAATCACATAGGACATATCTCCTCTTTTACTAGAGGTGGTAGATTCTTTATTGATCATTCATTATCTCCATATGTAACTCATTACACCAAAGCATACACTATATATGCCTTAAAAGGCCTTAAGGAATTAGTCAAAATATAATTTGTTACATACAAGATACTATGATGATCTCAAGCCCAAGGATCACATGTATTACTATCACATTAGGAATTCCTATTGACAGGCGAGTAAAACTCCATTAGGTATTCCATAGCGAGTCACGTTCAATGAACTTATTCTCCAATAAGCACCTACATACTTGCTTTAGTGTCTCCACACAAATGACCATGAGATCAGTCATCCTCATCCAATGAGCAAACAACATATGTACCAATCTATCCGGATTTACTAATCCCCTTTTTAGTAATCCCACGATTGGGAACTATTTTAGTTTTAAAGCTTTCTAAGAATTTAGATCTCATTAGCATGATCAACATCATGATTCTAAAATCATTGCTTAAAACTATGGGTTATTTACATATTATAAAAATAGCACCATGTAGATAATTAAATGCCTTTAATAAATAAATATTTTATTAATAAATAAATAAGATTGTTTACAAAGTATGTGCTTTATCATCATACATGATTGGCTTGTATGCACACTACTATCAATCTCCCACTTGCACTAAAGCCAATCGCCATGGTATCTCATACCCATCTTCTCTAAGTGACGATCAAACTGCTGTTGTGTTAAAACTTTAGTAAATGGATCTGCAATGTTGTCTTGAGAGTCTACACTCTCCTCTTTCAATGATTTCTATAATCAAAGTGCCGCAACACATGTTTAGATTCAAGATGAGACTTAGGAACTATTCCTAGTTCTGTAATGAACTTTTCATCTAAAACATCAACTTGCAGCTTCACTTACAGTTATATACTCTGCCTCTGTCACTGAATCAGCAACCGTTTGTTGCTTGGAACTCTTCCAACTCACTGCACCTCCGTTCAAGGTAAACACATACCCTGAAATAGATTTACTGTCATCTTGGTCTGTTTGAAAACTTGAGTCCGTGAATCCCTCGAGTTTTAATTCAGACCCACCGTAGACAAAAAAAATATCTTTAGTCCTTCTCAAGTACTTTAGGATATTTTTCACTACCTTCTAGTGCTCTTCTCCTGGATTCGACTGGTATCTGCTTGTTACACTAAGTGCGTGAGCAACATCCGGTCTAGTACATATCATACCGTACATGATAGATCCTATTGCAGAAGCATAAGGGATCTTACTCATACGGTCTCTCTCCTCAGGTGTCTTTGGGGCCTGTTTCTTGGAGAGATTTATTCCATGGCTCATCGGCATGAGACCTCTTTTGGAATCTTCCATGCTAAACCTCCTTAGCATCGTATCAATGTACGTTCCTTGGGATAAGCCGAGCATCTTTTTAGATCTATCTCTATAGATCTTTATCCCCAAAATATAGGATGCTTCACCCAAGTCCTTCATGGAGAAGTTTTTAGATAACCAGATTTTAATGGATTGTAACATAGGAATGTCATTCCCTATCAGTAATATATCATCAACATATAATACAAGGAATGATACTGCGCTCCCACTAACCTTCTTGTATACACATGGTTCATACTCGTTTTTGATAAAATCAAACTCTTTGATTGTCTCATCAAAACGAATGTTCCATCTACGAGAAGCTTGCTTCAACCCATAAATGGATCGTTGTAGCTTACAGACTTGATTTGTTCCAACTTTTGAAATAAATCCCTCTGGCTGTGTCATATACACATCCTCCTCAAGCTTCCCATTGAGGAAGGCCATTTTCACGTCCATCTGCCAGATCTCATAGTCGTTGTAAGCTGCAATCGCAAGCAAAATTCGAATGGACTTGAGCATGGCTACTGGTGAGAAGGTTTCATCATAGTCAACTCCTTGTCTTTGTTTGAAACCTTTTGCAACCAGTCGGGCCTTATAGGTCTCTACCTTTCCGTCTGCTCCAGTCTTTTTCTTAAAAAAACCCATTTACACCCAATAGGTTTAATACCTTCAGGTGGTGAAACCAAAGACCATACTTTGTTTTCATACATGGAGTCCATTTCAGATTTCATGGCTTCAAGCCATTTCCCTGAGTCTTTATTACTCATAGCTTGTTCGTAATTCAATGGATCATCATCATTCATGATGTGTACCTCATCGTCATCCTCTATAACGAATCCATACCTCTCAGGTATCTTCGGTACTCTTCCAGATTTACGAACATGGTGTGGTACAGTAGGTTCTTCTACTTGGTTAGGTACCTGACTTTGGTCCGTGGTAACTTGTGGTTCTTGAACTTCTTCAAGATATATCTTACTCCCACTGACCCCTTCATGGATAAACTCTTTCTCCAAGAAGGTAGCATGTTTCGCAACAAACACCTTTTGATCAGTTGGATGATAGAAATAATACCCTACGGTTTCTTTAGGGTATCCCACAAATCTACACTTATCGGATTTAGTCTGTAGCTCATCATTTTCAAACTTTTTGACATAAGCTGGACATCCCCAAGTCTTAACATGCTTAAGATTTGGTTTCCTCCCTTTTCACATCTCATATGGAGTCTTTGGGGCGGATTTGGTAGGTACCTTGTTAAGTAGGTATGCAGTCGTTTCTAGGGCATATCCCCAGAAGGAAATTGGAAGGTCGGTAAAACTCATCATGGATCGAACCATGTCCAACAGTGTTCGATTTCTCCTTTCAGATACTCCATTTAACTGTGGTGTACCTGGAGGAGTCCATTGTGAGATTATACCATTTGCCACTGAGTTTGAGATGAAAAACCTAGGAGGCCTGAAATATTTTCTGGGAATAGAAGTTGCTAGATCACGACGTGGTATCTTTCTCTCCCAAAGAAAATATATCCTAGATCTATTATGTGAAGTTGGAATGTAAGCCAGTAGACACTCCCATTACCCAGAACCATAAACTTGAAGAACACCCAAATCAAGTTCCAACAGACAAAGGTCAATACCAGAGAGTGGTTGGCAAACTTATCTATCTGTCACATACTCGTCCAGATATGGCCTATGCAGTAAGCGTAGTAAGCCAATTCATGCATCGACTTAGTAAAGACCATATGGAAGCAATAATACGGATCTTACAGTACTTAAAATCATCCCCAGGAAAGGGACTGTTGTTCTCAAAAAATAATCATCTCAGGGTCAGTGGCTATACAGATGCAGACTGGGCAGGAAATGTTACAGATAGACGATCTACCTCAGGATACTTTACATTTGTTGGAGGAAATTTGGTTACTTGACGGAGTGGCACTATCAAGTGCCGAAGCAGAATTTCGTGGGATGGCAAAAAGACTATGCGAACTTTTGTGGCTAAAAAGACTTATGTCTGAAATAGGTCTCGCCCCTGCCTCTGAGATGGACCTTTTCTGTGATAACAAATCTGTCATTGCTATTGCACATAATCCCATACAACATGATCGAACCAAACATGTGGAGGTTGATAGACACTTTATTAAGGAGAATTTAGAAGCCAAAACAATCAGGTTTCCATTTGTGAAGTCCAAAGAGCAACTGGCAGACATTCTGACAAAGGCAGTATCAAGCAAAGATTTCTACAACTCACTAGACAAGTTGCACGTTGAAGATGCGTTCACTTGAGGGGAAATGTTGGCGTGAGCTGTAGATTAGAAGACAAATGAGAGGGATTATAGGGGAAGTAAATATGATTCTTTCAATTAAGGGTCAAAGGATCCCAACCACGATCCTCGCCTTGAGTTATGTAAATATCCAAAAATAGATAGTCAAATATCTCTATTTATACTTGTAATATTTCTGGAAAAGTAATGTAGTAAAATATGTTTTTTTTTTTGTCAGTTATAACCCCTTAGAAGCCTCTATCTTACCGTCTTATTCTTCTTAGTATCAGTTATCTTAGGTTTTGCCACTGTCTTTTAATTTTTTCATCTGAAGGTTTTTGGATTTTACTTAAACTGAATACGAATAAACTAAACAAGCTTTAGGAATTAGGATTGTGCTCAAAATATAGCAGTCACATGAAAAAAAAAAATTCTGATATATGCTTTTCTGAGAATTTATATAGTTAAAAAGAAACAATTTTCATGTATGTTGTATGGTATTTTTTAAAACAAAAAATTCAGAAAAAAGGTCAAGTTCTTTCTTTTGTAATGAAAGAAAGTTCAAAGATCCCGAATGCGCCATTAATTAAGGATCTTTCAGTCGACTAAGAAACCAAAGGTCCAAAAGTAAAATTCTCTGCCCAAGGTTCTTCCACAAACATGGAAATTTCATTTCATTCGATCTACCATACTTTGATTAAAGGTGTTGGACTTTATAGATTCTCTACGACACAAAACTTCAGTTTTTTCAACATCTTCAAGACTACCAAACCTCGCAGAAGAAGTCATTTGTGGTGCTGCACAACAATGGGAGGCAACATCTGACAGACGGGAGAAGTAGTGATTTTAAAAGTATTTTGGGATTTTCCCTTATTTTCCACCATCTTTATTCCTGGAGGACGACATCAATAGGCAACAATAATTCATCAAAGGTAACTGTTACATTTGGTTCTGTTTGCTTTTTTTGTATAGCCGTAATTGAAGGACGATGACTATATATATATATATATATATATCTTCTTTTACTGTACAAGATTTGAGGTTTAAATTAATCTAACGTCTTTAAAAATATTGTTATTATAATTTATTTTGTTGATTTCTTAGTATTAAGGCTTATCACACATGGATATTCTGTTGTGGGACTTTATTATCACATGAAGTAATACTTACATAATCTTTCATTTAACACGTGATCGACACTAAACTCTTCCTTGAGTTGTAACCATAGTCTTTTTTACTCCAACTCATCATGTCTCCCAATTGATGAGCTCAAGGTCGATCAAGGAAACGAAATGAAATCGCACCAAAAACTTATCAACCCACACTAATTTAACCGCACCAACAATTCCGACGTATGTAACAGGGTTGAAAAACCGAATATGCGGTTTGAATGCGGTTTTGGGAAGCTCCCTCGCCGCTCTTATGTATTAATTTTTTAAAAAATTGAAAAGTGTGTGATGTATGCATTTTGAATCACAATTTCCCATCTTTTTGTTGGTGTGGTCATGTGTGACGACGCACTCTTACCAATGGTATCGGTTCCACTTGGTATTTCCTTATTGTTTCACTGTTTTAATATCATCTCTTAATTGTGTATCTCACTTTAGTATTCATAAGACTTCTTCTCTCATTCAATTTTCCTATTATTTGTAATATGGTTTAGTATTTGAATTGTTTTTGTTGTACCATTTCCTATGGAATTATATAGTAATATCTGGATTTTTTTTCTACTTATAAATAAATATGAATTTGATGTATTTAATATGTAATTAATTGGCTTTGGGACCAAAACACAACCACCGCAAGCTGCAAAACCACACCGCACCAATCACAAACGATATCATATCTGGTTTTAGAATTGCCAAATCACATCCAAATAATTTCATGTAGATGAACTTGCCTTCTTCTCAATATCTATTATTTAATTTTTTTACCAAGATCCTCTTTCCAACCCCTTAACTTTTAATAATATTTTTTTTGTCAAAAAATTACTTATTAAATTTTGATTTATTAAGTAATATCTACTTAATCTTTCTTCATGTATTGCAATACGAGACTTTAATTTCACAAGATACACCTCAATATTCTCTTCCTCAGAGTAGGATCCGAAGACTTTGTCACCATTAACATCGACAGAAAATTAACAATCAATAAATAATTATTTCACCTGATCAAATAAAAGGAAGCCATAAATATTTTTATTTTTCCTATTCCTGTTTCACTAAGCTTCAAACTAAGCGTCAATATTAAATTTCAATTCATAACAAAACTCAACACATCTCCTATTTTTAGAAAGAATCATATGTATTGCGATAAATTTACAATTGTTTGCAAAATTTATCAATAGATGAGATTCAGTAATAATTATACGAGAACCCTACTTATTACACATTTCACGTAAACATTCGTAATATATATCATTTTCCTAAAAGAAAAATGATATTTCTAGAGTAAATAAACAGTACTTGAGTCATTTAAAATTTTATTAGTTAAATGGGTTAATGATCAAGACTTTATAGCTTAAACAGAGGTCATGTTATTTGCAAGAGGAACAATATAATCAATGTCATTTTTTATATATATCACTTGTGTTATATATTTATGATTCACCTACTATTTATTTACCCAATAAAGAAGAGGTTATAAGAGAAATTAGAACCAGAAATATTATTATTTAATTCACAAAGGCATAATAAATACACAGTAATCCAAACACCTTAAAAAGGAACCAAGAAAAAGACTAGGGAATCTATGATAGAAGTCTGAAAATATCAAAACAAAATAAATGGCTACCATTAAACAACTGTAAATTTCTCCTCCTCCTCCTCCTCCTCCTCCTTTACCAGAAATAGAAACCTTCACATCACCTACCTGTCAAAAGAGAAGGGCACCATTCTTTTTTGTCAAAACATTGCATCAACATCAAATATTGTATCCCTAAAAAATTCACAACTTAACCAATAGAAAAATCGATTTTACACATGATTATAGCATGAAAAACAATGTAGTTTTCATATGTAAAATAGCACAATTTATATTAGATAGGAGTAATTGATATTTTTACAAGTAAATTTGATAGTTCCACAGATTCCTTCTCACATGAATAGCAAGTGGAGTCCACCTCATATGTGAAGGGTGAAGGAGGACCTTGCGAAACTATCAAATTTACTCGCGGAAATATCAATCTTGCGAGTCAAAAAATAAAAATTCAGTTTCGGAATCATAACACCGAATATCAGTATGTTTTTAAAGTTTTAAATAGTTCTACACGTATTAATTTCGACCATATTCCATATAAAAAAAACTTTTTATAGAGATGGACACGAATCTAGCCAAATCGAAGTAATTTTTTCTAGGAGTTGAAAATGCATTTAGAAAATTTAGTTTGCAAAATTTTAACTGATGTAGCATAGTGAAATTATACTATGCAACAGAGCATAAAATTGGGAAATGCAATTTAAAATAATTCTGATAGTCATCCGAGCCCCTTGCTATGTTAATTTGAATAAATTAAATAAAAGATAGGAAGCTGGAAACTAGAAATTACCAGGGGTAGAGTAGGTAGTTCACTTGGTGATAGCATAAATAGCATAGATAATTCCAGGGAGATACCCAAATAGTGTTAGCAACAAACAGATCCAGAACTCCACCTGCACCCACCACCATTATCAAGTTTAAATTAACTTAATGTATATTTTTTTTTAATTAAAAAATCTCACATTCTTCATACACAAGTTTTTGGTGGATATATATATATATATATATATATATATATATATATATATACACACACACACACACACCCCAATGTGGAACTGATTAGGTTTACAATCTCTCCCAAGAGTCTAAATTTGAGTTGTGACATTTATACAAACAGCAATTCAGTTCAGAGTAATTCAACCCATATGAGTATCACATTTACATACTTAAATATTTATGCTTAACAATTTTTCTCAATTAAATTTGTTGAATCAAAATTTGGAGATTCCAAAACAGGGGTTTTGGAAATCAGACAAACCCCAATAAAATTAAAAAAAATAAAACAAATCAGATCTAATTTTGTGTGTGTGTGTGAGAGAGAGAGAGAGAGAGAGAGAAATTTACATGGCAGCCGAACTTGAAGAAGACACCAAGAGGAGGGAGAAGAATGGCCAAGATAATGTCTATACAGTTGGCTGTTCCCTCTTTCATGATCTTCTCTTTCCTCTTCTGCTTGGGAATTGGGAGAACCACAAAATCAAAAACAGAGATTTTATTTTAGAAAACGGAGCAAATTAGATTAAGAATTTGGCGAGAGTGATGAAATGGCAATTGAATTGTGGAGTGGTTTGTTGACTTGTTGATAAGACTGACGATATATATATAGGCAGGGATTTGGAAAGTGGAGAAGACACGTGTTAAATACCCATTTAGTGGTAGCAAAAATGTGTACACCAAATAGTCGCGGTTCCTTAGCCAGGGTAAGTACCGAGTTGGATTCCATGATTTTCTTGTGCAGGCTTAGCTGTATTGGCAGTATTGCCCTTTATACAATCGAGAATTGTCAACATCAGACGTTAAAAATGTTTCGTCTTTTTTCACTTTAATGAGGGGTATTACTTTCTATTTTTTTAAATTAGACATACAATTTGATTTAGAAATTAATATTTTCACAATTAAATTTGATAATTCTACGAGTTTCTCTTTACGTGAATAGTAAGTAAAGTTCACCCTCACGTGAGAGAATGTCTTGTAAAACTAACACTTTTATTTATAAAAATATCAATTTCGTTTGACTTTTGAAATCAAACGACCACATGTTAAATTTCAAAATTACTATAACTCATAAAAGTTTAGAATTAAATAAATTTTGTTATTTATTATAACAATTATCTAAATTCAAATCAATTTAAAGTTTAATTTGTCAACGTTTGATTACAAAAATCAAATTGTATCTCTAATTTTAAAATTGATGGAGTATTTATTAGTCATACCCTTTTTTTCTTTTTTCTTTTTGTAAAATTATATCCCTTTTGTTTTACCAACAAAGAGTTTTTTAGAAAATTTGAAGATATATTTTTTTTCTGTCTACATTCAAATAATAGGGGTATATTTAAATAAAACTATTTTTTTTCTTTGAAGTTATTATTTTAAAATGTACTTGAACGTAATGGAAAATTTATAACAAACTTTCATTTATAGCATTATTGCTACTAAAACCTGGTAAAATAGGAAATTTATTAAAAGGTATTTAAAAACCAAAAAGCTTTAGAAAATTTTACGCGAACTTTTCTTCTGACTTTATATATTAGATAAATAATTTAATGAAAATGTAACATGGAAAGAAAACATGTTTTCATTTCTGAAGAACCAAAATTTAATTTTCTTTGTAAGAATTATATATTGGACTATTAATCACAAGTTTCTTATTTATTTTTAAAAATAAACTTTGGACTATTATTCTCGAAATAATAAAATGACTTGAAAGTAGAGACTATTGAATATCATATCCAACTAAGTATTACTTCATCCATCCCATAATATATAACATTTTAGATGATTTCATTTTTTCAAATTATTTGACGTTTCATATAATCTAGAAGAATTATTCACAATCTTTCTAAAATTATCCTTTATGAGAAAATGTTACAGATGAAAGACACAGTCACACAGAGTATGAGATAAAAATATGGTAAACAATTAATACTATATTTAATATTATACAATCATTTTTTTTAATTCTTGTGTACAACTCTAAAACGTCATATATTATGGGACGGAGGCAGAAGTATATACTCCATATCATTTGAGACAAAAAATTTATGAACAAAATTAACATTTAACTTTGTTTAAAAAGACTAATGTATCTTATACAATCTATCTATACTCAAACTAATGAGGAATATGATATCTTTGTTATTAGTGGTAAGAGTTTGATAGTCCAAACGGTAAATTTTTATCCAATTTTTTAAATAATTTGGACAAAATAAATATAACATGAGATTATTTTAAGTTATAATAATCTCCATACAAGAACTCTATTTGGATATGAAAATTAGAAATGGGTGTATTTAAATTTCACGTATTTGTATTTTAACCCCCAATGATGAGGTAAAAATATAAATACGTGAAATTCAAATAAACTCATGTTCAATTTTCATGTCTGTCTAGAAGAGCTCGTCGTATTACAATTTATGAGAATATAGCAGGAAAAAATGTAGAGCACACGTGGGTTGAGGAAAAATAAAAAACAAAATAAAATAAAATTGAAAGCAAAAATACTCTGTAAAACTTTAGCTTTAAGAATCAAGATCCACGTAAAGAAAGTACAGTAAGCCCGTAGGTGCCAAAATAGGAAGACTATGTTCGAATCTGACGGCTGTAAAGTTGCCACGTGAAGCCATGAGCCAAAGGAAGAGATTCGACGTCCTTTATGTAACCGTCCTCGCATGTGCCAAATTCTTGTTCAGTTATAGTTGTTCCCAAGAAAATTTCCGAGACTTTTTGGCCTGAAGCAGTAAATTGGACAGTGTGAATAGAAGTCCAACTTTTGCAGTTCAAAACAAGACTCCGGAAGAAGCTTGGGGGTAAAGTTAAGCCTTCAATTGATTGTTTTAGAGTTTCTGGAAACATTTCTCATGTTCATATTCCTGACAACAAGAGAACTAAGCTGGATGACAAGAGTTTCAGTTATGTTTTGTTGGGAGTTAGTTTACAGACTTTATGATCCAGTTTCGCAAAAGATTATTATCAGTAGAGATGTTGTATTCGAAGAAGACGAGCACTCGGATAAGAAGTATGAAACAAGCATTCTATGTGATTTGGAATGAGGTGATTCTGCAGAAGAAGTAATTGTAAATAAAGAAGAAAATGAATCCAATGTTGATGCTGATGTAGAAGAAAATGCAGAAGTAAATGAAGATGATGGTTTTGCTCAAACAGATTCTCTACTTGCCGCAGGAAATCGCAGACCACCTGTTTGGATGAGAAATTATGAAACTGGAGAAAGTATTTTCCAGGAAGAAAATGAAGTTCTACTTGCCATGGTTGCTGCACTTACTGATCCTATTTATTTTGAAGAATCAGTTAAAAGTGAGAAATGAAGGACGACAATGGATGTGGAAATGGAAGCAATAAAGAAAAATGGTACTTGGGAATTAATAGAATTACCAAAGGGAGGAAAGACAATCGGAGTGAAGTGGGTTAATAAGACCAAGTTAAATGAAAATGGAGAAATAGAAAAGCACAAAGCTTGGCTTGTAGCGAAAGGTTACACACAACAATATGGGGTTGACTACACTGAAGTTTTTGCACCTGTGGCACGTATGGAGACAATCCGTTTGGTGGTTGCACTTGCAGCTCAAAAGGGTTGTCCATTTATCAATTGGATGTGAAATTTGCATTCTTACATGGTGAGTTGACTGAAGAGGTCTTTGTGGAGCAACCTTGTGGTTTTGTATAAAAGGGAAATGAACAAAAAGTATACAAGCTAAAGAAAGCACTTTATGGGCTTAAGCAAGCACCTCATGCTTGGTACAAGTCGTATAGAGGCCTATTTCATGAAAGAAGGCGTTGAGAAGTGTGACTATGAGCATAATCTGTTCATCAAGACGAGCAAAAAAGGACAGATTATTAATTGTAAGTCTCTACGTCGATCATCTCATTTTTAGTGGAAATGATGAATTGATGTTTATAAAGTTTAAAAATTCCATGAAACATGAGTTTGACATGACAGATCTTGGTAAGATGAGGTACTTCCTTGGTCTTGAAGTCTTGCAAATATCTAATGGTGTTTTTATTTGTCAAAAGATGTATGCTTTGGAGGTGTTACACGGGTTTGGGATGGACAAAAGTAATTCTGTTCATAATCCTATTGTTCCTAGCTTTAAGCTCGTGAAGGATAAAGGTGGAGTGAAGGTGGACAAGACTTACTATAAACAAATTGTGGGCAGTCTCATATATCTGACAGCTACTCGACCTGACATGATGTTTGTGGTGAGTCTTATTAATAGATATATGGAGAATCCTACTAAGTTTCATTTACAAGCAGCAAAAAGGATTTGAAAGGAACAACTGATTTTGGAATTTTCTATAAAAGGGAGGAGATGATGAACTTGTTGAGTACACTCATAGTGATTATGCTAGAGTTTTGGAGGACAGTAGGAGTACTTTAGGCTGTGTTTTTATTGAGTTCAGGAGCAGTATCCTGGTCATCAAAAAACAACAAGTAGCAAGTCTATCTATCACAGAGGCAGAGTTTATTGTTGCAGCTTCGTGTGCATGCTAAGCAGTATGGCTGAAAAGGTTGTTGGGAAAGCTGGATCAAAATCTAGACAAGTCGTATGTAATTCAATGTGATAATAGCTTTGCAATCAAGCTTTCAAAGAATCATGGTCGAAGCAAGCACATAGCTGTTCGTTTTCATTTTCTTCGAGATCGTTGCAAAGGATGGAATTGTGGAATTGGTGCACCGTGATACACAAGATCAATTGGCTGATGTAATGACTAAGCCACTCAAGTTGAATACCTTTGTCAAGCTGCGAGAACAATTGGGAGTTTGTTCTGAGAATGATATAAACTGAAGCTCATAGCATTCAGTTTAAGGGAGGAAATGTTAGTTTTATGCTTAACTTAGTGGTCAAGTGGTTAGTTATCACCACGTCTGTAATGTCCTTTTATTTTGGTATTTGTTAGATTGTTGATTTGATATTGTCTATTTCAACTTTGACGTGTCTTTCTCAAATTTTTTTATAATTAATACGATAACATGCTTTTCTCTTTAATATTATTAATTATAAATATTTACATGAATTAAATATTGATGTGACATAGTTTTTAATTTTTCAAAAATTAATTGTTAAAAAAATATTATATTTTAAAATATCAATTATTAGAGAGTCCATTGCAAATGCAGGCATGTTCCAATGAAAACTTGAGTTTACTTTCGAGATGAAAGTTTTCAAAAAATTAGTTTCAACTAATTGTGTTTTTCTTGCATTATATAAAAATATAATATAATTATAGATATATTAATAAAAATAGCACTTTATCATATTTTCATCATATTCATCGTCTTTTATTATTAGGATTTTTTTTTGACTAAAAGTATTAACATTATTTGTCAACTTTTTAAGGAAAATAATTTATATGTCGACAAAGTTAAATTATAATTACTATTGAAATTAAAATTTTATAAATAAAAATTTTATAAATTAAAAATTATATTTATATTTATTAGAATAATTCTTTTCTAACTGCTTGTTTAAGTTTTGTTTTCTTTCAATTATTTTGAGTTTTGCAAGTTCCAAAATATAGAAAGAATAATAAAAATTTAAAAAATAATAATAATACTACATTAAAATGCCTAAAAGAACAATAATAATAATAATATTGATTAATTAACTCATGAATGTTATGGTACAAAAGAAAAAAGAAAAACTCATATATATTGAAGTTATACTTCTTTTTAATGATTTAAAAATGTTGGAATGGTGATTATTACGAATGAATTGTTGAATTGACATATTTTTTTATTAATGTTCTTTATATAGTAATCTTTATAATTTATTTAAATTTATTATTATTAATGTCCATCACCCTCGATGAAATCAATGCAACCTAGTGGAGTGCTAATTATATTTTAGGTCCAAACATAACTGCTTGAATCAGTACCATGAGAGCTCCATTCTCTCTAAAATCCGGTCAAATTAATAATAAATTCTCGTACCCAAATCCAATTTTGCTCAAATTCGTTCAGAATCAACACAACCAAACCCCAACATATTAATAAAAGTCTCACATTGTTCTCAAATACCCGGAATGAGTCCAAGAATATTGTTACCTGGACTTCTCTCATTACCCAGTTATCTCACTCTAAAGACCCATATAAAGCACTTTCCTTTTTCAAGAAAATGATGAGTACTAGGGTTTGCCCAAACCAGTTCACATTCTCTGCTATTTTACCAGCTTGTGCTGACACTAGGATTTTTGTTCATGGTGAACAAGTTCATTCTTTGATATCTAAACATGGGTTTGAATTACATATGTTTGTTGCTAGTGCATTGGTTGATATGTATGCTAAGTGTAGCAACATGAAGTTGGCGGAGAGGGTGTTTGATGAAATGCCTGAGAGGAATCTTGTTTCTTGGAATTCTATGATTGTGGGTTTTCTGCAAAATAAGTTGTATGATAAGGCAGTTGACTTCTTTAAGGAAGTGCCTGGGGAGACATCTATAATTCCTAGTCAAGTGGCTTTTTCGAGTGGTTTAAGTGCTTGTGCTAACATGGGTGCTGTAGATATTGGGAGGCAAGTTCATGGAGTTGTTGTAAAGTATGGTTTGATTCCTTTAGCTTATGTGAAGAATTCTGTTATGGAAATGTATTGTAAATGTGGGCTTTTTGAAGATGCTTTTAAGTTGTTTAAGACAATTGAAAATAGAGATGTTGTCAGATGGAATGTTATTGTAATGGGGTGTGTCCACAAGGGCAACTTTGAAGAGGCTTGCAATTATTTTTGGGCCATGAGAAGTGATGGGATATATCCTGATGAGGCGTCATTTCTACCGCTCTTCATGCTGTTGCTAGTATTGCAGCTATGGATCAGGGTACCTTGGTCCATAATCAGGTAATTAAAACTGGCTTTGGGATGAATGTATGTGTTGTGAACTCATTAATTAAAATGTATGCAAAATGTGGTAGCTTGGTTGATGCTCGTCGAGTATTTACTGAGAGTGAGGATACAAATGTGGTATCATGGACAACCATGATATCTGCCTGCCAACAACATGACTGTGCACACCGGGTAATAGAATTGTTTGAGAATATGCTCAAAAAGGGGATTAAACCTATTTGGGTAACATTTGTTTGTGTTTTATCTGCTTGTAGCCATACTGGCCTTGTTGATGAAGGATTTTATTACTTCAATTCCATGGGTAAACAACACAATATGAATCCTGGCCATGAGCATTACGCTTGCAGTGGTTGACTTGCTTAGTCGTTCAGGTCGACTGGGTGAAGCAAAGAGCTTTGTAGAATCAATGCCAATTGAACCAGATGTATCAGTTTGGGGAGCTTTGCTTGGGGCTTGCAGAACACATGGAGATCTAGAAATGGCTATAGAAGTTGCTGAGAGGCTTTCTGAGATTGAACCTGATAATCCTGGAAATTATGTACTGCTTTGCAACATGTACACATGTAATGGACGGTTGAAAGAAGCTAATGAAGTGAGGAGACTAATGGGGGTCAAAAGGGTTAGGAAAGAGAGACTGGGTGTAGCTGGATTGATGTTAAGAACAAGACCTATGTTTTTACAGCTTATGACAGATCACATGATAAGACCACCGAGATTTGCCAACGGATTGTGTTCATGCGGGGACTATTGGTGACAGATTTCACACAGTTTGACCCTGAAGCTCCCTCCCCTATTTTTTTTTCTGCTTTTTGTTTTATGTTGTACATATTTCACAATCCACACAAGATAATTTCACCCTCACTAGTCTATCTTTTCTTTCTTAATTGTAGGTTAATCAAAATATATTTTCTGTGAGAGTAGATCAAATTCTACTATTCTAGAGTTTTAGAAGGAAGAACCATTTTGGCTCATACCACTAATTTAGTCTTCGAGCCTTTGTAATTACCTATGCTACACCATTCAATTCATATTCAAACTAAATTTCTTATTGTACAAGTTTAACATAAATTCTTGTGACAATAATTTAATAAAATGACTGCAAGTAATTGAATTTGAGAACTTTTAACCATTGATGCTAGCTAGTAGCTTCTTTAGTTGCCTTGCTGAAGAAGTCATATAGGAAACAGATAATCAGGGAACTCTTCAGTAACACTGTTCACTGAATCCTACAAGAAGCCTTCTGCAAGAAAATGGTTAGAGCATCCACTTAGATTGGTTTATCTATTCATTATTTACTCTCTGTTTCTTTGAAAATTAATTTTGATCAACTCTTTTAAAGATCTCAAGGAGACAATTAAATCTTCAGGATCTCTCAGTATGGTGTTATAAATTTATATATATAGTGACTTGGACCTCACAAAATTTCTTCTATTTCAAAACATAACCTCGATTATCAATCTCAGGCATTAATTCTCCCAAAAATCATGCTGTTTTAAGAAGTGTCCACCTCATTCATACGCCTCTTTTCCCTCCCAAAATCTCTCTGCTACATTGGAAATGACAGCCTCGTTAGATTTCTCCCCATTTTTGGTTTATTTTTAATCTTATTGGACATGATTTTATAACCTGGAGTCTAAAATACTTAGTGTTGAAAGACAAGATTGATTTTCTGTTTGATGTAGTTGACCAATAGATTGATATAATTGTGGAGGCACCTGCAACCACTACGCTTATCATGAGAAATTGATATGTTATTCTAAAAGGATGGAAATCATCTTATGTTCACTTCATTGACAAATTAAAGTTATATTATGTTTAATTGCTTCAATAAATGTATCCAAGTGTTTTTTTTTGGTGAAATTAAGTATCCAAGTCTTTGAGCTCATATGAAATGTCAATTTTTCTATAATTGTGCAGTTGTGCTTTATCTCGCACTGAGTCAAGTTCTTGATCCGCCACTGGCGCCTATAATACTCTTTGATATATATGTTGTCTCTGAAGCTCAGCCATTGATTGGAGTTTGGTGAGATCATTATTATGACCTAATAAGATAGGAGATTGGTGGGGTCATTATTATTACCTGATAGGACATCTTTCAGTTTTGTGCTGATGCTTATGTGATTCATTATTTATATACTTCTATCCTATTATTGCTTTAAGGTCTGAAGCTCATGCCAATCATGAGCAATTTATGCTTGTGAATAGTTCTTTTCATGTCCCATACGGATACATGCATCTGGCTTGAAGTTGGTGGTATTGAGCTGTCCTTACCGATCAGAATTACTTCTTAAGTATCTATTTCTAGCATTTTATTGAAAACTTTAAATTTTTATCTTGGAGGGTAAGACATAATTAGATAAAGTAGATTGTTTTCTGCTGCATTTTTTAGAAAAAGGTTCAACTGTATATTTGTATCCTTAACAAAGAACACTAATCATTAAAAATTTAATGTTAATTATGTTATTAAAGAATTCAAACTGAATATAAATTTGTGTAATCCTAATTTTATAATAATAGTGTGACCTAGTAGATTTCAATACTTTCGCTAAAAGAATATCCCCCTCCCTGTTATAGTCACAGAGGCTCCGGATTATTTTAATTTTCTAATTAATTATTTTCTAAGCACATGTTTAAAATTTTGTAATTGCAATGGAAGAATAGAGCCCTATGTGATCTTCATTATGATGTTGTCTGAGTAATTATTGTTTGGAATTCATCCAAAGCTGTCTTGTGGATTTTCTTTATTGCTCTTTGTTTTTACTTTGGATGGATTTCTCCAGGGAGCTGAAGAATAACCCATTCCAGAGCTGTTGGTTATTATACAACATAGATGCAGAAGAGGTGCTGCCATCTGATAAAATCGTCACGAGGTTTTTTTTAAGGAGAATCCGATTATATAAGGTTATCAGTTTGTTTTTGTATAATGAATTTCTAAAACATGTTCTCATGTGCATGTGTTGATATACGCACTTATAAAGACATAAGCATACTGCCAAATTTACTGAAAGTCTTTTGTTGATATATGTTGCATTAACAAATGTAGATAAGATTTAAGATTCTAGTTGATGCTGTTTACTTGATTTTTGACATGCCATCAAATTATTGATCAAGTTGTACAGAATCTTTTTTTTCTTGCATTAGTTGCATATAATTATTCTTGCATATCTGAAACTATATCCCATCTAGTTCATTAGTCGTGTTCTTTCCTTTTTAATTAACAAAACAATATGTTGCATAATCATAAAATGGTAACTACAGATATTTGGAGCAGTTACTATTTTCTTCTTCATCTTCTGTTGAGAAAACAGATACTGATTTGTTACACCAAAAATGGCCCTGATTGCAGTAAGTATTGCAACCTACAGTCTTTTCTCTCTGTCAATCTCATAAAGATAAATTAGGCCAACTTGTGGTTGTTTTATCTTGACTGAAGTTTTTTGACTGTGTGGTGCAGCAGACTGAAAACTGTTGTTAGGAAATGCTCCCTCCACTCCAAAATTAGAGAAACATTTTTCTTTTTTAGTTCGTTTCAAAATTAGAGATACATTTTTATTTTTAGACTATGAACTGACATAAAGTTCCTAACTTGCAATTATATTACTAGTTAATGTTAGGCGTATATTTGGAAAAGTAAAGTTGTGGTTAAAATTCGTTGTTTTAGAAATGTATCTCTAATTTTGAAATGGAGGGAGTATACTCTCTCTGTCTGGAAAATTGAGTCGACTTTTTTTGTAATTTCAATTGAAAATGGTACTTCGTCGGACAGAGGGAGTACATCAAAACAAACCCAGATAAATAAAAGAAGAAAGAAAAAAGGAGAGAAAGGAATAGAATCGATAAAAGAATATGTGAAACAAAGATAAAAAGAGAAGGAACTTAATTGACAAGAAAAATGACAGATAGCTGTAGAGATCAATTGGTGTATTCTTTTTAGTGCTTTTAATTCACTCTGTATATTTAGACTTGGTGCAAAGAACCACTCAGTTGGCACCCTCAATAGTCGTGGTCCTTCATGTCATATATTTATGGAAATATGCATGCACAGGACATTGGAATTGGACGTTTCCATTTTTTTTTTGTTTTTCTTGTGACTCTCAAAAAATATATAGTATTTATTCCAACTGGAATTTTTACAAAAAAAGTGTTTTAGGTATAATTTGAATACATATACAAGAAAAGTGTTGTACAGTCTGTGCAACACTGTTTTTGTATATGTATCCAAATTAGACCTAAAACACTTTTTTTTTTGTAAAAATTCCAGTTGGAATAAATACTATATATTTTTTGGGAGTCACAAGAAAAACCAAAAAAAAAATTGAAAATGTCCAATTCCAATGTCAGTAGACTTATTGTTTTTTGACTGTGTGGTGCAGCAGACTGAAAACTGTTAGGAAATTCTCCCTCGATTCCAAAATTAGAGAGACATTTTCCTTTTAGTTTGTTCCAAAATTATAGATGCATTTCTATTTTTAGACTATAAAGTGACATAAAGTTCCTAATTTTATTTTTTTTTGAGTTGTACTACTTTTATAATTTCAATTGAAAATGGTATTCGTCGGAGAGAAAGGAAAAGAATTGAAAAAAGAAAATGTGAAAGAAAGGCCAAAAGATAAGAAACTTAATTGACAAGAAAAAAGACAGATTGCTGTAGAGATTAATTGGTATATTCTTTTGCAGTGCTTTTAATTCAATCTGTATAGTTAGACTTGGTGCAAAGAACCCTCAATAGCCGTGGTCCTTCATGTCATATTTTTCTGGAAATATGCATGCACAGAAACCCCCCCCCCCCCCCCCAAAAGTAATCTCTGAAGTTAATCATCTGCATGTGATGCATTTTCCTTAGTATATCTTACAGTTGTCTTAGCCGGATCTCTGTCATTTAAGTAGTGTAAATTTTATTACCCTTAGTTTCAGAAAATCATGGAGAGAGTTAATACAATTGAATTAGTTGTGGACATATATTTCTTTACCATGTCATAAACAATTATGGCTTCCGCCCCCCCCCCCCTATTTTATTTAGTGCCTGCATCCCATTATTACACTTCAAGCCTATGATAATTGTGTGCATGGGTAGGCAAGATACAAGAATGGTATATACCCAAATCATATTTTCATGATTTAGATGGAAGTTGTATCGACAAATATGCCAGCTGAATAATTCATTTTTATTTTTAACAATTACTTGATTATTTCAAGTACTATGTAAATTAAGAATACCACTAGGGCCTAAAGACAAGATAAAAGATAAGTTGGTTGGAGTTCACAGAACCCTGGCCCTGTGTTATTAGTGTTCTTGCACAGATTGTAATAGAATTGGATTTTTGGATAGTCAAATACAATAATAATAATAATAATAATATATGTCCAGGTTACATTTTTCAGTGGTCATGTGCAGATTGCAGGAGAAGCAGACACAATGTCCTGCAGATACTGTTAGGCACTAAGAAAGGACCAACTCATGCTTTGTCCAATTCTCCGCAGCCAAGAAGGGGACATTAAAATATGTCAGAACAATCCCCACCTTCATCAACTCCATGGGGACTCACTGGTATTAATCTAACAATATCCTCTCTTCTTCCCATATCTCTGCATTAGATTGTGAGTGTTTTTTTACTCTCTCCGTCCCACAAAAACAGTCCCATTTATAGTATTTGTAAAGAGTAATGCTACAGACACAAACTATTCTACAAACATTTTACAAACTGCTGATGTGGCATACTCCACATCAGTATATTGATCAACAAATTACTTCAACGTAGTCTTCGGCCCCACATAAAAAACTGATGTAGAGTATGCCACATCAGCAGTTTATAAAGTGTTTGTAGAATAGTTTGTATCTATAGTATTATTCATTTGTAAATATTAAGAATGTATTTTTTTTGTTCCGCACTAGTGAGACATGATGACGAAAATATGATGATAAACTCAAAAACGTTGCGTCATTTTATTCTACTATCAGGAAAAAGAGGACTTTTTATGGAAAAAAAAAAGGATCACAAATGAAACTCTTTTTATGGAACGAAAGGAGTATTATTCTCCAGGTTAATACTGCGTTGTAATTAGCAAAAATTATGAAAACCATGGTTTTTGTCTGGATATGTTCATTATTTTACAATGTTACAGTATGCTGCTTTGGGTGGGAATATTATTATTATTAATAATATTATAATTATAGGTATTGTTCCAATATGCTCTCAGGTTGTTTCCACTTTCCATGCTTTGCCTTTTGGATGACTTTTTTTACCAGGAATTATCAGAGCCAGGCTAGGTGGCTTTCTTCTGTGGATGTTGCAGTCTGGTAAGTGAAGCACAGTGTTGTTAGCTCAGGAGATTTGAGGGATACCAGAGATCAAGGACTCACCCCAAAGTAAGTGGGACCTAAAGGGGCTACAATATCGGATAGAGAATCACATTTCTCATTGTTGGATAAGGGGCGTCACTTTGATAAAAAAAAATTGTAACGTTTTTTATTTATTTTGGAGCTATAATAACAAATAGATTGTCACATTTTGTGTTGTTAGATAAGGGTGACACTTGGTATAAGATTGTAATTTCGGAGAACCACCTTATTGGATAAGCCTATTGAATTCATTCAAAAATGTGACATTGCTGCCTTTTTGCTGCTTGCCAAAACTGGCCATCGTTATCAAACTTTTTGCTTCTTTAGAGAGTCTAAATTGAAGTATTCACACAATTGTGGTTACATTTTTTGGTGTCTAGATTCTTCACTTGTACATGGAGTGAAAGATGGGGGGCAGTGGAAACAAAGAGTCCCATGAATTGGATACATTCCCCCTCCCCCCCCCACCCCCACCCCCACCCCCCCCCCAACAATTTTAGCAAATTTGAGAGCTTAAAATTCCTATTCCACACTTGGGCCCTAGGGTAAATGAAAGTATGTAACCACATCAACCCGTCCTACTGACTTGGAGACATCACACATGCACCAAAGAGGAGAGAGAAAGGCAGTGGGTCCCCTTTCAATAGCACTAAATCCCTTGCTGGGTCATGGGTGGCTCCACTTGGCAAGATCCCATTCCTCTGTATTGAGAGCGTGGTTTAATCCAAATTTAGTACAATTTAAAAGACCATGGATGCGATCCGGTTATATGAAGTTAACTTTATGATAAATTGTTTAATTGACTAATACAGTGCTGACACGCAGAAAGAGATTATATCTCGCCTTCGTGTTGACACTGTATTAATCAATCGATTAAAGTTAACTTCATCTTAACAACTCCCAACTTTTACCATTACAAGAGAAGAATATATATGATTGTATGTGTAGAAAAAAAAACAAGAAAAACAAGTTGCAACCTAGCTTTTTTTGGCCTTGTGTAGCAAAGAATCAAAATCTTGAAAATCTCTCACCCCACATCATCAAGTGTTGATCCTCCTCTATGGAAAACAGGCAGAGACATCCAATCACTGCTTCTCCTCTATTTCCTTTACCCAAATCTATTTTAATGATTTTTCTTTATTATTATGTTTCAATTTTAATCTCTTTGCTTGGTAACTACCCATCCTTTTCTCAGTACAAGATTATGCCATCCACAAAAAAGGGAACACATTCCTATATATATATATATATATATATATATATATATATATATATATATATATATATATATATATATAAACCTTCTAGATTATTCCATTTACTAAGAAAGGCTAAATTAATTAAACACAATTTTTTAATTTTCAATAAATAAAAAAAAGGAAAGAGAAAAGTGCCTCTCTTTTCACATTGCTCACCACCAATAAAGCATGTCCATAAATGTCCCTCCAAAAATATAGGCAAAGTAAAATATAATAGTATTCAACATGATTAGCAAGTCAAAGATTTTAAAATCACTCAATTCTCATCTTTTTCAAACCCTAATATAATTAGACCAACAAAAAAAGGACAAAAGTGGAAAACATTAATATCTTTATAAACATACAAAAGTCTTTATCAAAATTTATGGGATAATGGATAGAAACTTGAAAGATAATGTCTTTAAATCAAAATTTCTAAATACATGGAATAGGGACACTCCACCTTATCTCCCACCACAACTGCTCCTTCCAAACTCCTTTGATTTAGAGTGGAAACAAGTTGGTTTTAAGTGGATCACCAAGTGGATTATGAATCTTATCATTTGGACTTCTTCAAAATTGTTTCTTTACCGCATGATATTTGGCTCAGCGGTATGACTCACCTTATGATTTTCATAAGATCGAGGGTTCGGTTCTTGGTGACAGGAAGAAGGGTGTGTGAGTGTAGTGTGTGTTAATGTAGCAAAAAAAAAATTGTTCCTTTAAAAATTCTTATTGATATACTAAGAACATAATACTTGAATCGACTTATTGATATATTAAAATGCAAAAGATTATCCATCATTCTGCTCGTGTTAAAAAAATTAATATATTAATTAATAGGAATTGCTATTTCGTCCACAAGTAAAAATTGATATTTTCATAAGATATCTCTCACATAAGTGTGGGATCCATTTACTATTCATATGAGCTGGCTTTTGTGGAACTATCACTTTTGTTTGTGAAAATATCAATTCCCTTAATTTAATATCATGTGCTCGTGTTAAAAAAATCGTTTAAATTTGAATATTTTATAGGTATTTTTAAAATTTTAACTGTATTTTAGAAATATTTGTGGTATCCAATATATTTTATTACGATTTACCTTTAGGCATTTTACTTTTAGTGACGACTTGGCTATTTATTTGAATTTAACAAAGTCATTGTTTTAGAGAACCTAATACAATACATAAGAAAAGAAGACAAATGAAATAAGAATACCAGGCCTAACCTTCCCATTGGGTTACTTAGATAAGAATGTACTCCCTTTTTAGTTGTTCTAGTAACTTTTTAGTTGAAGGTTTGTGTTTCATCATTTGTATTGATTAAAATTTTAATATAATTCAGTCTTTTATAGACTATTTTTTGGGGGGGAAAATACTTCTATAAATATAAATGCTAAATGGACTTCATATTTCATCAATTCCACCTTAATGGCCTGTTCGGAAACTCCTTATTTTAAATGACTTATAAGTTGACTTATAAGTTATTTTCTGTTGTGATTTATAAGTAAAAATGTACGGTATTAATTTGACTTATACGTCAAAAATTAAGTTAAACTAGTTATGAATGTGTTCGACTCATAATGACTTATAAGTTAAAATAATGTAAAGATTACTAAAAAGATATTAATAAAAAGAGGGACAAAATAGGCATTACATTTGGTCATTTTAAAATAAGTCACAAATAGTTACTTCTTTTTTTGACTTAAAAATCAACTTATAAGTTAAAAAATAAGTAACTCCCAAACACTCAAACAGTGACAAATAACTTATAAGTTAGGTTGACCAACTTATAAGTCACTACTAAGCACCCCCTAAATGTTCCTATAAGTCAATTTTTCCAAGACTTGTTCAAGTTCTTAGTGAAATTTAAAATTCTTATTGATATACTAAGAACAAACTTGAATTGACCTTATTGTTAAACAATTTAGTGAAAATAGTAAAAATGTGGCACAAATTTTTAAGAAAATAAAGAACTTAGATTTGCCTTAAAAAAGGCCTTGTCATAAGTGGAATTTTTTCCCCCCACCATTATAGTAAATAACATTTTAGTTGTGATTGAATGATTTAACAAAGGTCACCCTCCCAATAATTTTACATAAGAAACACTTGTCTGATGCCAGCAAGTGACCAAGTCAACATCAAAATTATTAGAGACTAAAGTTTTGCATAATTAAACTGATAGTGGTCCACCTTTTTTAATGAGTAATAGCAGTAATTGCTCCAATCAATTCAAAACAATATAATAATATTTATTCTTCCTATTTTATTTATTTTATATGAATAAATTAATTATTTTCAAGATAGTAATTAAACAAACGCATTTAAAAAAAAATACAAACCTGGAATTAGTAAATTACACACACATATATATATATATATATATATATATATATAGTATGATCATAATTTATTACGGTTGCTATAAACATTACAAAAATATCGTTAAATATGTATTTACTTTGACAATATTTTTTTTACTCTTAACATTATCAACCATTTAAATTTTTGTCTATATTTAAAAATGTTAACACTCCATTTTATATAAAAAAGTTCTATTTGTGGAATAAAAAGTTATTTCATAAAACGAGTGTTTTTTTAATGATAATATAATATAGCACAATATCCTTAAATTTAAATCGATATTGTCAGAGCAAAAATGTTACTGTCAAAACACCAAACTACAACTTTCAAGATGGAAGTTATATATTTTATGACACTGACACTTTTGTAATGTTCCAGCGGCTTTTAATATTTTAAGCGACGCTTATTATTCTAACAATGTTATTTTTAAATTACGATTCCTTCCATAACACGATTGTTGATAATGTCATAGCAATAATATTTATGGCAAATATATATTTAACGATATTTTTGCATTTATTTTAACAACACTTTGAACTTTCAACGACACATATTGATCTGATAATATAATTATTGTTCTGACATTATCACTAACGCATAACACCTATCCTCCCCGGTCCCCAATATACATATAGTGATACAAATATTACTATAGTTAAATGTAATACTACCTCCATTCAAAATTGTATGATCAATATTGATTTTTTAAAAGTCAATTTTAAATATTTTCAAACTTAAAATTGACATAAATTTATTTTGTTTATGTCAGTACAATTATGAATATCATAAACTATCTAAAATTTATTACTAGTTATAAGATTATTATTTTCAAAAATTAAATGAATCATGTTAATTTTAAATTTCAGAATGTCTCGGATTGACTTTTAAAAATTCAATACTGATATTATAATTTAAAACGAAGAAATATTTGTGTTGTTATATGTATATTTAGAGAAATCAAGAGAATAGATATAATAAATGAAATCCTAGTATATCATTTTGTTGTTCTTGCAATATCAACAATCTGAATTTAAAGTCATAATTTGACCGTCTTACTATCAATACTAACTAAAAACTCATTATATTTAAAAATAACATAATAAATATATCTTTAAAATTGATATATTTAATAAATAAAACTTCTTTTATAATTTATAAAATCCGAAAACAATTAATTTGACCAAATCAAATGAGACGACAGAGCATATATTTTCTATTTGTATGATTGACGTGTCACAAAAGTACAAAAATGAAAGCGTGAGAGTGACTTAAACTGTGGTTAAGTGTATTTTTCAACCATGGTTAAAAAGAACTTCTATAGCTTTGAGCTCTGTTTGTGCCTTCTTCTCTGCGCCACCTGCAAATTCCCCAAGCCTTTCGCCGTCTTCTACGACTATAAACATCCCAACTTCCTCTCTCCTCCACCCTTTTAACTTTCCCTTTTGATATATTTACACAATATTTTTATTGGGAAATGAAGCTCTGTTTTTTGAGCTGAAAAACAACTGGGTTTTGAAGATTTTAGTTTTGGGAAAGCTAGGAAATGCATATGGATTAGCATATATTGGTGAAATCAAGAAATCATCAGTACCCAAATAAAGAAAATTTGAAGGACTCAGATTTTCACAGCAGATTTGTAGCTTTTTGAGGTTGGTTTTGGGGGAATTGATATTTGAATATCTTTATGGGAGTCTTGACTTAATTTGGTAGGTGGGTTTGTTTTTCTTGGTGTTTACTTTGAGTTTAATTGATAAAAAATTGTGGGTTGTTTGAGATTATTGAATAATTTATGAAATACTATCTGGGTTGAACTGGGTTCATCTTCTAATGATTGAAATCTTAGGGAATATTCATATTTGTTTAAGTTGAATGAGCTAAAATTAGATTGGGTTTTAGTATCTTTATAGTAATATTAAACAATTGTTTTTGACTGATTTAAATTAATGTCTTTGGTACTGTTATGGATTATATATTTTACTGATAAAGAGACATTAGTATAAGATAAATTTAAATACTCTTGCCCACACCCATACAAATACAGATGTGCTTATCTATATATAAGAAATCCTTAAATTAAGCTTAATTTGTCTCATATTAGTCGGTTTAAGTCACTCACTCTTTCTGATGGTCTTTGGGATTTATATTTCTTTACAGGTTAAGGGCTATTTGAACTGTGACTTAGGAGTACATAAGCGAAGCGGGCAACAGTAATAGCCTCTTGCTCAGTTTGAGGGATTTCTTGGTAGTTACTATTTGAACCTGCATCATGCCCCTCTCCGAGTTTTATAGAATGACTAAAGGGAAGGTTGAAGGTTCCCAACAGAAGGCAACTGCATGTTCCACTGATTTTGTGTAAGTTCTTTTTATTGGCTGAATTCATTTTTGTACAATTTCGGTACATAAATTCACAACTTTTTTACATTTTGATATTTCTGTGTTGTTATAATTTTAAGAATATTGGTGGGTTTGAATGCAGACCTGATAGTGAGCTTGTTGAGTTAGTATGGGAAAATGGTCAGGTTATGATGCAAGGTCAGTCTAGTAGATGTAGGAAGACCCCCAAGATCCCCACTTCAAACAGTTTTAATTTTCAGACAGATAGATTTCGTGACAAGGATACATCGAGTCAGACCACTTCCAAGCCAGGAAAGTATGGGACAATTGATTCTATTTATAGTGATATTGCAACGTCAATTCCCTCTGGTGAAACGGGTTTGAGTCAAGATGATGATATGGTACCTTGGTTTAATTATCCGATTGAGGATACTCTGCAACAGGATTACTGTCCTGATTTTCTACCTGAGCTATCTAGTGTTACTGTAAATGAGCCCTCAAACCGGAATAGTTTTGCATCAATGGAGAAGAGAGATCGTTCTAATCAGATAGTTAGGGATTCACATAATGTTTCCGTACATAATGGTTTGAGTTTAGGACAAAGCAATGCATCAAAGCTTCCTTCTACAAGTTCTACCCAATTATATCCTTGGTCATTGCCGCAAGGGCAAACATCTGTTCCATCTGGTATATCAAGCGTTTCAGATATTATTAGCACTAATACCAACAATATCCACCATGATGTTTCTGGGAATCTGGTTCCGGCTCAAGCTCCTGCAGGTCTTTTTTCTCACTTGAAGATGCAGAAGCAAGATTTTGGACTGCCTAGAAGTAACTCTAGCTTGTTGAACTTCTCCCATTTCTCAAGACCTGCTGCTATGGCTAGATCTAATATTCAGAATGCTTCTAATGTATCTGCTTCGGGTTCTTTAGGTGCGGATAGAATGGGAGAGACGGATAAAGTGGTCCCAGCAATTTGTAAAAATCCTGCAGAATCTAGGCACCTTGACCCAAATTCTGTGTTACCAAAGGAAATGAACTTCCATACTCAACCTAATTTGGTGTCTTCCAATGTAGATTTAAAACCATCAGATACAAAGCCAGTTGAGGAGTCGCATCCTGGTAGACAATCTGATGCCGTTTTCCGAGAAGATGGCAGAAAGAATGACAAGTCCCCTAATCAAGATCATGGTGGAAATACAGCTAATGGAGTGCCAGACAATGAAAAAACTGCTGAGCACGTAGGTGCTTCTTCTGTGTGCTCAGGTAATAGTGTTGAGAGAGCTTCTAATGATCCGACAGTGAATTTGAAGAGAAAAAATTGTCGTTATACCGAGGAGTCTGAAGGTCAAAGTGAAGTAAGTTATTGCAGAACTACAAGTCTCTGTCTGTGCGCGCGTGTTTATATAATTAATTTCTTTATATTTCCCAATTATTTCATAATAATAAGTACACCAATTAATGTTCAGGATGTAGAAGAAGAATCAGTGGGTGTCAAGAAAGCAGCTCCTGCTCGAGGAGGTTCAGGTTCCAAGAGAAGCCGAGCAGCAGAAGTGCATAATTTATCTGAAAGGGTGAGAGCCATCTAGACAATGCTAATAACTACGAATTGTTTCTCATCTTGCTTTGCATTTGTAAAGCGATAACTGATACTCATGTATGATGTTTACAACAGAGGCGAAGAGACAGGATTAACGAAAAGATGCGAGCACTACAAGAACTCATACCCAACTGCAATAAAGTACAGCACTCTTATATTAATGTTTCGTCTAATATTTGGATGTTCCCATTAATTTTATTTGCCATCTAAACTTGGATTTCATACTAGTTTTTAAATAGTAGTAGTGGTTAACTTCTTTGCAACAGTAAATTGGGCAATTATTACATGCTCTTTTGTGATGTTTATTCCCCTATTATGCTAACAATTTCATTTACTTATTATAAGGTGGACAAAGCTTCAATGCTTGATGAGGCAATTGAATACTTGAAGACTCTTCAACTTCAAGTACAGGTTATTTTTCTCAATTTCCTTGGATTTATTGATATTAAATTTGATTTCTATTTCTTGAAGAATTTGAATAATCTATATAGCTCTACTGCTTTACTAATAGCGTGTCAAAATCTTTTTGCAGATTATGTCAATGGGTGCTGGATTGTATATGCCTCCAATGATGCTACCAACTGGGATGCAACACATGCATGCGACTCATCTACCACATTTCTCACCCATGAGTGTTGGAATGGGAATGGGAATGGGAATGGGGTTTGGGGTGAATATGCTAGACATGAATGGTGGAGTTCGTGGATGCTCTATGATTCCAATGCCCCCCATGCAAAGAGCACATTTCCCTTCCCCACCTATTTCGGGGTCTACTAGCTTTCAAGGTATGGCTGGAGCCAACCTTCAGGTCTTTGGCCATCCTAGTCAAGGGGTTCCCATGTCAGTTGCAGGAGCACCCTTTATACCTTTGTCGGGACGACCTCCTATAAATTCAGCCACTGGAATGAGTGCCTTAAGGATGGGGGTTAATATGGAAGCTCCAGATGCAGCTCCCAATTTGGACTCGAAGGATTTGACACAGACAACCAACTCACAGGTGATGCACGGTGCTGAAGCCAGCATGTCATTAAACAAGCAATCTAGTCAGGTTTGTTATTTTTCATATTATTTGGTGATGTGTATCAATGACTTTTTACCAATGAAAAATAAACAAATCTAGAGTGTCAAAAAAAATATACCTGTTTTATGTGGTAATAATAAGCATGCTCCGCAACCTTGAACTGAATAAAATTTCATGTTCTCTCATATTGTTCGTGCTCTTTCCATATATACGATTAGATTTTGTTTGAAGGTCTAGATGAAGTCATATAAGACTATGGTATATGACTTAGGTTCACACAAGGGTATCTCCCGCTGACCCAGAAGTAAAATCCTAATATTGGAAAAAGGGCTTATGTGCAACATTACCCTCTTAAGTATTATCTTGCTTTGCTAACACTAACCTCCTTTATGAGCTTTCTGATTCCTTCAACTGGAAGTGGTTCTGCCTTATTTCAGTCTATTTAATTGTACAAATACTCTCAAAACACTACTGCTGTGGTTTCTGTTACAGGACAATATTAATATTAAAATTTAAAAGAGGTAGTACTAAGCGCACAAAAAACAGGGTCTGAGGTAATGTGAAGACCTAATTTGTGAAGCCTGCGGACCCTTATTTTTTGAAAACTGATTCATGAAGCTCCATGAAAAAAAAATGATTCTTTAAGTGGTGCTGGTTTGAATGCCAAATATTGAAGCCTATTTTTTTGGGAGGGAACTTGAATTTAGATTAATAATTTTTATGCATTCTAAAACATTGAGTCTTCATTAGTTGATTTATGCTTCCAAGCTATGGGTCGTTTCCTTTCTCTCTCTTTCAGTGATTGAGTTGTCTACCCTCCCCCCCCCCCCCCCCACCCCCCCCCCCCCCCCCCCACCCCACACCCCAAAAAAAAAACAAAACCCCTTCTTTTTTTTTTCTGTGGTCTTTGTCATCGAGGACAAATTAAGTTGCCTGTAACATTTATGTTATGTCAGTTAATTAAAAGTTGCATCTTTTGTTATAGCAGTTCCAAGAAACAAATGAGGGGTTTGACCAGCCTGCTTTGGCACCAAAGAATGATCAAGGACCAGATGGTGATGGGAGTGCAGCTGTTAACTCGACTAAGACAAATGACGCCGTGCCTAATAGAGAAGCTAGTGAGTTGCTATTATGTACCATTCACTTTGCCTTTAATTGTATTTTTTTCTCCTATCCGATTCACTTCGACTTGATATCGTGCGATTTTGTTGTTTTAAGAAGTGGTTTCAAACTTCAAAAAAAGTAAACTTGTGCTTTTGAGTGCAGGTTGTGATTGACAGCCAGAGCTGAACATAATGATCAAAGAATTGGAAGATTTGCAGCCTATGGAAATTAAACCCTCTATATCCCGAATTTGAGAAAATGCAATTTGGATATCAAAATGACGAAATCTAAGAATTGCAGAATGAGGTAAAAGGTTTAAAACCCATCTTGTTCTAATATCAGGAGTATATGGCAGCAAATTGCACAGGTTTCGATATTCTGAAGATACTTGGAATCATTCTCCTCCGCATGTATATTAGCCTACTTGACCCATGCAGTAGCAGATGTATCATGTTTGAAACATGTGTACCTTAACGATTTTGGATGAACAAAACTGTAATCATCTTTCAATAGATATTATACAACAGTATCTCCCTCTGCCTATGTGCCCAGAGAGTTTGTGCATGTTTTTCAGGTGAATTTCAAAATTTCATCGACTTGCTTAAGTTATTATTCTGCTACATTCTCAGGAATTTAGTTCTCTCACACAAACGCACATGCCCCTACACACCAATGCCACACTTATGTCTATGTACATTGTAGTCTTACATATTCGTGTTTAAATGGCTATTTTCTTTGCTTCCAAGAGCAAGAAAAAAACCTTCTGCCCTGTTTATTGATATGAATCTAGTCTGATCTTGGGATCTACTTGCTTCCATAATAGCTCATATTTACTTACAAGATCCTGATAAACATAGTTATGCTGAGCAACTCTTCTTTCTCTATTATTTCCAAGTTCAAGTTTATTTATTTCTTCGTAATCTGCAATAATTATGCTTCCCGAGGCCTCTGAATTATATTAGACTTATGCTACGATTGGATTGAAGGAATTGAATGAAGAGTGGAATGATTCTTTCCATTCTAGTTGAAATGAGTTATTTCATATGTTCTCTCCTCCCTCAAGGAACCAAATACAATTTTTTTCATTCTAATCGCAAACAAGCACAATTTTTTTCATTCTATATGAATGAGTCATTCCATTCTCACATTCATTACTTCAATCCAAACGTAGCATTAGATTTACCTTAATACGTAAGGGAAAGTCTTGCTATTTGTAGTGATATATCATTGAGAAGCATTTATAAAAAAGCACTAATCAGTTTGTCATTGTGTGCCTTTAGGGTCCATTATTGCTCCACTGGTTAGCTTAAAATATGAAAAAGACTACCTTTTTAGTGCGGGGAGCACTATTTTCACACGAATTTTTGATATTTTTACATGATTCCCTCTCACACAAAAGTGAGATCCACTTTCTTCTTATGCGAGAGAGAACTATATGAAAATATAAAAAATACACGTGGAAATATAAGTTTCCTTTAGTGTATACTTTATACAACCATGTGGTGACAACTCTGTTGAGTCATAATCTCCTGTTCTGTCTTTGGATTCTGGTGGCTCCCCCTCAACCTATCTCCTTTGTCTTGGTGCCCACTTTCCATTTCAATGATTGCTCATTGCTTGCCAGTCACTTTAATAATTGATTTTCTTCATCTATTTCATTAGGGGAACATAAATGCTTTTCAGGGTTGTATGGTATCTAATGTTCCTGTACTAGTAAGTACATATTCCACTCTTCATTTCAAGCACTACCTCCGTTTTAATATGGATGTTACTTCCCGAAAATGTTCACTTTTGAACTCTGAATAAAGTTATATAATTGTAAGGAAAATGATACGCATGTCGACAAATATATTTGTCGACGAAATATGATAGTCGACAAATATGTGACGAAATATGATAATCGACAAACGTAGACGAAATATGATAATCGACAAACGTGGAAGTCTATGCGATAGATAGAATAAATTAGTGTGCAGAAAGAAAGATTGATAACAATTATATCATAAATATAACATTCACAACTATAACAAACTTTGTACATCAATATTTTCAAAAGTTCTTGGCAACCAATTACTAAGACACCAACAACACAAATAATAAATACAACTCAAATGAATAGGATGGACAGAGAATAATAATCTTCCTAATTTTACAACATTGAATAAAACACTGTATACTTTCTATAAACACTCATGCCAGCCAAACTGAAAAAACCAATGACAAAAACAACACAGCAAACTGTATCATCACACTATAAATCAAAATACGAGATTTTTCTTCTTCTTTTTTCCCCTTCCAAATTATTAAACTTTAACCTCACCTTTAGGTTCAGAAGAAGGCAATTTAACCTCACCTTTAGGTTCAGAAGAAGGCGTTTTCGAGTTGGTAGATTTTCCAATGATGGCCTTCTTTGCCTTCACAAGTGTGTGCTTCACCTTGGACAAAATGGTATTTGATTGCTTTTGAGTTGATTTTACTGCAACCTCTTCTTTAGGGAGGTCTCGCGATGTTGTTGTATCATCAGGTTTTGTAGTGTCATCTGCTTCTGCTTCCTTCTCCGACTTAGTTCCATCTGTTAGGACAGTCTCCTCGGGTTTCTCTGGCTTAGTTTCATCAGCTTCTTCTTGCACTGTTTTCTCCTTCCACAGTTCCATTAGTAACGGTTTCAACTGCAGTGACAGTTTCACCTTTCGTCTCCTCTTCCCCATTTTCAGCAACCAGCTCAACGTCTCTGGAAGTAATAATCACGCCTTCCAAAGTTTTCTCAGCAGCCTCGGTGGTTGAAATGGAACTAATCTCTTCCTCAACTTGTTTTGTTTCAGGGCTGAGCCAACACCTCGGCTGTCTTCTTGGCTTCGTTTTCTGCTTCAACCTTCACCACTTCAACAACTGGATCAGCTTCTCCAACCAATTCCTTGTCTTTATCCACTACACTGGCATTTTCAGCTACATCAGTAGCAGCAGGTTCTTCTTTCGGAACAATTTGATCTTCCTTTGTTGGTAAAGTAACTTCTCCTAAACCTTGGGTTACAAGAGTCTCCTCCGTTACAATGGGTTCCTCTTCCTTCAAAAACTTGGTGTCCTCGACTTTATCAGCTGAACCCTCTTCACTTTTCGCTATTTCATCCTCCAAACTTTCCTTAAGCTCAATTACTAGAGATTCCTGTGGTTTCTCTGCCTCGACATTTGATGTTTCTGTAACTTCTTCCACGTCTTTTACTACAGCTGGTTCTGATTCCTTGACAGGCAAATCTTCTGCATTCTCCTCCTTTCTCTCAACAGCTTCAGCCGAGGATTCAGGAATAATGTCAACTGCTGGTTTTTCAGCAGCCTCAGTCGCTGGCACCACTTCTGGTTGGCTTTGAACAATGTTAGGCATGTCTGGTTTAGCAGTCGAGTCTTGTGCCAGTACAAGAGCCTCAATTTGCTTATCATCAACAGCAATATCTTGGGCTTTCTTTGCCTCTTCAACTACAGGAGGCTCAATTTCCTTATCCTCAACCTTTAGTTCTGGTTCATTTGAAGGAACTCCACCAGCTACTTTCTCAATAGTCTGCTTTACCTCTTCGATCACAGGAGGCACATCTTCAATCTTTCCTATTGTTTCAGCCAAAATAACAGCTGGACCAGGCGAGGCCTCGACTATTGATTTTTCCTCGGGAATCTCACTTTGCTTGTCCTCGAACGTTTCCACTGACTCAACCAATTCTTCAGCTTTCGGCTCTTCTTCCTCGACTGTTTTCTTTACCTCTTCAGTTATGGATGGCTCGATTTGCTTATCCTCAACCTTCACTTCAGCTTCAGCCAGAGGGGCTACTGGACTAGGCAAGTCTTCAGCTTTCGGTTTTTCTTCCTCGTCTGTTTTCTTTACCTCTTCAATTATGGGAGTCTCAATTGGCTTCTTATCCTCAAGCAAAGGCACTGCTGGACTTGGGAACAAGTCCACAGCTTTTAGCTTTTCTTCAGGTACTTCCTCCTTGACTTGCTGCATTTAGGAAAGAAGATAGATAAAATTTACTCCAATTCTAATTTGATCAAAACTAAATATTTACTAATACAAAAGTTGAGTTAGAAAAAAGAAGAAGAAGAGAGATCTCAAGAAATGAAAAGTGAAAGTGAGAGACTGAAAATAAAGTAACAGTGCAGCAGCATCTTCTGACCATAACATAAGAAGCATTATCTATTTCCCAAGATCTCATGCCTTGATGACAATTCCTTTTGGAGACATTCTCAAGAAAAACTTTAGAATATATAAATCGCTTCGATTAAAATGACGTGATTTCTTGAGCATTCCCCGAAAAGCAAGAAATTCATTGCATTTTAAGGATTCTCCTATGGAGGAGTGGTTAGCATGAAGTTAATTTCGGTCAATTGACCAATACAGCGACGACACGTAAGCCGGGAGGTGATCTCTATCTGCGTATCAACACTGTATTGGTCAATTGACCAACTTATCATGAAGTTAACTTCATGATACTCCTATGGAGTTCAAAAATGATATTCCAACTGGCAAACTTACTTAGAAAACCTTAGGGTTTATCTTCATCTACAGAAGAATTATGGGGAGTCACCACTCATCTGCATATTTTATATGGGATCATCTTTAATTTTTATGGATTATTGTACTGTATATATGTCATCTTCCTGAGAAGACCGCAATCTAAAGATGCCAGCAAGGTGCATATTCAAGTAGATTTCTCATGATAAACAAAAGTAACAATAACATATATCTTAGCATGGCATAAAATTCTTCATATTAGCTAGTGGGTACTACTCAAAAATCCACAAGTCATGACATAAAATTCACTAGTTTCTAGAAAACAATTTAAAAACACAGTATATATCATAAGCATATGAAGCTTAATAAATCCATAATCATGGCTTAATTAGATTCTTTATAATAAAACAGAGAAATAATTTAAGTGGGTCTTCCTCAAACCATATCCATAACAAGATATGAAAATCATATCAAACTCAAAAAAAAAGAAGCCAAGGATTTTGCATATATATAAGAACAAGGAGCTTTCAAGAACAGAAGAAGATGAACAAGAAAACATAAAAAAAACACATACCTCAGGGATAGTAGAATGATCTGATACAGTAGCTTCACTAGCCATGGATGAAATATTGAAGAGAGAGAGAGAGAGTGTGTAAGAGAAAGTAGTAAGTTTTAGAGAGAGAATTTATAAATAAAAAATGGAAAGAAGGAAAAAAAAGAGTAAAGAATGATATGGTTGGGGAGTGGGAACAACCAAGAAAAAGCTAAGAAGAGAGGAAAGAAAGAAGAAGCACAATCCTCATCACAAAAGTAGTGTGTGCTTTGAGCACATGATTATGATCTGTCAAAAATGAGTGGGAATCCTTTAGGCCTGACCATAACAAACAACTTTTTTTTTCTAAGAAATATAAATAAAGATTAAATAAAATAAATTAAAAAAAGGAAAATAAATGAGATGAAGCTGTCTAATGGGAAAGTGACAAGCTTTAAATGGGGACCTTTGAGTTTAACGGCCTAAACTTTGTTTGGTTACAGTTGTCTAACTTGTCGGTTTCTTGACAGCCAATATGGAATTGTTGATACTCTATTCCTAATCAACTGTTAATACGTTCTCTACCTTTTGGGCTGCATCATTATAACAAAATAAATAATGTTACTATCACATAAATAATCTCACATAATACTCACATATAAATATATTGCGGGCCTCACATGTCAGACGGGGGATCCACAGTATGAATGTGTGTATGTGAACATTATGTGAGATTTTTTATATGATAGTAGCATTGTTGTAACAAAATTAGGAATTAGAATGACATCCATTACATTTGTCTGCTAATCTTTTTTTATACATAATGACATGAATAATATTTTTAAATAATAAAACTCGTCGCAAATATAATTAATGACACAATAAAACTCGTTACAAATAATTATATCCTTAGTATTGTCGCTACAGTGTACCAAGAAAAATTCGAGAACAAATGTAATGGAAGAGATATTTGTACCACAAAAAGTTTCATTTCCCAAATATTTATGTTTTATAAAAGTAATTTACTTTCTAATAACAAAAGTATAATATAATGCAATATTTTTATGTTTATTGTCTTTATTTTTTTATTACTAGTTTGGTAGCCCGTGCAAAGCACGAGCTTGTTTGATAAATTTGGGATTAAGTAAGTTACGTTGTATTGATAATCTCTTAAAATATAATTAAAATTTTATATTAAATGCATTGCAACCAGTTGCT